>CM023449.1:109825573-110165573 GCA_013339765.2 Haemaphysalis longicornis
TTACGCTGCCCTCCGTCGTGAGCCTCTGGAAATGCCCAATCATCGCTTTCTGTCTGAGTTTCGCCATTCCTCACAGAAGGTGGCGACCCTATCGTTACTCGAGCTCTTCGCAGCGAGCTCAGCTGGTTCTTTCCTCGGCGGTTTAAAATTGTACCCATTTTCGCTTAACAGGTGATCCGACCTGTTCGAGAATAGGTACCTGTACTCCGGAAGAAGTTGTGGGGATACTGCTGCCTGCGTCACAAGTTCACTCAAACGCTACTCCGATGCTGACCTTAGCAATCGGCAGGCGCACGTTTCGTGCTCGTACGGCTGGCTTCACCCAAAAACACTGCCCTGTTAGCTGATCTGGTTCAACGTACGAAGGGTGGACCATGTCTACCGTCGCCACGGAGTCGCGAAGAACTCGGCGTGGTTACCAATTGACGAATAGCTCACGTACGTACGGCTCTAGAAACTGCCTGCTGTCCTCGCTCTGATCTAGCACGTGCAAGACTAGTTTTCCTTTCTTACAACTGGCGGCGAAATGCCCTGTCTCGCCGCAGTTGTAACACGCAGCCTGTCTGTGCGCTTCAAAAGCTTTCTTTCTGCGCTGCTCCTCAGCGTGTGCTGCTCTCCCTTCGTTATCGTGGCCAGTTTCTCTATCCACGACAACGACTTCTCTTGCTCCACCGTCTTCGCGGGGAGCTCTGCCTTTCGGCCCTGACTTATCAGGCCTTGGCCTTAACTCTTTTTGGCCGTCATTCGGCCCCTGCGCACCTCGACGTGCGACAAACTCGTCGGCTAGCTGAGCTGCCTGATCCACAGTACTTACCCCTGGCCTATCTTGCACCCAGAGTCTCAGGTTCTCGGGTAGACGGCGGTAAAACTGCTCAAGTCCGAAGCACTCCACTACCTTGTCGTGCTCTCCGAAAGCCTTTGCCTCTTTGAGCCACTCTTCCATATTTGCCCTCAGCTTGTAGGCGAACTCTGAGTACGACTCGCCCCTAGCTTTCTCGGCTTCATGGAACTTCTGGCGAAATGCCTCTGCTGACAGCCTGTACTTACGCAGGAGGCTAGACTTGACTTTCTCGTAGTCCTCCGCCTCCTTTTTTGGCAAGCGGGCCATCACGTCGGATGCCTCACCTGGCAAAAGCGTAAGCAGCTTTTGCGGCCATGAGTCTCGGCTAAACTGTGCCCTTACACACGTATGCTCAAAGTTGACCAAAAAAAGACCGATGTCTTCTCCTACCTTGTAGGGTCGCATTAGGTCACACATTCGCAACGTAGGTCGCTCAGTCGCCGCAGACTGCACGCTGCTGCCACTCCGACGTCTAGGTCGAAGACGGCTCGACGTCTAGACGCTTCATTTCCAGCTCATGCTGTCCCTCCTGTTCTCGCCTTCTATCCTCGCGTTCCTGTTCTCGCTTTGTTTCCTCGCGTTCCTCTTCGCGCTTTCTTTCCTCGCGTTCCTGTTCTCGCTTTCTTTCCTCGCGTTCCTCACGCTGGCGCACAGCCTCTGCCTCTGCAGCCTGACGTTTAGCGGTCTCCCTGCAATTGATCGTCTCAATGCACTCAGACAGCTCGTCATCGTCAGCCTCAACAGCGAGTATAGCCTGTATCAGCTCTGGCTTTCTCAGCGCGTCCGTAACATCCAAGCGCAACTCTTTTGCAAGCTCCAACAGCTGCGGTTTTTTCAACGCCTTCAAATTCATGGCCGGTCTAGAGTACTGCTTTCCCACTGCTCCAAAAAATGTTTTGCGCGAATAACCCACGCGACAAAAACACACGCCCTACCAACTATCCTCAGAAGCCTGGTAAAACTCAGTGAAGAAAAGTCCCGCACTCACCCTTGACCGCCGTGAATTCTGCGAAGTCCGAAGCCGCCTTGACGTCCGTGGTGTTGGGTCTCGCACCGCTGGCTCCAGGTGTTACGAAGTTGTCATCCGACCGCTGCCAACCAGTTGTTGCGACCGGGCGGGGGCACCCGATCCGAGCTCCGTGGCCTCCGACATACGAGTGGTAGCGCGTACGATGCGAGCGGCCAGCCGCTGTTGCAGCCGTGAAGAAGTCCAGAAGCAGTAGGCTAACGTAACTGTTTACTTCATAAGAGAGGTGAGCCGAAGCCAAAAAAACATACAATGCCCCGACGGGCGAGGTTACAATACAGGACTCGAGCAGAGCGACCGCATGGATTCGCTGCTCAGACAGGAATGAAATTCAGCGCTTGGGCTGCTTCTAGTTATACCCAAAAGCGGCACGGTCAAAACGCCGAGTAGCAACACGCCACGAACGTCACAGACACACACAACGCTCTTTCCACAGTTCGTGAGTCAGCGATGGCCGTGGCAAACGTGGAGTCCGAGAGAGGGGAGAGAGTGTCCTTGAAACGTGCCTGGGCGCACTATCGAATGTTGATCGCGCCGATAGTGAAGCGTTTGAGCCGGGCATGTGGAGGCGTGACTCACCGACGTGCTGGCACCTGACGGCTGTGGGGCGCACGTGGTGGCTTCGCACGTGGTGGCTGATGAGGGAAAATACGGCGGCGTTGGCCAATTCGTAACAATGGGCAGCATTATGGTGAGTTTCTGGTTAACACATTCGGTTAGGCCATTTGCCTAGAGATGATACGCTGTGATCAACTTCTGTTGGGTGGAGCACGAGGGAAGCATCTCGGCCACTACCTTGGACACATAGGAACGGCCGCGGTCCGTGAGAAATTGCCGTGGAACACCGTGCTGTAAAATGAATGTTTTCAAGGCGGAAGTCGACAACATCAGTGACACAGCTTGTTGGTGGGGCACGAGTTATGGCGTATCGGGTCGCGTAGTCGGTAGCAACCACAATCCACCCATTGCCGGAAAGAGATGAAGGGAAAGGGCCAAGCAGGTCGACGCCCACGCCGGAGAAGGGTTCGGTAGGAATGTTCAGGTGGTCTTTGCCTTCTTGTAACCATATTAGTTACCTATAGTAGTATCGCCCTATTGTTGCAAGGTTGGGACGATTGATTTGGCAGTTTGTTAATGCTTTCTTGATGAAATAAAAGAAAAAAGAGAGCATAGGCCTTTACGCGCGTTTCGGTTGCGTATATCTCACACAACAATTCAATTGCTGTAGCATTATCCTTAAGTAAGCGCCGTCTTTAGCCAATGGAGTCCGGCGTCAAGATATATAAAATGACGAAAAAGTGAAGACAATATTCGGAATTGCCGCCAACAGAAAAAATATTGTAACAAAAGCTGCAACTTCCCTAATTATTTTATCTAGACTGGTACACCTGTTCGTTCTAAAAATCGGAACTAATCTAATTTTAAAATCTCCTTTTGTTCATTACATTTCTGAAGAAATTTCTCAAAGTATAGGTAGCCTTAACTGCTGCCACTCAGCAGTACTGACAGTATCCCTATCGTTTACTTGAGCCGTAGTTTTAAATTGAAAGAAATCTGCTATTGGAATGTTTAAATGCTATGCTTCAGAAGCCTAATATTCCATGAGAAATAAAAGTTGATATGATTTGGCCATTTTATAAGTTTTATAAAGTCATAGGATTCAAAACTACCCGCCTATTTCCGTTCCATTTTCTTTTATGAAAATCGTCTAAGCCCAGAAAAAATAGTTTTTTTTTAACCGGGCATTGTTGGCCTGTGTGGTTTTGTTGAAGACTGTGGTGCTGAGGTCTTTTTTGAGGAATTGGATGATACGCTTCAGAAATTGTTTATTGAGAACATGTTATGTGGAAACCATTATTCACATTTTGGAGGGCGTTGCACATTATCCATTATCATGTAAAGTGAAAAACCCCAAGAAATATGAAATTTTTTCTTGGTCCCTGTCAAGTAGTGTCAGCTGGAAAACCTCTTCACTTGGACTGGTGCCCACACAAAACCAGGCGTTAAGCAGGGCTCAAATGTTCCACGTTTGGTTTTCTACACTTACGTTATTGACATGTCCAATGCTTCGTAAAACTGCAAGCTGTTTTATAGATCGGTGCATAGCTTTCCCCTCCTAAACACACCGGTACTGTTAAGTACCTCCAGCAGTAAATATGTTTATTTCCTATATGCAAAAAAGCAACCCGCAAAAGTCCGAGAAGTGTTATTTCTAAAGTCCTGTTTGAACTGTTACCCTAATTTTCATCTTCAAAAGAAACTACTAGAGTTTAAACTAACTTACTATACGTATTACTTCCTAATTATCGGGCATTTTGTGTCCGCGTTCTTAAAGGGACACTGAAGTGAATTTGTCAAGCTCCCGTTTTTGCTTGCACTGCGTAGACTGGCTCAAATTAGCACACTTTTCATCGTTTATCCGGTTGACAAATAGGTAATTATTTTACAAAGCGCGAAAGAAGAAAAACTACCATGCGCGGTTTGCGGCGGCCGCACCAACTAAAGCTGTGACGTTGGGAGGAGCGGGCACCGTGATTGGACGATGCCCAAGGTGAGCAACCAAACAAGTTTCGGTTTCGGTTTCGGTTCTGTAAAACACAACCGGTGGCGTTGTTGGATGGGCATTCTCAATAACTCAGTAATCATGTTGTCAGCTGTAAAAATGCATAAAGATAAGCCTCCCAGGACGGCTTGGAATCGTAGCATTCACTAGCCGAGGCCTACGCAGTGCATGGACGCCCTCCGCGTACCCGCAGACGCCCAAATGTCATGCGCTTTTCCCCCATATTTGGAGCTTGCCTCACTCATGCCTGTACCGTAAAAAGCGTGTTCGCACCAGGCCAAGGGTCTGTTCATTCTGGCCTGTGCCCACTGCCCGCAAGCAGTCGGTGCTTATGGCAACAGCACGCCAACGAGAACTCCCTAGCGCGCCAGTGCCGGCCTGCGCGCGTTCTGTGAACCAGTGGCAACAGCACGCCAACGAGAACTCGCCACCGCGCCAGTGCAAGACTACGCGCGTTCTGTGAACTAGTTCGTGGAGCCATGAACGTTGTGGCCCAAAAAAAGGTGAGCTCAATGTAGAAAACATCGGACAGAAAACAAAAAAAAAAGCACGTACCCGTGGGGACTCGAACTCGTGACTTGCAAAACACATGCGACGACATACCCAGCGCCCCAGAGAACTCGGCCACTTTTTTTTTTCCTTTATTGCCTGCTTTGGCACATACAGAACACAGACATTCATTCACAGACAGCCGTCAACCTGACTTTGGTTGACGTCATGTGTTTAAAAGTCCCTTAGGTGTACCAACGATTCCATGTCTGCAAGACATTCGGGCGGATTCGACACATATTTTTGATTTTCCACGTATTCACTCATTGCCTCTCTAAAATACTGTCTCGCGCTTCGCGCATCGATGTCAGAGTACCTTGCAGCCATTCTTGCTTTCCAAATAGAGCTCAATCCAACAAGCATGATCAGGTCGTAAGGCATACCATCCTCGTTTTCAACAGGCAAGTACCGTATGCCTTGGGCATCCACAGGCAGATCCTTTTTCAGAGTTCGTTGGAGCACATCCCACAGGAACACAGCATCCCAACAATCGATGAATACATGCTCAATAGTTTCAGCTTTTTTGCATATGATACAGTCAATTCCCCATGGAACGAACAAGTCTTTTTCTGCCATCCACGTCTTAACAGAGAGGGTTCCAGTATGCAGTTTGAAGAAAAAAGTCTTTACGCTAGGGGGTACCTGCATACGCTTAACTCTTTTAAGCACATCTTTACCCCTACCTACTCTATAAATCAACCGGTACATTGGTTCAGGGAGGACTACATCACACACGTCTTTATACAACTTTTTCCTATTTACTTGACACAAGTATTCCCAAGAAAATCGAACAGCCAAGAAACGGCATGACAGTACAACTTCTCTCATAAAACCATGCAGGCCGCCAGGTATAACATTGGACGTGACTATAATATCCGGTAACGCTCTACCCAAGCGCAATTGACAGATAGTTCTTAACGTTGGGTCCTTAACATCGCGGAGAAACAAGAAACGGTTTACAATTTGACGTACAAACAAGTGTGCTAGTCCCAAACCTCCGTCCCTGACCCTACGAAACAGGTTTGTCCGGCTTGTCCGTTCCCAGTTTGACCCCCATATAAACACAGTGAATACACGATGCAGTCTTTGAACATTTGCTCGGGAAACAGTGAAGAACCTGAAGGACATACCACAGTCTGCTTACAAAAAATAAGTTGCACACAGTCGTTTCTTGAAAATATTGATAAGCTCCACCCTTTCCACTTTTCTGCCCTTTCTTTCATTACTTCGGCTTCCTTCCTCCAATACGGATCGCTTGTCTTTATAAAACTCCAAAGGCACACCTAAGTACTTTGCCGGTTGTGCTGACCCAATTCATGTTAGCGAAGATGCTTGGGGTTGATGGCCAATTTCCATGCCAAAAGCCCAGGCATTTTTTCCAGTTTACGGCACTCCCATTCGCCTCACAGGATCGTTTGACCGATTTCCACTACCGCATTGATGCTTTCGACATCTGAACAAAAACAGCAATATCGTCCGCATAGCTAAGAGTTTAACTTCTGCCCCATGCAGCCGAAATCCGTGTACGCTGTCGCTGCGTATAATACTTAACAAAGTGATTCTATGTATAAACAAAAAGTAACGGGCTAAGTGGGCATCCCTGGCGTACAGAGCGCTGTACTTCTTATGCTTTCTCCCACAACCTTATTTACTATTAACCGACGTCTTGCAACACCTGTACGTCATGGCCACACCTTCCCGAATAACAGAGCCAACATTCACATAGTCTAAAATGCACAGCAATATTTCATGGGGAACTCTGTCGAATGCTTTTTCTAAGTCTAGTTTGAAGCATCGCTACGTTGGTTCCTGTTGCATCGCAGCATTCCAACACACAACGGGCTGTGTGATATTCGTGGCGATTGTGCGTCCCCTAATACCACACGTTTGGTGTGGTCCCACAAGTTCTGTCATTACTGTTGGAGCCTTTTAGCTAGTATCTTCATGAATATTTTATAGTAACATTGGTTTAAACTGATTGGCTATATGATGTGGACTGACGCAGCATTGCGGGGTCCTCGGTTTTAGGAATAAGAACTGTGTGTGAAACGGTAAAAGTAAGACGTTGGCACAACATTAATATCGTAAGCCTCATTATACACATCTCGTCAAAATTGGCGCTAATTCATTTCTTAAGGCCTTGTAAAAGGCTGCACTGAGGCCGTCAGGCCCAGGTGACTTTCCAGGGTTCAGATCTTTAATTGCATTCGTAACCTCCTCTATTGAAATTGGCAGTTCTAACAGTTCTTTTGTTTCATCCCTAAGTCTGGGCAAAAGATGAAGGTAATCGTTTTTTGAAGCGTCTCAACAATCAACTGGGCTATATTGCGAACAATTTTTTGTAGTGTTGGAGAAGAAAGCAGTTTTCTATTTCGTATTTATCACTTGTAACAACACCCTTGCCATTCAACTTCAGCAGATGTGATTTCGACGCGCATGCCACTTTTCGGTGCCAAGCGCTCTCTTTGTCGGCGCTTCATCGGCGATAATTCTTTCGGCCCTTGCCCGTACCATCGCTCCGCGATAGCGCTCAGTCTCGAGTGCATCTAGCTTCTGTTTCACTGTTCGTATCTCGGCCGTGAACTCGCCTGGGCATTCGGCACTCTTCCCGCGGTTAATTTTTCTAGATCTCGCGCAAATAGTTTCTTTCTTTCTCTCTCTCTTTTATTGCTACCGATCGTCTCTACGCGTCGATTTTAGTTTGCTCTTTGAACATTTCCCATTTTCACACCGGGCCGTATTTTGTTGTCAGCGTTATGTTTTTCTATACGCATCATTAAGTTGCTACTGAACACTTCATCCCTTAATAATTTAGAATTCATCTTCCACAGATCCACAATTAAATTTTTTGTCTTGCTTGTTCGAACCTTTTATCGAAAATACGACCAGACAATGGTCACTAACGTGACCGGCCGCACACAATAATCCTGGACACAACGGCACCAAATCGAGCGTGACGTACGCTCTGTTCTAGTCTGGCATGACTGGCCGCTGAAAATGCGTAAATGTGACCGCTCGCCCACCCTCGAGACACTCGGGCAATGTCTTCTAACGCAAGTCATTTACTATATCCCCAAGTGCTAAAGTGCTTGCGTCTCTGTAGGCTGTGGTGCTTGTTTTTATCACCGGCGGCTAGCACGCCATTAAAATCCCCTAGCACGATGAGTACCTTGTCGCTGTCACAGTACTCGCGCATGTCCCTCAAAGAATGTTTTTTCTTTCGTTTAACGTGTTCGGAGCGTACACGCATATAATCCTCCATTCCAAACCCGACAGCGAGAAATCGCAAACCACAAGCCTCCCTGAATGGCAAGTCTCCACCTCATTGACCTGAACACCCACACTTTGGCGCACAAACAACACACAGCCCGCTGACACTCCGACTGCGCGGCTTACAACAGCATTGTATTGCGTCGTAAAGCGGCGCACCATACTGTCCGTCTGCTCATCACCATCGACCTTAGTTTCTTGAACCGCCAATACGTCAAGGTCAAGTTCATTAGCGAGGCGGTATAGCTGGTTTTGCTTCTTTTTTGTGCTTAGCCCTCGCACGTTTAAAGTGGCAATTCGCAATGTTCTAATTAGCTTCGTGGTCGATTAGTGAAGAGAAGGCGACAGCGTGGCGCTTACCATTGCATTGCAGCGCGCCGTTCGTGCGACGGTACAGGGAGTCAAGTCCGTCGATTTCCGTGCACACTTCTTTCGGGAGGAACGCTTGGAGCAGGACGCAACAAAGACCGCCGTAAAGCAGGCGCCTTTGTGGGCGGCTCAGCGGCCACGCTGTCGCCTGCTGCGGTGCTTCCGTCGCTCATTACGTCGTCGAGCGCACGCTTCACAACCACAGGGCTCGCGTTCCAGTCGTCGGCGCCTTCGCCGTCGGTGTTGGTGAGCGTCACCTCAGTTGGTTCGTCAGCTGCTCCCTGGTCTTCCTCCATACTGTCACTGTCGGTGGAAAGAACCGGTGAAAGAGACTGCGTCGCGTCCCGAGGACGAGGTTCTTCGGGCAACGCGGCTGCCGCCGCGTCTGGTGACGCTGCCTTTGTCTCGCCCGGGTTGTTGTCCTTGACGCGCGTTCCCCCGGCGGTTTCCTCGGCTTCGGTCTCGTCCATCATGAGTTCCGCAATATCTTCGCCACTTGCCGGTGCGGCCACCTTCGCGTAGGTGCGAACACAGTTACCTTCGTGGCCGAACTGACGACACAGCGCACACCTCGGCACCCTGCACTGGCGTCGCACGTGGCCCTTTTGCTGACACCGCAAGCATTGCGGCGCCCTTCCAGGCACCACCACCAACGCCTGGTCGCCGGCAACTCGCACCTGGTGCGGGAGGTCGTCCATGGTTATTCCGGCTTTGAGCCTGAGAGCCACGAGGCGCGTCGTGGAGGCCTGCGCTGTGCAGCCCTGCACACGCCACCGGTCTTTGGTGACCTCCATCACTTTTCCGTAGGGCTCCAAGGCGTTCCGCACTTCGTCGTCGGGAACATTGGGAAGAACCCAGTGAAGTTTCAGGCGCACTTCTTGATTCTGCGGATCAATCACGATGCACCGGCGGTTCTTCACAGTCACTTCCTTCAAAGCGAGCAGCTTCTTCGGTCCTTCCGCATCTTTGAAGGTGACCGCCCACAAGTGGTTCATCTGGTACGCCCCTAAAGCGATAACTTCGGGGAGCAATGCCAGACCAACCAACATGTCGCGGAATTCTTCGACCCGATAAGGCGTAGCTTTACGTCAGCATGCAGAACAGAGTGTTCCGGGTGGTCGGTCCGCTGGGAAGGTGGGGCAGAATGACTTGGTATTCCTCGTTGAGAGATTCTACACTGGCAAAAGACCTGTTACCGCGGGCCGAAAGGCCCGCCAACACCGCTCCACTGGGGGAGCTAGACATTTCACGTCCGTCCTCTACGGTGACCGGAAGTGGAAGTGCGACAACTGGGCCACGTGACGGACTACGCCGACCTTGCTAAAATATGGTATATATTTTACAACAAGATTACACTTTAATTTTTTTTTGGCATTTCAAGCAGATTAGGTGACTATTTGTTGTATTGCGCTCGTGCAGTAAGCATCCCCCGAGTTTCCACAATAGCTCACGTCTAGTAATTGCATTTCGTAGACGGAAAAGCGTTCGCAAATGCGTAGTCGTGCTGCTGACCGCTGTGCTTGTTCGCCCAGCGCAAGAAAGTGCTTCTCGCACCCTATTTTTACGCTGTACGGTAAAAATATCAGTTGATTTAATTTCCTTAGTACCTATATTGACTTCGCTGACTCTTCTCCCGCCTTCAAGAGGCCTTATATTTTCCTACTGGCGTACCAGTCAGCGAAGCGTCGCATGTGCGCTTGTGCAGCGCTTGTGTGAAGCGACCTTGACTTGGAGCTAGATACAGTGTACAAACTAACCAAGTAAAGAAAGGCCCATTCTTCCATTCACAAACGTGTCCTGGGTTCGTTTCAACTGAGCGAACGAATTGCGACGACCCGTCGGCGGCCGGCGGACGAAACACTGGGCCGACTGACTCTGTCTGAAGGCCGGAGAGCCGTGCAGAAGCGCAGCCAATTGTGAGCTCGGCTCCTCTCGACGTCACACGAAAACGCCGCAGAAAATGGGCGAGCGTAAAGAGAGGAGGACAGCATTTTCGAATTAATTTTTCTACTAAATAAAATCGCGTAAACGCGCCCAGAGTGGTCGTAACATGGCCTGGGGACTCCGGACTACAATTTGCGCAAGTAATCCCGCAATGTTTACATATCACTTCAGTGTCCCTTTAAGCCGTTTTGACCGCTTTAGGACGGATACAAACATGTCTCATGAGTGCTGTGAAGGTGAAAGAATTCCAAATTTAATAATATAATAAATATTGATAATATTACTATTGCAATCTTGACGGTAAAATATTGATAACCTCATACTTATATTTATAATATGTACATGTAAAAACGTAGGTGGAATAAAATTCCGCTGAAGACATTCAAATAGTTCAAAGATGTTTTAGTGCATTGCATATGCACGGAAACTAAACCCTGGAAAGGGCTTTGACCCAACGCCTTAAATATTCGATTGAGTAATTGTCGGATGCTTTATGTGTTATGTATACTCGCCCACCCTGACTCCTGCTTTTTGATATTGTTGCACAATAATGTGCTTTTATTCCGTCACACTTTCAGCTTTTTTCTGCACCCAGACCTACTCCTTCAATAGCCCTTAAATGTAACAGTAGTAGGTATGCGCTTATCAGCGTGTTCGGCACGGCGGCCGGATATTTCTGGCAAACGGCTTGTCACAAGCGCTGAATTGCGGCTTCTGAATCGAGAACGGGCCCTGCCGTACACCGACTCGAAAAACTAAAAAAGGCATATATAACGCAACAATTGCGTTTTTATGCGTAAAAAGGTCATATTGTCAAAATAGGGAGAATAAACCATTCCTTAAAAGGCCACCTTCCCGTAGTTAATGCTTATATGTTAAATAGTGCTAATACGTACGCATCAAAGAAATGGGCATTTTGCCTTATGTTTTGGTCTCTAGTTATAACAAAGCTGCAACACACACTGAGAGATATGTAACCACAATATAAATAATTTAAATTTGTTATTATTACAATCATCCAAGCTCCGCAATTATTTATTTGCATTAAAGCTGCATGAGTTAAACGTTGTTTAACTAAATTGCTTTTCCGTTCATTTACGGCAATGTTCTATTTGTGCAAAGCCGACATCAGGGTCTCTATTGCAGGGGGAAAAGTTGGTGAAATTAGCTTGAAAGGAAAGATGCAGGAAGCAGAACAGGGGAAACGCGTTTTTCAATGGCATGTTGCGGTGGCTAACTGGCTAAGGCGTAGTTCTGCTGAAGACTAAGATGCGGTATTCTTCACAGGCGCGCGCGCAGTTTTTGTATTGTAGGCCAAGTACAACACTCCTGTGCATTCAGATTTCAGCGGGCGTTCAGCTCACCCAAGTGTTCTGATTTGATTGATTGATTAATTGTATTGATTGTGGGGTTTAACGCGCCGACGCAACGCAGGTGATGAGGCGCGCCGTACTGGAGGGCTACGGATTAATTTCGAACACCTGGGGATCTTTATCGTGCGCCGACCAAAGTGTTCTAATGTAACACGTAGCCGTACACGCCTAACCACACGTGCAGCTTTAGTGCTTGTAACACAATATAAAACGTGTTTATCCATCTAAAAAAACTGTTATAATAATCAGGCCTGCTGTTTTCCAGCACTACAATCTGTTTAGAGTTAATAAATGCTTACATGGATGTTGAAATGACAAAGAAAAATTAATAATGAGCACACACAAACGCATGTTGAAGGAAGAAAAATGAAATCTAGCCTTACGTCGAACGTTTTCGGCAATCTCAATTTAAATCATAAAAGAACCGAAAAAGGAAATACAGTAATCCCTCGTTATACCGAATTCAGCGAGACGGGTAAAAATTTCGTTATAAGCAGTTTTGATGTAAGCGACAACTCGAGAAATCGAAACCATTTGAACTTTCATTGCGGCGCCGCCATGAGGAATCAAAGCATAATGTATTCAGTGAAGCAAAACATTATTCAGGGGCAAGAAAGGGAGCAAGCTTTGGCTGTTTCAAGTTCATGATAGCTGCGAGCAACCCATCCTCCGATTTGGCCAAGCATTACATGACGCTGCGGTCGCCGCAAATAGAAGTAGTAGTGGCAACGGCCACTTTATTAGGGGGCTTGCGGGCAGCACGGAACCGTACGAGAGTTTTGCGCTTGAAAGTGCCGCAAACGCAGTCTCTCGAGTTCGAGCTTGTGGTTGTTGAGCTGAAAAACCATTAACCGCTCATTGTGGGTACACAGCGCAATCATTCTGCACTACGGCCTTTGCACGACCACTGTGCAATTTTGCCCCGAGCTGTGCAGCCGTTAAGTATGCGACACGAGTTTTTTTCGCGCGCTGGTGATTCTATGGCACGAAAGTTGGTGTTCGTGCACCATCTGGTCCACGCCACTGACCAATGTCTAGGAGCAAACTTAATTGGCCCTACATCGCATTTGGACCGTTTGTTTAAAGTCGGATGGGCCGAATCGAGCATGAGCGGCTCCACAAAATCGCCGGGTAAACAACTCTTGCGTTGATCCGCCATGTTGACAGCCTGACTAGCCGCTGAGTCGGCGCTGCTCGCTCGCGACGCCTCCGCACGCCACTCAACTCAAAGCGGGTCAACCTCTTCGTGCGCTTCTAGTAATGCGGCCTAAAATACATGTGGTTGGGTCGGGACCAGAAGAAATTTCGAATAAAGCGATATTTCTAGTAAAGCGATTTTGTTATAACCAGGGATTAGAGTATTTGTGCTAAGCGTTACTATTTTTTGACATGTCACGTTGCACCTTGGTGGAATCGCACCCCCTTAATGCCATTAGTTCCTACCTCATGACGTGTATACTTAGCTGGAAAACATTTGGCTTTTTTTGCCATATTACAAATCACACATCTCAATGCGTTCCGGGGCTCACAACACGAAAACAAGCTTTCCCATTGTATAGCATAATCCCGGACAAGCGCGCGGACCATGCTTCATTGCCGTGACTTGTTGTGTACAAGTAAGTCACGCTAATACGCAGGGCTATATTGTCATATAGCCACGATATGTTCGCGCCATATATTTCTCCTCTGGATTACGGAGTAGGAAAAAAATAGACTGAAGTTTACCCTAGGCATCGTCTTGCAAACGTAAGAAAGTGCTCAAAACAAACAAACTGAGGGAGGCTCCCCTTCTCCCCGCAAAATAAAAGATGACCAAAACAAGAGGGAGTGACTTCCACGGGAGGCGATGCTGCACTTAAGCAACTGATTTACGGGCTGCCTTGTCGTCGCAATACCTACCAGAGGATGCACTCAGCGCACGAAGAAAGACGTCGTAAATCTGGACGTTGTTCGAAATCACTGCTGAGCTCAGCCAACGGGCGTATGTTTTCCAAAGCACTGCAGGCCTTAGGGCGTGCACGTGTTCATTGAGCTCTTCCGGAGAAGCATGTTTGCAAAAGACGTTATGAAAGATCCGGGTTTTTTGTATATTGGCTGAGAACTGATAGTGCGCTCCAGCGTGTGAGTGCATGAATTAGAACAAATATAAAAAGAACTTTACAGCAACTGGCGAGAGTCTACAAATATAAATATATAACACGGAAACAAGCTAGTAATTGTACGTCACAATTTTGACCTAGTACAACTCACGTATGGAAGCAGTTGAAAACCGCTGATTGGCCATTACCCATTTTAACTGTTCCGCCGTAGTATTTCTCAGAAACCAAAAGAGTTACCGCACCGTACGTGTGCGTGTTCAAGCGCTGTTTTCCTCAAGAATCACAATATATTCAAATTAATATACACCTAAAGTACATGTCAACAAGCTAGCTCCACCGAAGTGAATCTGGTGTTGCTGTTTACCTCGCTATTGATTGTGGGCTAGTCGTAGTTCATTGACAATGCATGCGCACGGAAGTGACAAAAAATACAGTATTTGATTTCGCCACCCTTCTTTTTATAGCTTTCACTTACAGATCATGCTGCGCTAGAAGTTAATACCGACATCTATACCGACGAGGGTTAAAACCGACGTTAATACCGACAACTGCAGTAAGTTTCCCACAAAAACCATTCCGCTGGAAGAAATACCCGACAGAATTTGCTTCCTGTCAGACTGGCGCTTCCTGCCGCTTTGTGTTGACTGGTGATTTATATTTCACGGTGACCTAATGAAGGTGACCCGCCACTTTCCTGAAAGGAAATGAGAAAAAATCTTTTTGCATTGGCTGAAGCGGAATTTTATGTATGAGCATGTACAAGCTGAGAAGGACAAGCCGGCCATGATACGCGAATCAATGCTGAGAAAACAAAATAATTTGCAATAATGACTCATTGCTCGGCATGCCGTGACAGATGAGGTTTCATTCATTTTTTAACAAATTTTCTCTAGTTCCCCGGAAGATTGGCACTAAGCTTCTTTATAAGCCATTTTCAGTGAAGCAAGCAGGTACGCAGCTAACTCTTTTTCCTTTCTTAGGGCAACAAAAAATATATACCCTCACTATGCTCCTACTCTGTAAAGGGAATGCACCCACGAAATGTCAAGTTAGTATGTCACCCTCTTCGGGCTGGGCGTTGCCATCACACCTTAGCCATTTTTACATCATGACGGCTGTCGTTTCAAGAAACGCGGTCACCTTTTCCCCCGTTTCTAAGCACATCTTTAAGAAAGCGGTTTTCTGGCCATTTAGGTCGTTTTAATTTGTTCAGAGAAACAATTAGATACAACAGAGGCTGAAAAGTTATGGAAAGCTTCGTAAAACACAAAATTGAGCCCGAAATTTAAAATATTTCTAAAAGGAGTTGGCGAGCAAAAATAACGTAAAAGGCGTTTTTAATGCAAAGCATTGTGTGTCGGATGTCTGAAAACTTTTGCGTCCGCCGACACAACCTCGTCAAGAGAGAAGTTTCAATCTTCAACAAAGCGAACTTTCTGGTAAACGCTCGATAGTTGTCACTCTAATACAGGTGACCGGAAAAAGAAAACATAACGAAGTGGGCCAGTGGCGTGAACCTATCGTTACGCCGAGTTTTATTTACTTGTGACATTTAGTTAGTTGAGTTGCAAAATTTAAAGAATTACCATCAGGTACCATTTCATGGCTATGTACGGTGAGAATGGCGTTACATAAAACGGTTTTACCTCTTGTTGATACAAAACTATTCGTTGCAAGTTGTATAACAATTAGCAGCTTAGGCGACTTTAACATCACGTCCGAGTTTTGTGTGAAAAGTCAGCTCACGGTGAAGTTGCAAAGTTTACAGAAATGATGTCTGCTGCCAACGTATGGCAGTATACCGAAGGGGTGTATTCACAGAGAGCGGCTGTAACTTCTCTTTAATCGGAATTACAAAAAAGAATAAATTGAAATTGCCCACAAAGGTGGCTCGAATATTCTACCGAGCTTCATTTGCATTCGATTACACGTAGTTAACGGTGAGGTTGTAAACATTGTGTAATTTCCCTCTGATCTCCATACACGCGCTTCTATGAAAAGAAAGGGACGTTTTTTTTTCTACTACTCATTGTTATGCCCTCTTTCACATTTGTTCTGTGCACGGACGACGCGAAAAATACCGACTAACGAGATGGTACTGGCTTTCCTATAAAACCCATAAGAAGTGCAGCAGAATTGTACATAAAAGCAACCACATCTGCGTACAGCAGCCAAATATGAGCGCCTGAGTCTTTGCACGGGTACAGTACCTTTAAAATATTATGTTCAAAACCACAAAGTAGGCTGTATTCCCGGAGTTTTTTAGTTGGTTTGATCACACCAAAAAGGGTCTTGCTTTCTGTTTGGCGCCTAGCTATTTAGCTGCAGACAACTAGCCGTGATGACATTCTAATATTTGGCGCTTTGCACAAAATGAGCTTAGCCCGCCAGGGACTTGACAAACATAAAAAATTTATTTTAAGCCGGTAGAAAGCGATATATGCACGAACGTCCTAACAGGCACTGATAAGCACAATAAATGTTCGCTTGTAAAATACCTCTTTTTCCTTTTTTCACGCGTATGGGTCGTTAGGAACGCTATGGAAGAAGGCCTTTCGACTGAAATTCACCGGTTGCTAGGCGCAATACTCTGCTTAGTCAACGGCAGTACCCGCCGACTGCCCGTCAGGCGGCAAAACATTAAAAAGTATTAACTCCCCTTCATCATAAATTAAATGTTTAAGCAAAGTACTTAGGTGGCCCATGCTGCGAAAATATGTAGCTGTTGCTGTAGTTGTCCGGTGTGTAAAATGGTTGCAATAAGGAGGAAATAAAAAAACACGTGTGTGATACAATGGAATTTTAACTTGTGTCTGCAAAGCAGCAGCGATATGAAACTTCAGTAGGACAACTGCTCACGAGCTGCGTTGCAACCAAGACGAAGAAAACAAAACCCAAGAAATGGACGCGCCATAAATGAAGGTGGTAGATTTTTTGTATTTTAATTTTTCTTCAAGCTCGCCTCCCGAATTGTTTTTTTGTAATTAACAACGCTATACATCACTGAAGACGATTATGCGTACTGTGTAAGGACACGGCAGTTAGTTATCTGAGTAATCCTGACAACGTCAACGGTGGCGACTCCGAAGTGAAGCGTGTGAATGACACTACAAATACTAAGAAGCGGGGTTCTACTCGGGACCAGCATTAATCCAAATAATCGTCAGGACAGTATCCCAAATCTTCTTACAGCATAAATAATGTTTAAGACCGGCAGTCTACAGTTTCTACCTACAGTTTTCTTCTTACTGTAAGCCTGCTAACAAATGGACGTTTAATTACACGTTACAACCGACCACTCGACCCGCAGGCACGACATGAATATTGTAACGAGTGCCGACGCACGAGGGGATCTTCCTTCAGAAAATTATTACCTGAGGAGCGGAAATTAAGGTTGGAGGAACCTGCCTTCACGGATAATAACGGTGACTCGTACCTACTTGAAGGAAGCTTACACCCAATGACTAAAATACTACAGAGGGTTTCCTTTCCCACATTTAAGAGCTCCAACGGCTTTTCCCAAAAGCCGCTTTCAGATCATTCTCAAGGAATTAAAAGCTTGCTACTCATTTCGCACCGAATATGAGCTTACCTAGAGATCGTTATTAAAATTCTTGCGTCCTTCGTCTTTTTTATGCGCCGCATTCATAGTGCTTTTGAGTAACCTTAATAGCAAAATAGGAAGTGCCGGGGCTGGTCTTATATATAAACGTGTACTTATAGCAACATAATTATCCCTATTCCGCAGTATTGCGAACACCATAAACATCATCATAGCAGTGGGGTGGTGTTCTCTATTAACAGCAGAGCTGTTGTAGCTTTAGCTTGCTCCGGGGGCTCTAGCAAAAAAATACCAAGAAAAGAAAAATACTCCGACCTCCCCTCGCGGGAACCCCTGTGTAGATGCGACGCATAGGGGGTTCCGTTGTTGTTTCCGTTAGGTTGATTCTCCCATCGCGTGAAACGTGCCGTGAACCCCCTGCCGCGGCTATGACGCAACGTGGCGTGGCTATGACGCAACACAATCCAACACAATCACTTTAATTCCAATCCACTCCAAATCCAATCCAATTCCAATCCAATCCAAGCCAAGCCAAGCCAATCCAATCGAATCCAATCCAATGCCCCTCGCGAGAGAGTGTTCGCTATCGGATAGGAGAGGGGGTGAGCGGCGGAGAGCGCAGCTCGCGCGGCAAGGAGAATGGGGGAGGGGTGTGGACGGACAACAACAACGCCGTATGGACCGACAAGGTGAGTGAATGAGTTGCAGTCGAATATAAAAACTGCGTCACCAGTAAAGGGTGCAACACCGCAGAGAGGGTATCATAACAGTGAAGCCGGCTTTCGCGCTTGCACTCGAGTGTGAGCACAAGGGGCATATGCGTATGCACACCCATTACTATACTAGTTAATAAATAAGTCTTTCATGGGCTAGTAAACGAAAAATCGCAAAACTTGCACAAGTCGTGCAAGGCCGGAAAAAAAACGGATGTGTAGGTCGACCTAGCTTCTTCCACCCTGGGAACCGGCGTCAGTGTGGGGGACCCACCGGAACGCCCTTGTAAAATCCGGCTAAACTTTGCCTCACCATCAACACTTGGCCCAGCCTAGCAAAAACATCGCGAAACCTAACAAACCTTTACAAAGCCTATCAAATCCTAACAAAGCAGAGCAAATTAAGAACACGCTACGTCGATCTTCGGCTGCACTGTTTCTCCATCCTTGCACCAATAGTGCAAGCTGCGACAATTTTTCTTATAAGCATTCGTGCAGGTAGCGCATCTGAGAATCGTGTCCTTTGTGGTCTCACAGCACGCTAAAATTAGGAATACATAAAATTTTCACATTGGCAATAGACTCAGAAAACTAAGTTTTGCGATTTTTGCTTCCATATTGACGACGTACCCAATCACCCCTATCACTTGTCAGAACTACGTTGTTATTGAAACACTTAACCATTCCTTTTTATAGAAAGTTTCTCACTTCAAAACTGCGTTAACAATTTCCCAAAACCGTCACTAAAAGTGCGTCCAAACTTCACTCAAAGTGCGTCTAATCAATCATCAAATCTTCAAAGGCCTCAATCGCAAATGAAGGACGAACCCATGCGACGATTTTTTGCGCACAAAGTACACATATCTACGCGCGATCAAACTGGATACTGATGCGTGTTTTATGAGATAAAGGTATACTTTTGCACTCCTTCTTTACGATCGTCGCGTGTATTGTCATATCTAGAACTGTTCTTTTTTTTGCGATTTTGTTGTACACGTCTTGGAACAATTAAAACTCCATTTCATGCACGCGCAATGCGTCCAGAGATTTTATGAGAGCTTCGCCGTTGACCAACCGGTTGATAGGGAAATGCATTAGTTTTTTGTCAGGACACCACTGGTCCCACCAAGAAAGCTTTCACTTCACGAAATTGGCATTTTTGTTTTCATACGCAAAACATGTCCAGCCATACTCTGGCCGACGTTCATCTTGGCATTTTAATCAGGTTTCAAATTTATCATGTGAAAAAATATCAGCACATACAATTCCACAGAGGAACTCCCCCACTAAAGGCAGTGGTGATCGTTGCAGCAATGATAGGTGAAACTTCTGGTAAATGCCCAAATTTTTATTGCGAGGCATGTTTAAGGACCTACAACAATTTCGCGCTGGTTCCTTCTGCCTGTCCGAAGTAACGAGAAAAAGAGCACCTAGGCATAAAATTTTAACGTCAAAATGAAGATGGGTATGCGTGTTCAGGAGTGGCGGGGAAAACGGAGGCAGCGAAGGGAGAGGTGCAACTTGGCGTTTAAGCAAGAGGAGGGTGGTGGTGTAGTCGGGAGAAAACGAAGGAGTGACGGAGGGAAAACGGGGGCTGGGCCGGAGAAGTACAGTCCGGGTGAAGCTCATTCAGTTGGGGAAATAAGTTTAATATGCACGTCTCATGAGACCTTATTTCCAGCCGGAATGCCACGCCCAAATCATCTGCTTACGCAGACAAAATCTGCAGAAGGCCCGTGTACCCATGTCTTCGCTGCCCCATGGCGCTATACTGACAAAACGCCAAAGAATCCGTCTGCTGTGCAGTGAACGCAAAAGAGGTTACACTTAGGACAAGTTTAGTATTCTCCTTTGCCACGATACACTCTATTACCAATCTAGGCCGCCACCGAACCAGGTTCGGCCAATAAGAAAAAATGCATTTTATTTGATTCAAGAATGTGATCTGCGGTGAGGCACTGTACGGTAAAGAACGTCATGCTTGCATTGGCGATGCCGCAGTGCCTAACAACTTTTCGGGTCAAATCGTGTTCTTCACGTCATCGTTCGCCGAAATGTCATTGTTGTCTGCCTACCTTGATGTATTTAGTACTTACTGCTGAAGCTGAACGACAGGATTGCTTAAGAGTGCACGATTCCGAAGAGCTGCTCAAACGCCGCATGAGCGACAGAAAATCTGGAGCAGCTTCGGAGATTGGGAAGCACGAGTGATGGGCTGGGAACATCTGCGAGGAGGGGAACAGCCACTTGGAAAAGCCGTTCATTAGCAACCCATTTGAGACTTCGTGTAGCGCCGGAGACAGGCCCCACATGTCATCCTGTGCGTATCCGATCCATGCTTTGTAGTGTACGTCTAATAAAAAAAAACAAGACGGCTTCGCATTGTGTTTTGTTGAAGGAGAAATTTGAATCCCGTAGTTTTATTTCTCAGAAACATTCTGAATGAGCTGGATGCAGCGAATAACCAATTAGCAAAGGCTTTTACCACGTATTTTCATTAAGACAACTAGAGCCAACTATCCGTTAGCACATATGCACATATCCATATGCACATATACCACTGACGACGGCGAAGGTATAAGCCGCACGCAGCCTGCCTTGTCTGTCATGGCTGCTTGTAAATATGTCCATCCCCGATATCTTGTCAATACATTGCTTCATCATCACCCACGTGTGGTCTCGTCTCTTCTGCCACCCAGTAACACCATTGGTGGATGGAGAACAGGGTGCTCATCCACATGGTTGTCCCAGCTTCGCAGGGTTTCGGCACGGGTGCAGTTTTCGAGGCTGCGTGGACCATGTGGACAAAAAAAAAATGTAACGTTGCGGCAGAACATGATATAAACAATGAGTGACGGTGAAGCCATGTATGTACAAGAAGTCGGCTCTGGGCGTATTTGCAAGTAGCCATGACAGCCCAGCCAGTCTGTTTGCTGGCCATACCATCGTCGTCATCAGTGGTAATGAGATACGCAACAGTTCGCTCTTAATTGCTTTCGTGACAATATGACGGCATTTGCGATCGCCCACGAATCACCTCAGTTGAGAAATTTTTTATTAGCTGTTGAGCTCAACAAGTGGTTAGGCTGAGTGTGAGCTAGTGAGACCTCCTTGTCACTTCGCTGCCGCCAATAATGATTGATCTATTTGGACAACGGTTTACGTCCAAATACAAGAGGAAAAAAACGTGTGACGAATAATTCGTAACTAAACCTGCGGTAATATGTACGGTTTTGAATGTCCGGGGATTTTTGGTCGGTTTTCTGCATACAGTTATTTTCCAAATCGGGTGATAGAAACCCTTGTTATATAGAAATTCTTTAGCTGTGGAGAGGGGGGCGGTCCCTTTGTGGACAAATTATGCGTGTAGATTGATTTAATTGGTAATCAGGGTTAACGCGACGACGCTGCGCAGGCGATGAGGCGCGCCGTGTGGAGTGCTCCGGGTCAATGTTGACCATGTGGGGATCTTTCGCGTGCGCATAAACCTCGAACACACGAGCGTTGGCCGCAGTGGTTTGGAGGGAGCTCTCACTGAGTATTCGTTTACTTCTGAACGTATTCCATAATCGTGTTATAAGCCATTAGTTTATTAACAGTTAGCAAGCGATAAGCAGTTTTGATTACAAATGTGTAAAAAATGTCGTTTTGACACGTTTGTGACCCGACAGTGTCTAAGCTGTTCGTATCTCGTTTTAAATAATAGCGTGTATATGCCGTGTATATGCAAATTTTAATGCGCCGTTCGGTGTTGGGGCGGTTATTTTGGTTTACCCTGCGTTTGGTATTTTCCACAGTACGGTATAATTTGTCAACGCAATACGCAATAAATTGGAGCGGACGTACGGAGATTGGCTGTGGTGTAAAATAGTACATTCTAACAAAAATATGTTTTACGGATTTGCCGGAAGTCGTTAAAATAATTAGGAGTAGTGTAAACAAATCAGATGCGCAGCCAATCTCAGGGAATTAAAGCTCCCGTAACTAAATTACGGAGCTACAACCCAATGAAGCTTCATCTAACCCAATAAAAGTGCTCAGTGTGCAGTGAAAAATTTCTTCTATAGGCCCGCAATCCACTTTGCTGGTTCCACCCTTTTTGAAACCAAAGACGTAATGTAATAAGGATATTTTACTACCAAAATTGATTTTAGGCAGCGGAACAGAAAGATTTGCGGGATTTCAAAAAGAGCTCACAGAAATTTTTGTCGCTTTTTTAAACCGCGTTTTTGTATGCCCTGAAATGATAAGGAAGTGCTTGAAAAATGCGAATCTTGAACAGATAAGCGGTCGTGTTTAAGCCAGCGTGCACTAATTCTGAATTAATGAAACTGTCATGCGGTGTCCATTTGTTAGAGCAGCGTGAGCATGACCACAACGCTCTGCTGAGGCACGCCGGCTCAAGGCAGAGGGGGTCTGGTATTCGCCCGTGGAAACGAGGGAGCATAAGTTTATGTTTCACAGCCATTACATTGCCAGTCGTCTTGACAAGAAATCTGTTCGGAGGAAGAAGGCTGTTAAACGTACACCTAACCCAAACGAGCGGGAATGAACGTGTGCAAGCTCATTGCGTTGGCCTGATTACTTCAATTTTTGGTGTCTATTCTAGGCATATTCAGCTTGTTTAGAGGCAAAGTGAAGCCTGTAAAATTTGTTTCAGTGGAGGATATTCCGCCTTCTACAGCTCCTTTAGCTTTGTTTTAACACAAATGTCTCCCTTTAAACAACAGTACTCCCACTGGCCTTTACGATGTTTTTCGTATTTACAATTTAATGCAAAAGGCCAGGTCACAAAGTTGATTGTTGAACTCATGAGATCCCACGAAGCAACGAGTTACCAGCCGAACAGACTTTCAAGCGAAGGAATATGGCGGGAGGGGTATGCCCACAAAACAGCACGCGACCGAAGTGCACGGTCGGTCGCACACGACGCAAGGGCATGGAGCACATGGGCACGGCGACCACATAGCACGGCAGTAAAAGGGCACAGCGACAAAAGAGCGTAATGTCTAAACAGCATGCGACAAAGAGCACGGCGAGAAATCAGCATGCGACAGAAGGGAGCACCGCAAGAGCACAGTACTAGAGTAGTTGAAATCACTTGCCTAGCTCGGTCGTCTGGCACGCGGGGCCAATTGGTCTTCTGCCAACCTTGCCCCACTCCACTCTTGGTGTTGTAAAAAAGACGAGGCTGCCTAGGAGTTCCCACTTCTCATTTACGTGATTTTGTTTATTTTGAGGCTCCTATAAGGGAGAGAAAGGGCCCAGTGTCAAGCGGCAGCGTAGAAGCAGCTACCACAGGTGGCCTTCATAAATACCGTAGCTTGTAGCCACTATGTAATTTTAGCCATGTAGAAACTTATAACTCCCGACAGCACTCCTGCTGCTATTTTGCCTCTTCGCTTCAGCAAGCACAAATTTCTTTGCATAAGGAACATATCTGCAGATTACTTTCAAAAGCCCTTCGACAGATACAACCAAAGTGCGCACCAATAGTTCAAGTCGGTTTCAGCCGCACCATATTTTGGTAAATTGCGTTCTCACAGTACTTCTTTATTCTTCATTTCACCGCGCTCTTTAATCCTCGTCTTCGGCCACACCGAGACTGAATACAATTCGAGAATACTGTTCCCGCGTGTCGATGGCTCCACTTCCATAAATGAATAAAACAGCGCACGGGACCTGGCGAGAAAAGCTGACAAGGAAGGGGGCTGACTGACGACTAAACTTTATTGAAAGAACAGCGAAATATATATAAAAAAGCAAGTTCACAAGCAAAACAAGGCAAACAAATAGATTACGAAACAGCGGTGTCACCCGCCGGAGCCACGCCGCCCAAATAACTTCTCTCTAGCATGTAGTGCGATTGATGGCATGCTTACACACGAGTCCCCCATTTTATAGATTGTGAACGTCTCCAAAACGTCACATGGGAATTTTTCCGCTACCTGGTAACAATCTAGGCGTGATCGAGCTCCATGTTTTCCGCAATGAGTAGCGAGACTGCTAACCTGGAACGTCTTGAGCAGAGAAGCATTCTCGAGTAGGCGATCGTTGATGCAACGCCCCGCCTCTTCCCTAAGCAGGAATTCCCGCTGTACAGCGTGACGTTGTATACCACAGAAAGACTGCAATCCGTGTAGGGACCTTGATGCTTTACGTTGCAACGTCCCGACTTACCGGTCGCTGCTGTTGATGTTTCTGCAGAGTTTGGAAAGCTTATTTGGGGTGCGGAAAAAACCACACTTACGCCGGCCTTCTTCCAGTTTTCATAAGTTTGTGGGAGATCCGATGCAAGTGAGGCACGACGGCGACTCTCTTTTTTTTTGTTGCGGGTTTCCTCAGCCCTGCCTTCACGGACCTCCTTCAAAAAGACTATTGCGAGGTTTTTGACCAACCGTTCGGGGAAGCCCGCTTTTTTGAGCCGCGAGTCTTGTATTTTTAACCTCTCTGGGACAAGGTGGTGGCAACTTTTGTGTAGGGCATTCCGCGAAAGCGCCTTGGGCAATTCCGCGCTTAACCGCTTTTTATTGAGCCGATGAAAATTGCCGTGGGCTCTTCTGAGAACGGGGGGAATACTGCCAACAACCGTGATGCGCGTGAAGGTGCAGAAATAAATAAAAACTCCAAGCTCAGATTTCACCGGTAGTTCCCTTGTTAAAACCAAGCCACATAAGGTCGACCCGAAAATGCCGCCGATGTGGTCAGCCTCTCGCAAAAACGTCACACATCTCCATGCGCATATGACCAAAAATTCGTTGACGTACCTAAACACCTTCGTTACTTTGGTGGCACTTAACTCCTCTTTCGGTTTCCTTTTAAACTTCACTAGCAGTAGGTAGCTATGCTGCTGGGCCGGGAAGATACTATGCAGACGCGAGTCTTCTGCACATACAGGTTCCTTTGAATTTGTACGAGTGAAGAATCGAGGTAGAAGGCAAGAAGCTCTATGACCCGACCGATGCTTGTGCCGCAATGGTTCTGGAACCTGACCAAGCCGTAGTTGTCAGTACTGTTGCTTGCGGACTTGAATAAATCGGCACGAGGCAGAAGGTAGAATTTATTCTTCATATCAATGAAACATGCTCTCACACCTACTGTGTCGGCCGTTTTCAAGTACTCAGACACCTCAACAAGGCTCCGAACGAGGAGAGGGCCTTCGACCACGGGCAAAGACCAGGACCGTTGTAGGTACACACCAAAAAACCGCTGTCCACATATTTGTGAAAGTTCTGTTTTCCTTGTTATCTCTATTCATCGCCTGCACTTTATCATGACGTGTCTTGTCTTCGTTTGCCCGGCGACCTTTTCAACTTGCATGACTTTGTGCGCAAGTACTAAGGCCTGAAGGCTGTTCCTAGGCAAAATAAATAAACATGATTGATTGATTGATTCATTCATTCATTGATTATGTCATACATTATTTCATTTATTCATTATTATTGGCTTTTTCTGAGCGCTTTCAATTCAATACAGTTCAATTTATTGCTCACAATGTTGACAGCGAGAGTACATTCAAAATACATCGGGAAAATACACACTGATGCCAATGTAAGCGAGGTAAAAGGCGTCTACCTCGCACTTGTCTGGGCTCACTTCCAGTATGTGCTGCACTACTATGTAGCATTTGAAGAGAATATCACATTGTGTCAGCGCACTCGAACAACAGTGTGCAGCCACTTCCTAGTACACTTCAAAATCTGGGTGCTATTTTCCTTTAACGAAATATAAAAAAACAGAATAAGAAACTGAACACTTAGCAGGGTGTACAAATACATGGCAATTACTAAAGGCTTAGCCAAAGGCCTTTAGACGTTTTTTTAAACGTATCACTAGTCTCCGACTCTTGGGCCATTTCAGAAAATTGCGACCATTTGTTTAGAAGATCAGGTATACTGCACTCTATTGGCTGGGTTCCATAGAACGTTCGCCTTTTCTTCCTAATATATGGATCGTGTCTGAATTTTTATCCTCGTACGTACCATTTTTACTCGGTAGAAACAGCGTAGCATCATGTTTTGTGTCATTGTAAATTCACAGAGCTATACATTTAGGATAGCTGAGTAAAATCATTATGATTTCCTGTTTTTGAGAAAAAGGACAGTGGTTTGCCTGCCAGACGGTTTTCGATAAATCTAATACATTTCTTTTGTAAAACCAGAATTCGTTCCCTATTTCCTTCTACCAAAGTGTCGCACACTAAAGTGCAGCAATGTAAGCGTTATACAAGCATAATGCAATACAACGCGTACATTGCTGTAAGCGTCATAATGCATTAAACAGCTGCAGTTGGAACTATATTGGCAAGATTGACCTTAATCTGCTCAGCATTCCTATGGTTTTCGAAATTTTTACAGTTAAGTAAGCGAAGTGTTCTGACCAGTTTAAGTATTCCTAAAATAAACGTCCCAAAAATTATGTGATGTAACTTGCCTTATCTTTTTCCCGTACAACGATAGCGCAGTTCATTATGAGTGGATTTGTTTTCGCTCTGATTATGATGCAACTTCTTTTATGTATGTTAAGTGTCAGTTGATTTACAGAGCAATAAAAGGAAAGCTCTTTCACCAACTTATCAGCTTAGGTTCATTACGGTGGATTTATAATTGTTATATTTTACCTTTCAGTTTTCACAAGGCCATCGTGGTGAAGGAACGTCACGTAAACATTAGCCCGGCTTAGTTGAGGTATCTTGTTTAGTAT
Organism: Haemaphysalis longicornis; assembly: GCA_013339765.2. NCBI lineage: Eukaryota > Metazoa > Arthropoda > Arachnida > Ixodida > Ixodidae > Haemaphysalis > Haemaphysalis longicornis. The sequence continues at coordinate 109,852,587 of CM023449.1, forward strand.
TAGCCTGCTGAAAAAAACCGCTTCAATCAACGCTGTAAAGGTGGTTGGAAAGCAACGCTGTAAACGACACCCGCCACAATTGCACATATGATGTTACCGGAATTCACACGTACACGTGGCTCTACAAAGAATGACACCAGTGATTCTGCCAGCCGTTACCTGGGATTCGCGGGGGTGGCGTCCAGAACGCAGCAGCGTCAGCCATGACTAAGTTAGACCGGCGGACGCAACCGCTCTAGCCCGGTCGTGCGTCGGCCCCAAGAAAACGGAGAGGAGCATCTTTCGATGGCTAAGACTGCTGAACCTAGCCGTCCTGATGTGCTAGCTCGGGGCTACATCACCGCGCGACAGAGGCGCATACAACGATACAATTCGGGAAGAGAACATAGTGATTCCCAATTAAACCAATTTAAACTAGTTTCTCAGAGATTAATGGGAGAGGCCTTTGCCTTGCAGTGGGCGTAGATAGAATGGTGGTGATGATGATGATGATGAACTAGTTTAGTAAGTTTGTGAATTGCGAGAAACCTGAGAGAACTTTTATTAATGCTTGGGTTTAAAATTATTGGTGTAAATTATTTTTTCTATAAAGCTTAATGTTTAAAAAGGAACAAGACCACTTTTGAGTTTCGGAACGACTACATGCTATGTGTGCGTACTCCAGGTGCTTTATTTCTTAGGCAGATCGTTCTGCGCTCCCAAGAGATGTAAAGAAGTGCACTGTAATAAAAGAATTCCCCAACAGACCTCTTAGCTCTTGTAAAATCCTTTATATAGGCTACTCGAATTTTAGGCGAACCATCCTTTCGGCCTTTTTTTATATTTGTGGTTCTACACAAGGTCGCTCTCTCTTGGCATCTGAATAGTTCTTCCCAGATGTTGGTCCTGAATTTTACAAGTGAACCTTTATTCAAACAGAATTTATTTTCGCTAAGTGCTTTCTCGCAATTTCAAACATCTTACGTAACGTAACAATCAGGAAAGTTGCTTAGGAAAGAGCCATCACACCCTCTGCTTCAAATCTCGAAATGAATTGGGAAGGACAATTTATGGGAGGTGCAATCAATATCTTTAATAAGACTATGGAACCTACATGTTTTCCCCTTTACAGGAACAGCAAAACTATTGGGCTGGTGATGAGCCAGTAAGTAGCAAGTTATACAAGAAAGTAAAGAAGGCGAATGGGTAATTAAACAACGATTATATTTGGGCAGATGGGATCTGTGTTCTGAATAAATGTCTCAGTCGTATTGTACCGAGCGCTTTGGACTACACCAGCCAGGTTTTGGGGTGATTTGGCGCCAGGAGTTTCCTCAAGAGTTAGAAAGCCATGGATAACAAATGGGTTGTTAGCTAAAATTAAAATAAGAAATCGCTTCTATCATACGTTTATCCGCATAAGGGATAACAAAAAACTTCAAGAGTTCAAAATATATCGCAATGACTTGAATATGGAACTTAAGAAAGCCAAAGTTCAATATTTCGAAAATAGTTTTCAACCAATCGAAAGTGATAGCAAGGCTTTGTGGAGAAAATTAAATCAAGTTATGAACAACTCACAGGTAACGAAACCGATCGATGGGCTCATTGTTGATTGGAAAAAAACCAGTGGTCAAGACTTGTCAAATGCGTTCAACACACATTTCACTAATTTGCCTATTCCATCTATCAAACATCCAACCACCACTGTAAATAATGATGGTCAGTTAAATAGCATGTTTTTAAACCCTGTTTCCGTTGAAGAAGTGCACTGCACTTTCTTAGCCCTGAACAATGTAAATTGTTGCGACGCTGAAGACATACAAATCAAACCAGTAAAATTTGTAATCGACATCATAGCCCCAGTATTAACACATATTTTTAACTTAAGCTTTTGTACAGGTATTTTCCCCCAAAAAATGCAGATAGCCAAAGTAATTGCAATCTATAAGAAGGGTGATCGTAATAACCTCGGTAACTACCGGCGTGTATATATTTTACCCGTGTTCTCCAAAGGATTAGAAAAAACTTATCCATGCTCGACTCGCTTCCTTCGCAGAAAAAAAACAAAAATAATAACCGAGGCGCAATATGATTTCCGTCCTCATCGATCTACACAAATGTCTCTCCTGGACCAAAAAGAATACATACTAAAAATATAGAAAGCAAAAAAATTGTGCTAGGAATATTTATCGACTTCACGAAAGCCTTTGACTACTTAAACCGAGATCTTCTAATGGATAAACTCAGGTCTTATGGAATAAGAGGTAAATCATTACAATTAATCAAATCCTACCTATCCCACAGATTTCAGTTCGTTAAAAACAACGGGTATTCGTCAACTCTTTTGCACACCCGGAATGGAGTACCCCAGGGCAGTGTGTTAGGACCATTTTCGTTTAACGTGTACATAAATGATATCGTAGACATTGATTCCCGAGCAAAATTTGTTATATATGCCGACGATACTAGCATATTTATATCATCTGGAACCTGCCTTAAACTTTGTAATATAGCAAATACTATTCTATCTAAAATCGTAAAATGGACATCTGATAATGGTTTACTAATTAATGTTTCAAAAACCCAAGCAATAATATTCCACGCTAAAGCGAGAGTGGCTACACTTGGCTCAAAACGTATGTTAGGTAATTCGGAGATTGAACTTGTGAATGAGTTCAAAACCCTAGGAGTAATTTTCACAAACAATATGTCGTGGGACAAGCACGTGAATCTTATATCACAAAAGCTTTCATCAATAATTGGTATATTTTATCGACATAGAGAACACCTCCCTAAAAGTATCATGCTACTGTTGTACAAATCATTGTTTCTGCCTTACTTCAATTATTGCGTGCTTGTCTGGGGTACAACCATTTCTAGCAATACACAAAAATTGTGCAGGCTACAGAAGAAAGCAATTAGGATAATTACTCACTCTCCATTTGATTTTCCGGTGCAGACTGTATTTGAAACTTTTTAAAATACTGAGCGCAGAACACCTTTATAATTACTACCTATGTCATGCATTTATCAAAGACACAAGACAACATAACGTTTTGAAAATTCTTAGCCAACTAAATAAAAATACACCGTCAAAATATAGCACACGAAATCCAGAACACTGGACTGTGCATGCATACCGAACTAATTACGCTTTGTAAACAGTAAAACACCGAATTCCTACCATCCTAAATAATTACCTAAAACAAAATATCGATATTTTGCAGGTCCATACTAGAAAATTGAGAAACATGTTTCTTACATACGATTCCCCATGATAACATATCGTTGTTGTCTTTTTCCTACGCTATTGTTCGGATGCTGACCTACATTACTTTGTATGAGTGAGAATTTTATTGCGTTGTACATCGGATACGTTCGTATTTCTTTATGGATAATTAGCGCGGATATAGAAGTTGTATTACGTTGCCATGGAACGATTTACCACTACGTCAAATCAATTTCGCGATGTATACTGTTTATTTCTTGTGCTTATTATTGTTCCATGAGCCCATCAGTTTTGTTTGCATGACTATGTATAATATATTAACTGCTAGTTTTGATTGTTATTTTGTATACTGCTGATTGAAAAGTTGGTTTCGTTTTTTTTTCTGTTATTGTTGTTGTTGTCAGTGCTATGCTAATCGCTGTAGCCAGGAATGGGGGGATAGGGCTTGTCAAGCTGTTTGCACGGCTTTTTCCCTCTCCTCCTCCATCGCCGATGGAAATTGACCCAATAATTCCGCTATCAAATCGTGGTTTCGGCCTTGTTTGTGGGCAATCATTAAAACACAAAATCTATGGGTAAACGTTAGTGTGATCTAACGCAAATACTGTTTCGGCAAATTGTCAGTAAGTGCTATAAAAAAGTGGTTTTCAAACCGGCGTGCACGTTTTTAATCTTGGTGCCCCGAATAAGTTTTTCTCAATATTAAATTATTTTTCGGGCATATATACGTACCTGCCTTAGACGCAAGAGGGTCTTTAACGCAGCTAGGCACTCAGCTCACTTATTTTGTGGCGTTCGCGACGGTTCGGCAAGGTCGCTACCCGATCTTGTTTTGGTGTCATATTCCTGGACAATTATAGAACGCTGACTCGGGCACTGCTGCCAGTGCCAAATTATTGCGGAGGTGATAGCAGGCAAGAGCTTTCATGACTCAGGAAAAGGCGTGCCGCCCGGGAAGAGCGGGCGGCATGGGGTTTAAATTCTCGTGCACCGTCATTTGTAGCAGATAATTTTGACACCACAGGCAAATACGGCGTATTTTCAGATTTAGAGCAGTCGCGTCTTTGCAAAACAGAAAACGCACACACGCACTCGCATTCGATAATCGGGTAAGTAGCTATGGACAAACGTAAGAAAGGGTGAACACAACTTTTAAATTTTCCGCCTGTGGTACCGAAACACCAGAAAGGCAAAAGTTGCATTAGGACAGCACACGTTAAGAATAAATATAAATGATCAAAAAAATTTCCGTACTAGAATAAATATCGACCAGATTTAGGGGAAATCCCCAAGGTGGAGTAAGTTTCCGCGAATGAAAGTTTTTCATCCACCTAAATGCAGCCATACGGCTACAAAGGAAAGCTGTACAGCTTTCTCAGAAACTTCGCAGTTGAAGAAAATTTCGTCCTGGTCCAGGACGAATTTTTTTTTCAACTGCCATGTTGCGAAGTTTCTGAGAATGCTGTATAGCTTTCTTTTGTAGCCGTATGGCTGCATTTAGGTGGATGTCAAACTTTCATTCGTAGAATAAATATATGTAAAAAAAGAGTCGCAATAATGGGACATGTTTTGAGTTCTAGGAAAAATACGACAACTATTTACGCCGAGAAATGGCACAAATGTACTATAACAATGTAAAAAACAGGGCATTTTATGCTTGCAATAAAGCTTGTAACACATGTGCCTCAATATCAGCATGGCTAAGCGTCGTTTTCCAAAGGTAACGAAATTTTAACATTTTTTTTCCTACAAAGACAAACGGAAGGTGATGAAAAACTTTGAGAGCAGTTTACTGTCGCCATAATCTTTCTACACGCCTTAAACATATAAGAAATTGCCCATTTGTGCGTTCCAAAAAATCGCACTTGTGTGTAATGTGCAGTTTTGACGCTATGCTTTTTTGTCGCGTTCTCGTTTGTGCTCTGCCTTTTGTCCACACGCCCTTTTGCGGCGCGCCTTTTTGTGGCGTGCTGTTTTGAAGCGGTGCTATTATGTCGGTGCTCTTTTGTCGGGTGTCCTCCTGTCGTGTGCTGTTTTGACGTTGCCCCTATCATTCTAGTAGGGCCATCCCTCTATAAAACCTTTGTAAACAAGAGCGGCTTATGTTACTAACGAAATTCGAGATTCTGGTCCTGGTTCATTAGGAAGTGGCAAATAAGAGTCATAACATAGGGCGATGATCGTAAGTGAGATCACCCGAGAAAACATTACATATTTTAATATTGGAAATAAAAACATCAGCAAAGTAACATGTATTATCGCGGTTTGCTCAGAAAGACATTTAACGCCCGTAATTTGGTCCAGCAGTTTCAACCGAATGTTGCAGCGTATTTCCACTATTTGCTCGGGTACAGTGGTTCTTATAATGAGGGGCTTTGATGGGGATTTCCAAGAAAACAAGTTCGTGCTAATAATTTCTCATGGAGGCATTCATTCTCAAATATTTTATTACCGCTGGCCGCGAGAGCGCGAGCTATATGTCTTTTGTTCATGCTTTTTCCAACCGTATAACAGGGTGCCACACAAGAATTTAACAGTCGAGCTTGTTCCTAACTGTACTCGAAACGCTCATGTGTCGTGACACTGCAAACAATTGTTTTGAAAATAGACATGGTAACATTACCCGTAGGAGCCTGGCTTTATGGAAAACGGCTTTTACTCTTTAAAGCGTTTATGTAATCTGCCGGGAGTGTTTTGAGCGCTCGGTGATGAAATGCCAGTCCAGCGAGTGAAAAGCGGAAGCCAACCAACCGAATTGCATGCACGCAGGCCGCGCAAGAAGCAAGGGTTGAGGAAGAAGAGGTAGAGGGGTGCGGTTTGGTTTTGGAGGCAGCAACACAACCACCCTCCGAATGTGGGCCCGAGGACCGTCTTGGACGCGGCCGGTTCAATCCTAGGGCTGAGTATAGCGTGGCGGTGGCATTGAGCACAGGCTGCGAGGCCTCGCTATTGTTCAGGCCTGTGTTATTTCCTCCCGCTGCTAGCCATCAGCCATGGCCACACCCTTGGCCATGGGTCCAGCATCCCAGGGGACCCCTTCGACCATGCCCGTGTAGACAACTCCTTCATCGATGACGCTTATCGGCTCGGTTGTGGCGACGTTCCCTGTTCTTCGACAAGGAACAACTTCATCGTAGGCTCTACCGTGGCACGACACAGCGCTACCCGACTGTCTCGTCTCGTCGACGTCCGTGAACTGTCGTCTGACCACGCATTTCAAACTTTATCAACCACTATGTTCCCCCTGAGTGTGCCAGCCGTCTAGTTCTTTTTAAAGCAAAGCTTTACTACTTTCATCCAGCAGTTTCGAGTCGGATACGCAAGTTAACCTTTTGACCGGAGACACACCCTCGGCGAGGTGACACACCCCTCGCAGTGCATCGCGGGATTCGCCGGGCCCGCTGTCAGCGCTGCAGACAAGGCCCTGTTAGTGTGCCTCGATTAACTTGCATCTGCCGTGCAGGGTGGAGACACGTATACGTTGGCGCCGCCATTTTGAGTCACTCGCTCCCAGCTTCCGCAACCTCCCAGTAGGTTGACCGTCGGGGTCGCTCTTCTATTTCATTCCTTTACTCCCGTACAAAGGTACATAATCGCGACATATATTAAAGCGTACTTCTCTATACTGCTGGCAAATGCGAAATGGATCACGTGATTTGCGAAAATATTTTTTTTCGCGAACAAACCCACGCTTACTACAAAACGGTAGTTCAGAGAGAGAAAGTTGTTTGAGTGGATGTGATTACAGTCTGTAGACTCACACCACCCTGGCTTGGATCCCCCCAAAAGTGGCCCACTTTGCACTAGTGATTCAAGGCTGGACAAACAGCAGAGCTGGGTGGCGGCCACCTAACTTCTCCCCACAGTGACACCGCAGCGCAGGTGAGAGGGAAAAGCCGGACACCAGTAGTTCAAAGCCATTTGAGACGGCACTGTAAAGGCGATATCATTGAAATGTATACAGTGTTTTATTTCGTAAGAACGTCGTTATCCCTTTCGTCGTCGGCTTGCGATTCAACAGCCGCGTACGGCCAATCCTCTTGTCATGCGTGATCCCCTTGACAGACCTCCACTTTTTTTTCAGCTGGTCCGGTGGCAGCCTCCACGTGTGGCTTGGCAGATTCGTCGGCGTCGTCTTCAGCGCGGTGAACCCGTGGCGCGCCGGTCGCTACACGATGACGACGACGAAAGCGCAAACTCCTCATGCGGCACAAGCCCAAGCGCAAGCTTGGACGACGTGAGGCGGTCGCCGCGAGACACGCGCTGACGTGCGCTTGGGAATTTTCGTCTATGCCGCATTCAATTGTGTCGCCTTAAACAGCTCTGTTGTTGAAATCGACAGAGTGCTTTGCTTGACCTTATTTGTAAATCTCCGCTACAATCGTAGACCCACGCCCGCGCAAAGCATGAAGCTGGGATGGACACTGCTCAATGCATTGTTTCAGAGGAAGCGTTGGGTACGCGTGCTTGTGAGGATCTGCACCGCACAGTTTAACCAAAAATTACTAGGTCCAGCTATGAACGAATTGCGTTCTGCATAATTGCGCAAATTTACATTGCGCAACATAAATTTCAAAGACAGTCTTCACATGTTCCTGACGCTTTACACTCGAGGCTTTATTCTCCAAGAAAATGAGAAAAGTAGCCAAAAGTAGCCAGCACAGAACGACTATGCAAATATAAAAAAATTCTTGTTCATTTTCCAGAAACTTCGCCCATATAAATAAGTTTGCTAAAGCGCATGAGTGCGGCGATTGTTCTTGGGGGTTTACTGTCCACATTATGCATTTGTAATGTCGCCACAGGCTCCTTCGCCATACGAAGCCTCGACGACTACAGCCACCTTTTTATGCAGAAGCATCTTATGCGGAATTCAAATACATGAAAAAAATTTTTTCGACGCTAACGCAAGTGTATTTTGGGAAGGAAGACTTTGAGCGCGGCCAGTCAAGACGTCTTGCTATGTACACAGAACCAGTTTAATATTCCGTCCTATCTTGGACTCGTTTGCTGTAGCCGGCCGAGTTCTATCTCAATACTTTTCCGGCAAACAGGACCTTTTTATTTACATACAAGCTTTCTTCTGAAGACGTCCCCTACGCCGCTTTGATCTAAAGGCTAGCGTGCCTTATCTAGGGGCATGCATTGAAAGGAGAGGCGTCCTTTAAAGCAAAAAAAACCACAAAGGCTATTAAGACCCTTGGGAACGACGTACAGACATTTGCAGTCTTGCTTGCACCACCCGGTATTTTTTCTGGGATTTTATGAAGCATGAAAGAACGTGTATGTGCTTATTTTATACCACGAAAACAAGAAATTGATGACGTGGTTGTTTTAAGTATTTTTCTTGTGATCTTTTTGATGTGTGCGGTTCTTTCATGAAAGTCGTCAAAGGGAGCGCGGTGCAACCGACGTGAGGAAATTTTTGATTCGACTTCGATGACTGACACATCGTCCATCAATAAAATTAGTCAAACTGGCCGTATATGGTCACAAAAAGGGATATTGAACAACGTAAACACGTGTACAGCTCTCGCCGGGCATCAAGTATATCGAGAGACCATGAGCCAAAAATAAACAAAGTTGCCACTTGTTCTTTTTACCGCTAATTTAAATTTGTCTTGTACCGGGATAGTTTCGATCAGAGGTGAGTTACACCAGTTTTCTGTAACCATGCTGTCCAGGTGGACGACCATGTATTGACTGTAGCCGAGAATGTTGTAACATTTATAACTTCACAATGAAGTATTAGTGACGAGTGATCCAAACTCTTCGCAAGGATATATAGAGCCGCCTTAGCAGCCAATTTCACTGAAATGTATTCAAGATACCTACTACAACCGATTGAGAACTGTGGAGAATTTTACACTGCCTCGTGAGTGAGTGGCTGGTTTCTAAGCGAGCGAATCCGATTCTTTGTCGATGCAGCTTCCTTTGACGCGCATGTACACAGCGGGGCTGTTAAAGGAAGTTATAAACACATGTACCCTCAATGGTACGACTAAACGTGTGATTGGTAATGAATGCCGCTTTAAATGCATACAGGAGAGCTGAATATATAGCTGACGAACAAAGCTCCGTTGATCTCCTTCAGCATACAAACTTCGGATTTGGTTTGCGCACGAAGCACCGGAATCAAAGCGGATACACAGGTGTAGCACTGGGTACAACATGTTTAGTGCTGCTTTCGTGGTAACCCATACACGACACTTCCATTGCCCCGCGGAGCCCCTACCAAGGCTAATAAAACCTCGCAGCAAGAGTTCTTTGCGCGGAAGGAATTATGTGACAGGAGCTTGAGAATATTCGTTCTTACTTGTAACAAATTTATTATTGTCACTGCTCTCTAGAAAGTAACGAATCCTCGACTGCGGGCCGCTTCGCCAGACCGCGACTTTGTGGCAACATCTATCGAAAGAGCGCGCTGCTCAAAGTTGATATCTTGGCCTTAAAATTAAAGATCGTCTCCCGAAGAAACCCCCTTAATAACTATTTTTACTGGACGCTCAGATCGCACTAGTAGTAGTTTTCGTTCATTGGAAAAGATCGGTTTCCAGAACAAATTGGAGGTATTTACTCGCGCGATTTGGGACATGCGAAACGGGGCCTTCGTACCCCGCAAATTGCTAGTTTTGTTTAGAACAAGAACTCTTCAGAGATATTATTTAAATATGCAATGTAAAAAGAAACAGCATGAGTCTAAAATCTAACAAAACGCAATAAAAGTATTTCTGCATACATGCATACACGGCGTTAGATTTTTGCATTTTCGATTCTTTGCTATTTGCTTCGGAGACGTTTGTCTGCGACAAACACATAGGGACATCAGCTATCTTATGGGCACTTATCAGATGTGGTCACTTTCGGGCCGCTATCTTGTCTCTTTTTTAGAGCAAGATTTGGGATTGGGAACAGCAATTCCTCTCCCTTCCTCAGGGTGAATTTGCTCAGGCCTAATTGACGCCTTCATTACTTCAATGCCTATCATCATTAACTGTATTTACTGGCAATCAGATATCTGTTATTAAGTGCTATCACTAAACGTATGTTCACCAAATCAATCAATTGGCGGACTTTCTGGAGTCTTAATAGGTTTTCTGTTCGGCAGTACAGCTAGGCGGCATTTCACAAATATAAATTGGAATTCGAAAGTTACATTCAGTGTTGAAACTTCAAGCTTTTGGGATTGCTTTACGCATCCTGGCGGATAACCACTATTCAATAAAGCATGTTTATTTTCTGAGAAAGAGATTTACCTTGATTCGTTATTCCATTTCCAAAAAGGTAGATATTAAGTTGTACGCCTTGTTTCCCAGCGCGAGGAAAAATAGTATTACGTAGACTGTCATCGATAATGCCCACTCATTCGACGAGATGTAGTGTTGAGCTCCACAGGGTAGAAATATTTTTGTGGTTAGGATATTTAGCAGGAGTGACGAGTTTGTATGCTTGGAAAGTACACACATGGGAAATAAACTCTTTACTAGAATCTGCTTGTGGAATCGCCATGTGAACGAGCACATAAAAAAGTGCCGTATTTTCGGTGAAGCGCAAGCCAGAACCTAACCTAGCATGGCTGCCTTTATGAAATCCCTAATGTGGTTAGGAAAGCGCTCCCCCCCCCAAAAGTGTAGAAACGTTGTGCCTGCAGATTTATTCATAGGGGCATAAAAGATCTTAAGCTCTTCCCGTAACAGGGTTTATGGTAAAAAGTGAAAATTGGGCTCACACCATTATTTGCAGTACCAGAAGAAAACTACGCTGCCACTATGTTGGATTAAAAAATGGCAATTTCCGATTCTGCAGAACTTCAAAATAACACATTAAATATAATCATATTTCAAGCTGTCTACACATAGCCACGGAAAACAGGACAAAATGAAGAGCCTTTGGCACATAGGAGGAAGTTGAGACGTTTTCGTAAATTAGCGCTTGTTTTATATAAAAAAAGCTGGGACAGTTTGACAAGGCAAAGCGGAAGCGTAATTTATGAAGGGCTCTGAAACGGGTTTCACTCAAATTCGTGCAGTGATTTTTATTAGTGCCCGTTTAGCAGAATACTCCTTTGAAATTATTATTTAACGTGACAAGCATCTCTGGCAACGTGGAAAACTGGGCGTGTGGCATATAATCTAGGCAAAACAGCGCAAAACAAGACAAATACAAAGACATACGAGCAAAAACAATTGTTTGTGGGCCTTTAACGCAAAAACCCAGAAGGACCGTCAGCTGCTGACTTTTAAATGTATGTGTGTTTGTGTGGCTCGGTGTTTTCGTTGCCACGGGCTGCCACAGAATTGGTGAGCTGGACGTGATCTCAGACGGAGTTGTGGGTGCTGCTTTAGTAGACCCGAAACTTCCCGGGAGTGATGAGCTGAATACGGGATGTTTGACAGGAGTTGATACGTCCTTGACAGAGTCGGCAAGTTGGGCCAGCTGGGAAATGGACAAACTGCTCGCTTACGCCAGCACCATGCGGACGGAGGTGGGCAGGCGTTGAAGCAAAGACTCTCGAAGCAAAGCTTGATTGAACGTGGCTTCCTTTTCTCCAAGGAGCTGTTGAAGGCGACGCAGTTGCTGTGAGGATTTGCGATCACCGAGTTCTTCAGATTGGAGAAGCTGCAACCATCGCTGTTTCGACATTGTCGTCCGCTTGATTAGTTCACTCGTAAGGGTGTCAAACGGGGCTGTCGCCGGTGGGGAAACCATGAGGTCGCGAAGATCGGTTGCGATCTCAGGAGGCAGCGCAGAGACGAGGTGATTGAATTTTGGGCTCTGCGACATGATGCGCGCTGTTGCGAACCGGCTGTTTACCTGGGCGAGCCAGATCTGTTGGTCCTCAGACCAGTACTGTGGAAGCTGCAGCGAAAGTGTATCACGTTAATATGAGTGGCGCAGGATGTTCGATGGCTGTCATCTACAGCGGTGGCTCTGAGCTGGGCATCCAAAGCGTTGTGGTTGTCATCAGCAAAGTCCGATGTCCGTGGTCACCAATTGAGTGGCAGCAGGAGGCAATTAAAACGCTGAGCCACAGAAACACACGTATACTTAGAACACAAGTCAGCAGCTGACGGACCAGCGGCAGCTATGCCTGGACGAACGCTCGGAGTTCCGGGCAGCACTGCCTCCTGTAGCAGCATTGACGATGACAAAGATGGCGAAGCACCACTCTGAGGCTCACTGCGCGAGCCTCGTGGCGCGAGCGGTCAGTGCTCCCAGGAACGGCAAGCGTTCGGCCAGGAATAGCTGCGGCTGGCCCGACAGCTGCTGACTTGTGTTCTAGATATATGTGTGTTTCTGTGGCTCGGCATTTTCATTGCCTCGTGCTGCCACAAGCCAAATAGACGAAAAGCGTCGCCCGCTGCAATGCCCTCCTTTCCCCCCCCCCGACTTCAGCGCCACAGTTACCTCTTATATATATATATATATTGTAATGAATCAGACGTCCGTTGTACGATTCCTGTCGGTGATTATTTCTCAAAGCTCGGTACCAATCCTTCTTTCTGGTTCGTGTCACAACTTCGCTTTCTTCCGTCGAGCAGGAAGTCAGGATGGCTTCCGGAATGATCATTTCCTCTACCCCCAACCGGCGCGTCATAATGTCCTTGCATTCATATTGCAGGAGGTCGGTACTGCCGCCCTGATTATCCTGGTTTCCGTTTTCGATAACAGCCGCTGAAACATTCTTATCTGTGACAAGTGCATTTTTCATTTGTACATGAATATCGCTGTCCATCTGGTCTCTTGATGGTGCTTTGTTGCTTTCTTCAGCTGGCATCTCCTCGTGCTCCGTCTCACCGGACAGAGCAGAAAAGATGGCTCGTTCCTGACCCGAGGCTTCAGAAACGCCGGCGGATTATTTGCTCAGAGTATCAATCGCAACCATCTCCTCGTGTTTTTGTAGCGGCGAGAGGCACTGCGTGTGGTTGCTGGAGTCGCACGTCACGGTGAATGGAACGTGTCCTTCCGATGGCACCTTGGAGTAGTTAAAGCACTCTTTTGGACTTCCACGCCTCACGCTATCCTGGGTTGAGGTTCTGGGTATCCTGATGTCCGCAAAGTAGCAGTATCTTCGTTTAGTCGAATCGATGGAGCAGAGCGTCAGTATATCTGGCGAATGCTCTGGCGTACCTTTGGATGCTGACTAGGAATGCGCCGAATGGTCAGCATTACTCTTCTTGTTGACTCTGTAGTTAAGCTGTGTGTAGGCGCCGGGACGTTCCGAAGGATCTCTTCGTCGACCAAGCTCAGCGGAGACGTCAAGTTCCCCGATCCTGTGGGAGTCAAAGGTGGTTCGCTACCACGGAAGAACGGCGTCTGCATATGAGCAAGCGTCAACTGGCTACGCGCTTGGCAAAAACTTTTCGGAAGCTGGACTCTGTTTTCAAGGACGCTCGGACACGTCCCGCGGGTCACCTCTTCATCTATCAGGGACATATTACTCGAATCGGGTTTCTGGTCTGCGTTCTCAGCCAAGGGCTTAGCCGAGGTTTGCACGCAAGGCTCCTGTGCCTGCCGCGTTGCTCCCTGCTGCAGTCCTACAGCCAGACGGACGAAGGCTTGTGGGCTCAACTCCGGCGGCTGCACGGCCAAGGCTGCAGCTAGAATGGGGTCAGCCAGGCCATCTATGACGTACCGCTTCGCCACAGGAGACACCCAGGCGAATTCGCAGCCTGCGAGAAGGCGAGCTTGTTGTAGATGTAGACCGCAACGTTCTCGATAGGGCATTGCAGGCCGGCACGCATTTCCATGAAGCGAGAGTCGTAGCTGGCTGACAATCCACTGAACGCCGCTGTTAATGCCCCGCTCCAGCTTGCCCAGGTGGGATGGGAGTGACCGTCGTTAAGGTGCCACGCTCGGGCAGCGTCGCGCAGGCGTTCTTGTGCAACGAACAGTTTGGTATGGTCGGGCCAGGCATGATGAGTAGCAAGGGCGTCAATTGGCTTCACCCAAGAAAGAGCATCGTCCTGGAACCCTCGGAAGACCGGGACTCCCGTGTGGGCGGGCGATGGAAACGGGCTGGGAATGGCGTCGCGAAGCTGCTGATACGTTTCTTTGAGGGCCTGGGCTGTCCAAAAAGGGTGGCTGGTACGCGCAACACTGGTCGCCATCGGTAAAGGATGGTCACTCTCACAGAACAGGCCAAAGTCCGCAGATATCACGGCACAAACGGCGGACGCAGCGGCGAGTCAAGAAGACGTCGGCCGCTGGGGAAGGTCGCGCCCAAGGCTGGCTTACCTGGGGGCTGGGTTGTCCTGGCATTCGGCGCTCGTGGTGCGAACGCGGCCCCACCGATGAACTCGGGCAGCAGGCTGGAAGGCGTACCAGGCCTTGGCCGCTGCTGAGGGCCGTCTCTGCGGCTGGATCGCCGCGAGGAAGAGCAGGTCCGGAGGCTGGGTCGCCTCGGGGCTTGAAGGCGTGCTGACTGCGCCAATTGTAATGAATCAGACGTTCGATGCCTACGACGTCATGTTTATTCTCTACCCAGAGCGAGCTCCCCACTTCTTCCTCCGCTTCCAGTCGGCGGCCATCCTACTTGGTTTAGCAGGGGATTGACCGCTGAGCGTTCTTGAAGCTTTCCTCTGGCAATGCGTTGCTCCTTTACGATATATATATATATTAGTAGAAAATTATATGCCCTCGATAGCACTGTGCAATGGACGGTGACAGACGGCAAATTGATGGCCTAGTCAATGGCTTTTAACGGACGCTCGAACAAGGCGTGAAAATATGTTGCGGACAGGCAAGTCGGAAAGCCACCTGAAGTAATTGGTCGCATTTGTTTTGTTTTGTCACCAATACTAAGCTCTTTTTTAATGGGTAATGAATCAATACATGATTTGCGTTGTGAGTATCTGTTTTCAGTAACGGGAAGAAATTACTAATTGAAGTTAGACAAAGGAGCTCAAGTGTTAGTGATGTCGAAGATTACGTAAATATTTAAAAGATGCCGTCCACACCGTACTCTAGACGGGCAATATTTAATAAAGGTAATAAAGCAAACTGCAAATTCCACCAAAGAAGCCTTTAAGAAAATGTATTCTCAGTGGCATTGCCGGATACAGGACGTCATGCTTTCATTGAGTGCGGCCACAGCGCAGATGAAACTTTTGAGTCACAGTGTGCGCTTGACATTGCCATTCACTCATCTTTATTGTTGGCCGCAAGGGTTGCCAACTGGAGTTCGTTGCGGTGAAGCTGACTCAGGGGATATCCTTATGTTGTGGAGAAGTGTGCACGCGCGGAAGACGTGACAACAATTTGTGGTGCGACGCAGGTTAATTGCAGAATCATTGCAAAATCCAGTAAGCAATCTTATCTCATGTAGTACCGTACAGCATTCCTGTGCGAGAGAGAAATAACTGGTTTAAAAGGTGCATCTTGCAAGCATTGTAAAAGTCTAGCTCTAATACCCGTTCAGATAAATGACCCCACTTCGTATTGAGTGAAAGGTCAGCGAACTCTTCGTAATTTCTTTCTTATGACGAAAGAGATCATGACCATTTGGTTCTGCCATTGGCGCCACTCGTCTACTAAGTTTTCGTTCTTCATGGAGAAAGCTGGATGACGCATTCTATATTTGGATCCCGTCGTATACGACTTGTCCGCAGCGTACTCCGAGAACGGGCGTGGGCTCGTCTTCCAGATCTCCTTAATTACCTACGCGAACGATAGCTCCACTTTCTTGAACGGTGCTGCGAATGTTTTCCAAGCTTGTCGTCGCTGGTCCTCTGTCCCGAGCGGCATCGATCGGCGAAGCACGCATGCCGGAGGCGAGTTTTTCCCGTCGAGTCACCTAATTTATTAAGTCCGCAAGGACTCTATGCAGCGACTTTAACGGTGGAATAATAATTTTGTGTACGACGCCAAATAAACAGGTCACAGACGGGTAGACATGCCGCATAATTAAGATTGAAGGAAAGAGTAGAATTCCCTTCCCGGGATTCACAGAACCTCCGCAACAGTCTTGCATATATTAGCAATGGCGTTGAACTCATAGTGCTAAAAATAAACATTCAATAAATATTAAGGTAGTAATGTTTACCAGTGCTTGCAAAAGCCCATATTGATAGTGAAGTGCCTGCTATAATATTGCCAATGGGGAGTCTGAGCCGTCAGAAGTGCCTATAACCAGTCAATTTAGACTGGTTTAATTTAAATCGTGGGTGTTTATTCACTTGTAAAAAGCGCTGACGCAGCTTCAATTTTAGAGGCAGAAAGATGTTTTCAAGAAAACGTTGCATCCATCAGGCAACGTTAGAGGAAGTGTGAGTGAGTGAGTGAGTGAGTGAGTGAGTGAGTGAGTGAGTGAGTGAGTGAGTGAGTGAGTGAGTGAGTGAGTGAGTGAGTGAGTGAGTGAGTGAGTGGGTGAGTGAGTGAGTGAGTGAGTGAGTGAGTGAGTGAGTGAGTGAGTGAGTGAGTGAGTGAGTGAGTGAGTCAGTCAGTCAGTCAGTCAGTCAGTCAGTCAGTCAGTCAGTCAGTCAGTCAGTCAGTCAGTCAGTAACTGAGATTGTAAAACCCCTAGCAAATGAAGCCGTTGACAACGTGCTTTACCTATGCCCTAAAACAATTACAAAATGCGCTGTTGATTTCTGTTTAGAAACCCAGGCATTTAGTGGGTAGCGACGTTTTCTTAAGTCTAACACGTTTCGGCCATTTTTAAAACTCACATGGGAGAAGCCACTAACTGCCATTGTATTGAAAGTAAAGAAAATTTTTAACATTTATGTAGACATCACTAAGTACCACCCAGCGTAAATATTATCGCTGCTGGCGAAATATTGTGTTTGCGTGGCGCCACTCTTTAGGTCCTAAAGTATACACTTTCTACCCCACATTTGTTGCAAGCAGGGACTTTGCATGCGCTTACACATTTCACCCGCCTGCACAGCTTTATGTACCAAATGCGTAAAAAATACCCAACATTTCCGTCGCAGTTACGTTACGCAGCGGACAACCTATTTCACAGATTTCTGGCAATAATTTGTTTTCCAATACTTCTGTTGTACTTAAACGAAAGCGATGCATTAGTTGACTCTTCTTGTTTTCAGGGCGCTTCTGCTGGCATTCTCTGCAAGTGCACCAGGTGGTTTTATCTTGCACGAGATGAAGATGACTCTGGCCACCTTCTATCGTGCAACCCTGACCGGAGAAGCTATTCGCGAGAGAAGGGTAACATCTTGAAGGAGTTACAACAGCTAAAGCTGGCCTGCCGTACCGTGCCCAAGGGGCGCTAAGGGGCGCTAAGGAGTATCGGACACTCTGCGCATGAAGCTGGTGGCGTCTTCCCCAGGGCGATGGAGACGTTAACTGTTGTCTTTACGTTCCTTAATCTGTTCTAAAAATTAGCAACACCCCCGTGAGAAATGACACTTTAAAAGAAATGTCATACGAAAACTCCCTTCTACCCACATAGGCCACGACGAAAGCTTCACGTTACGTCGATCAGCGGCTGCGCATGGGGTCTCTTCATCTGTATAAATGTCAGCCTATGAACAATATAAACGTGTAACACGACCTTGAAAAGTAAAAAAAATCAAAGCCCGTTTCTCAAAACGCCAAAGCCCGATGATTGAAAACGCGAGGCTTTTTTCATAAAAACTGAGTGAAATGAAACCCCAAAATCCACGCTCCCAAAGTCGACATCGAAACGGTTCAAATGGAAATGATGATGATGATCGTTGGATGTTTATGGCGCAAGGCCAACTGGGGCAAAGAGCGCCAAAACAATAGTCGATGATAGGGGTGAAACCTTAAACACTAACTAAAATCAGCAAAAACAAAAGTAAAATCACAACACGACAATGAGCATGGCTGGTGTATAGGGCCAGATTTCATGATGCGTGATAGGAAATGAGGTTTAAAAACTTGACGTCGGACAAATACTCAAACACACGTTTCACGGAAACAATGGCATCATCACCTAGGAAAAACGATGGATGTAGGGGAATATGTTGTCTGTAGAGTTCTCTGAAGTGTTTGTGTCGTGTTGTGTGAAGTGCCTTGCATGTGATTAGTATGTGCACTACGGATAGGGCCTCTCCGCACCTGCCGCACTGGGGTCTAGGAGATCCCGTCAGCAGATACGAGTGAGTTGCATGCGTGTGCCCTATCCGTAGCCTACCCAAGGCGACTTCCGTGTGTCTGTTGCGTGAGTCAGCTGTGTACCGTCCCAAGTGTGGCTTTATTACATGTAGTTTGTTGTCTGTCTGTTCGTCCCAGTGTGTTTGCCATGTTCTGCGCAGGTGTTGTCTTATGTGTGGCTTGAGGTCTGTGTACGGTACGGTTGTTATGTCTACAGTGTTCCTGAGTGCAGCAGCAGCTGCCCTCTCGTCTGCCAACTCATTCCCAGCGATCCCAGCGTGTCCTGGAACCCAGCAGAGGAGCAGCTGATGCTTCTTTGCATACACAGACATGATAATGTTAAATACAAGATTAACTATGTGGTTTTGGGGGGTGTATGCGATGACAGTGCGCGAACAACACTCAAGGAATCTGTGTAGATGATAGACTTCGGAATTTGATTTTCATGTATGTGTCGTACAATCAGCAAAATCCCATGCGCTTCTGCTGAAAAAATTGTCGTGTGGACGCTCATGGTTCTGGCTGCACTGAAATTCGGACCATGAGCAGCGCAGGAGACCATAGTGGAGGTTTTAGACGCGTCACTGTAAAATTCTGCAAGTGGGTATTTAAACTGCAGAGACAGAAAGTGCTGCAGTATTGCAGCTCGCGGTACCCGATTTTTGTCAAGTTTCATAAAAGAAAGGTCGGAGGACACAGGACGAACTTTCCAAGGAGGTAAAATGTCTGAAAAGGTTGATCCGTACACATCTAAAAACGAAGCGCTCAGATCCGAGGCTCGCTCTCTCACTCTAAGTGAAAAGGGCAGAGGAACGGATGGGCGATTTACAAAAAGAACAGATGTGGATGTGTCGTTAAAAACAGGATAAAAAGGATGGTTATTCAGCGATGAAATTTTAAAAGCATAAAGTAAGTCCATGTACGTCCGTTGGTTCTCAAGGCTCCACTTATTACACTCGGCATACAGACTCTCGACAGGGCTAGTGCGAAAAGCACCCGACGCAAGCCGTAGCCCCAAGTGTAGCACTGGGTCAAGCATTCGCAACGCTGTTTTAGACGCCGACCCATATACCACACTACCATAGTCTAAACGAGACCCAACCAAAGCAGTATAGAGCCGTAGTAGGAGTTCTTTGTCGGAACCATACGATTGATGGGAGAGAACCTTAAGTATATTCATTGTTTTCAGACATTTATGTTTAAGTTTCTTGATGTGTGGAATGAATGTGAGTTTCTGGTCAAACACAACACCTAAAAACTTGTGCTCCTTGTTCACAGGAAGCGACACGCCATTCAGAGTAATGTCTGGGTCCGGATGGACCCCGCGCTTCCTGGAGAACACAACGCAGGAGCTTTTTGCAGGATTCAATTTAAACCCATTCTTGTCTGCCCAGCCGGCAAGCTTCTTGACACCAAGCTGGACTTGACGTTCGCATATTGACATATTACATGATTTAAAAGATATTTGCACGTCGTCTACATACATAGAATAAGAGATTGTTGGTGGCAGTGCCTTTCCAAGAGAGTTCATCTTTACGATAAAGAGAGTGCAACTCAACACGCCACCTTGCGGCACGCCATTTTCTTGGACGTGAACCTTTGAAAGTGCACAACCAACTCTTACTCTGAACGCTCTCTCCGACAAATAACTAACAAGGGTGTTCAACATATTACCCGAAACACCGAATGACCTGAGGTCACTAAGGATCCCATAACGCCAAGCGGTGTCGTAGGCCTTCTCGAGGTCGAAAAAGACAGTTAAGCAGTACTGCTTATGCACGAAGGCATCCTTGATGTATGAGTCAAGTGCAACCAGTTGATCGTTCGTCGATCGCCCCACCCTAAAGCCTGCCTGGCAGCTCTCGAGAAGACCATTGTACTCGAGGAAGTACACGAGCCTGCGATTGATCATCTTCTCGAAGAGCTTGCACAGGCAGCTCGTCAGGGCTATTGGACGGTAACTTGAGGGGGACGACGGGTCCTTTCCCTCCTTCAAGAAAGCCACTACAATGGCCTCCCTCCAAGAGTGTGGAATGTGCCCCGAAAGCCATATTTTATTATATAGATGTAGAAGTGCTTCAAGTGTGTCTGCGTGTAGGTGTTGTATCATTGTGTATGTAATGTTGTCTGGGCCTGGAGCTGAGGGTTTACACGTGCTCAGAGCAGCCCTCAGCTCATGTAGTGAAAACAGGGAGTTGTAAGAAGTCTGTGATTTGTTGTTGTCGTGTAGGGACTTCTTTTCACAAGAGGCTTTATACTTCAGGAAAGTGTTCGTGTAGTGTGCTGAACTGGACACGTGTTGGAAGTGTTGTGCGAGTGTGTCAGCCTGGTCTTCCAGTGTGTCCCCTGTTGTACTGACCAGGGGCAGGCTGTGTGTATGTTGTCCTTTGAGTTTGCGTATACGTGTCCATACCTTGCGTGTGTCTGTGTATGAGTTTATAGATGTTATGAATGAGCGCCAACTCTCTCGTTTTGCCTCACGGCGCACACGTTTTCCTAACGCCTTGGCCCGTTTGAACAAAATGAGGTTACCCGACGTGGGGTACCGACGAAGGACACCCCACGCCTTGTTCTGGGCCTCTCGCGCCCGCCTACAGTCCTCATTCCACCACGGCCTCCGCTGGTTGCGCGGGGCACCAGAGGCGTGGGGAATGGACTTTTCGGCGGCGTCGAGGATGTGCGCCGTGAGGAGTTGTGCGGCTTCATCTACATGTAGGTGTGCTATGGATGTGTGGTGTAGTTTCGATGTCTCTGTAAATGTGTTCCAGTTAGCTCGTGCTTCGTTGAACCTATTATGGGAAGATGAACTGCTTGGGCCTTTACCTATATATCTAAGTGAGGTGGGGAAGTGGTCACTGCCATATGGGTCAGTTCCCACACCCCACTCGAGAAGAGGAAAGAGAACTGCGGAGCCAATAGCCAAGTCAAGACATGAGTATGTGTTGTGTCCTATGTTATGATATGTAGGCTGTTTATTGTTAAAAAGGCATGCTCCAGAAGATGTCAGGAATTTCTCTATCAGGCGACCTCGGGCATCCGTTCTGGAAGAGCCCCAAAGAGAGTTGTGAGCATTAAGGTCGCCTGTTAGAATGTATGGTTCGGGCAGCTGGTCAACCAGCGCCTCGAAGTCAGAGTTTAAAAGTGAAACATCAGGAGGAATGTATATGGAGCATACCGTTATCAACCTATTAAATATTATCGTTCGAATTGCCACAGCCTCAAGGATTGTGTTCAAGGTGACAGGGTGGCATGCTAAGGATTTGTCGGCGATTATGGCCACACCGCCAGAAGAGTGTGTGCAGCCAACCCTGTCCTTTCTGTATACCAGGTAACTATTCAAGAAATTTGTGTTCTTGGAATTCAGGTGTGTTTCCTGAACACACATTACACTTGGCTGATTGCTATGCAGGATCTCATAGACGTCGTCAAGATTACTTAGAAGGCCTCTGCAGTTCCATTGAACGATATTTTCTCTTCCCATTATTATGTATTAGAGCTACTGGAGTGTGACTATTTATGTAGGGTCTTTCGGGGCTTGGACTCTTGGACGGGGTTTCTTTACCTCCTCTGGAGGTTTAGATGGAGGGACCCGTTCCTTCCGCTGCGAAGCAGACAGGAAGGGTCCCACATCCAAGTCATCATCTGATTTGGAAGGGGTACCCGGCGTACCGGACCCCCCGGACCTCGCACCCTTTGCGGTGCCCTTCGTTTTGGCCGCGACCGCCGAGGGCGTCAGGAGCGCCCCAGGTGGCACAGGCGGTGCGGCGGAGGTGGGAACTTCTGCGGTTTCCTCCAGCTCCAGCTCCATCTCCTCCGGGCCCTCGCATGTGCTTCGGGCCGGTGGAGAGGAGGAAACAGAGGGTGCAGCAGCATCCCCAACGGACGTGGATGCCACCACAGCCGCTGCTGACTTAGCAGGCGGTGCGGTGGCGGGTTGGGTCGCCAGAGGCAACCCAGGGGGGGGCGGAGGGCGGGACCAAGTCCGACTCGTGGTACTGGGTCCCCGCCGAAACAAGACGCCGCTCCGCCCCCGGCGAGCTGCGTCGGCGTACCTCCCAAGGGGAAAGAGGTGAAACTCTTTCGCGCCTCGGGGAAGGAGATGTTCTCAGTTACTTTCACGTGGATGATCTTTTTTTCTTGGTGAAACTTCTCACAGCTACGGGAGTATGCCGCGTGCGGCCCCTGACAGTTTGCGCAGGTGAAGGTGGTGGAATCACATTTTTCAGTGGGGTGGTCGTGTGCGGCGCATTTTGCGCAGGTCTGTTTGCCGCGGCAAGAAGTCGTAGCGTGCCCGAAACCGCTGGCACTTGTAGCAGCGGCGCGGGTTAGGTATGTACGGACGTACACCACACCTAATGAAACCAGCATTGATGTGATCAGGAAGTTTTGAACTGCTGAATGTTAAGATTATGTGCTTTGTGGGTATTTCTACATTGTCGCGACGGATGGTGATTCTCCTGACAGCTGTTACGCCCTGATCCTTCAGACCTTCTAGAAGGTCGGCCTCTGTTTCACTTAGCAGATCTGGTTGAGATATCACCCCCTGCGAGCTGTTGAGGCTGCGGTGGGGTGTGACAGTGATGTCCAGATCTGCCATGCGGGTTTGGGTCAGGAGATTTGTGGCTTGCTGCTGCGTCTTGACTTCAACCAACACTTCGCCTGTTCGTAGTTTTTTTGCCTCGAAAGATTTGCCAACAATTCCTTCAAGGAACTTGGAGACGAGGAATACAGATTGGGAGGAGACGGGTTTGGATTTGTCGATTGATTCAAGGACCAAAAAACGGGGATAGTTATCATGTTTCGGAACGTTGATAGTTGGTAGGGGTGGAAAGGAAACTTCGGTGCGGCCCCTTTTCGGGGGCCGATCACGTCTGGGGGGGGGGGTTTGAAAATTCCATATGATACATTGGAAAGCAGGGAGACGGGGGGTACTTTCTCCTTTGACCTTACCCTGGTAGTCAAAGAGGTCCCGGAGCTCCCTGCCTGGTAGACAGGCAGGGAGCCCATCGGCCGGAGCTTGACCAAGGTTCCGACGGCCACCGTTTACGGCTTCTACCCTTCACCTTAAAAACACCTCGCCACGGTTGGACACGGCTTATGTTGGGAGCTCGGGGTCCGCGGTGTCGCTGCTCACCGTCACCATGAATACTCAAGGTGCCCCGTGCGGGGTCAAATGGAAATCCAAAGTCCACTTTAACAAAGTCGAAGATCAAAGCAGCCAAGGCCCGCGCAAATAACCCAAAGGAAAGGTTGAGGGAACGAATGCGATAATAGTGTAATCGCAGATACGTCGATTTAATAAGTAGAGGGACTCAGGTTCAATTCCGAACCCGGGAAGTGTTTTTTTTCTTGAGGAGTTTTGTTTTTGAGGTTTGATGCGCCTTTGTGGAAACACATTGAGTAAAAATGGCTTCCCTGCAGTGCGTCTTGGTTTATTTTATCGCCATCAGTGAGCCAGAAAGCTACGCTTTAAAAGAAAACCCTATCACCGAGACAGCGCTGTGAGGTTGGAGCCCAACACACGAGCAATTTCTAGTAAATATACCTAGCTTCTTCAGGTAACAAGTGGTCTAGCAGTGACTGCCCTCGTGGCGTTCTCTTGGCAGCTTTTGCAGCGCATGATGACTCTCTATATATTGCCGCGACTTTATTATTGTGGGAGCAATCCCCGACCGGCTAACGGGGCTGTTTCTAGTAGTGAGTATGTGCTGACTGGTGGATGGAAGAGAAAGTCCAAGCTCGCTTCCTCTAGCTTGCTTGTGGATCGCCAGTGTTTGTCGGCACAAGTTCGCCTTGTTAATAAACGCTTTTACTCTCCTTACTGGAGCTCATTGCTACATAAGTGGTGGAGGAGCTGGGTACATGATACCCCACCCGTCAAGGACGCACAGCTCGGGGTCGCCAATCGAAGTTTCTCCCGTCCACGGGCGAACCAGCCGTCGTCTACTCGGACTTCCAGCGGAGTGCGGCCTTTTACCTGACCGCACGACCAGGATGACTGGACGGGACGCTGGCGCTGTGAACACGACTCCGACGGGCAGCCCTTTTCAGTACCTGGTTCAGCAGCAGCGGCAACCAACAGTCTTTTACAGAGAGCCTTATGAAGACGCGGAAGATTGGCTTGACCACTTCGAGCGCGTGGCAACGTTTAACGGCTGGGACACCAGATTCAAGCTGCGGAATGTCTACTTTTGACTGGACGAAAACGCCCGAACCTGGTATGAAAACAAAAAATCCACGATGTCGTCTTGGGAGGAGTTTCGCCAACAGGTACTAGTGACCTACCCAAACAGTGACCGCAAGGAGAAGGCTGAGGCTGCCCTTCAAACCCGAAACCAGCCTCCGAACGAGAGCGTCGCTATGTACGCCTAACAGATGGCTAATCTCTTTAAGCGCGCTGACCCCTCAATGACTGACGACACGAAGGTTCGACATCTCATGCGCGGCGTCAAGCAAGACATCTTTGCTGGGCTGATGCGGAGTCCTCCGACAACGGCTGCCGAGTTCGTCCGTGAGGCTACCATGATTGAGAGGGCGCTCCACGAAAGGGCGCGGCATTACAGTCGCAACGAACCAGTCCTGCCCAACGTATCCGGGATGGACAGCCTCGGTCTCCGGGAGCTCGTGAGACAGATGGTTCGCGAAGAGCTTCAAAGGCTGCAGCAGGGACAGGTTCCTCCGGCTCCGCTGTCCATAGCAGAACTAGTTAGGGAGGAGGTAAGGCAGGCTGTTCGGGTACCAGAACAAGTTGACGTGTTCCGGCTGGATGAACCCCGCTCCTCATATGCAGCAGCCTTGCGCCAGCCCGTCTATGGCGCTCCTCCTATCGTTGCCTCGGTCGCACCGCAACGTACCCTGCAGCTGACGCCGCGTACACCCTACTCGACGGAAACGGGTCGCCGGAAGAGTGGCCTGTGGCGCACCCCTGACAACACGCCTCTCTGCTTCCACTGCGGTGAATCAGGGCATATCTACCGGACCTGCCCCTATCGCCGAGCTGGTCTGCGTGGATTTCCGCCGAATGCGCCACGGCCACAAGACGGACAGAGACCCCCGAAATCGTGGACTACATCGCCGGACGCCGTAACGTTTTATTCGCCGCAACGCCCTGAGTCTAGTTCCCGTCCCCGATGCGACGCAGGTCCTCCAGCCCCCGATTTGCCTCGGACCCTAGCAGTCGGCCCTCTGGTAGCCCGGAAGGCCAGGGAAACTGAGGCCAGCGACTTCCGGAGGTGAGGCCGCTGATGTCACAAACTGCTAAGATCCTCCACTGCGACGACCGCTACGACGAGACGACGAGCAGCCAGTACCTGAAACTTGTTTAACCCAACCGGTTGCCTGCAAAGTGCTGGTAGATATCGACGGCTGTGCGACGACTGCACTGGCCCATACCAGTGCTGATCGTTCAGTCATCAGTGAAACTCTGGCTTCTACGCTAAAGAAAGTCATGACACCCTGGACTGGCCTGCAAGTTCGCACTGCTGCAAACAATCTGATCACCCCAGTGGGTAGGTGTACTGCGCGCATAAAAATTCACGGCTTCACCTACGTTAACGACTTTATTGTGCTCCCTAATTGCTCGAGGGACTTAATTCTCGGCATGGACTTTCTTCAGACAAATGGGGCAGTTATCGACCTGCAAAAATCGAAAATTAGCTTCTCGACAAAGGGAGCCATAGCAAGCAACATAGAAGACAAGCGCGACGGAGCACTACGCATTGTTGACGACGACGTCACACTGCCTGCCCGTTCTAGCCTCTTTGTAATGGTCAAAAATGACAAATTCGCGGATTGTGAAGGCATCGCTGAAGGCAACATTCAGTTATTGCTGGATAGGGGTATTTATTTAGCTATAGGATTTGTCAACTTGCACAACAGATGCACTCAAGTTTTGGTCACCAATTTTCTCTACGACGTCGACATCTTGCGAAAGGCACTACAATCGCATTCATTGAGGAAGTCGGTGACGTTACGCACGTGGGCGTGCTCGGGACGCTGTCTCTTGATTCGCTCACAGGTGACACCGACATACCAGTCGAAATAAACAACGACCTTCCGACCGCTCAGAAAGAAGCCCTAAAACGGCTAGTGCACGACTTCGCCGACTGTTTTGCCACGTCTTCCAAAGTGCGCCGTACTCCCATCGCGCAGCATCGCATCGTAACTGATGAATCCACTAGACCTATGCGTCAACAACCCTACCGCGTGTCGCCTAAAGAGAGGGAGGCATCAAAACGCAGGTCAAAGAGATGCTCGCCGACGACGTTATCCAACCATCCAAGAGTCCGTGGGCCTCCCCAGTTGTACTCGAAAAGAAAAAGGACAACACGCTTCGCTTTTGCGTAGACTATCTCAAACTGAACAGTATCACTAAACGCGATGTTTATCAACTTCCCCGAATAGATGATACGTTGGACCGTTTGCGTAACGCTAAATTCTTCTCGTCTCTGGACTTAAAATCTGGTTATTGGCAAATAGAAGTTGATGAAAGGGACCGTGAGAAAACAGCATTCGTTACACCCGATGGCCTATACGAATTTAAAGTCCTCCCATTCGGCCTCTGTTCTGCCCCTGCAACGTTCCAGCATATGATGGATACCGTACTCGCTGGATTGAAATGGCAGACTTGCCTTGTTTACTGGGACGATGTAGTCGTGTTTTCTAGTTCTTTCGAAGAACATCTAACACGACTGCGAAGCGTTTTCGAAGCAATCCGCTCTGCCGAGCCTACTATTAAGCCCCAAAAATGCCACCTTGCGTTCCACGAGCTGAAATTTCTTGGACACATGGTTAGTGCTCAAGGCGTCCGCCCAGATCCGGAAAAAAACAGCGGCCGTGAGCTCTTTTCCAGTACCAACCGACAAAAAAAGCTGTCCGACGCTTCCTAGGTCTATTTGCCTATTACAGACGCTTTGTCGAAGGGTTCTCTGGAATTGCGGAGCCACTCACGCGCCTCACAAGAGAAGACGTACCCTTCGTTTGGACGGAAGCGCAGAAAGTGGCATTTGATGAACTGCGTAGCCGCCTGCAAACGGCCCCAATCTTGGCACACTTCGATGAAGATAGCGACACAGAAATCAGAACTGACGCCAGTAACGTCGGCAATGGTGCTATCTTGGTTCAGTGGCAGCAGGGTGCCGAAAAAGTTATAGCCTATGCCAGTCGCACACTGTCTAAAGCTGAACGCAACTATTCGGCGACAGAAAAAGAATGTCTGGCCGTGATATGGGCTGTAACTAATTTCGGCCATATTTTTATGGAAGGCCCTTCAGAGCCATAAGCGATCACCATTCGTTGTGTTGGCTTGCCAACCTCAAGGACCCCTCCGGTAGACTTGCTCGATGGAGCCTACGGCTGCAGGAGTACGACGTAACGGTCGTGTATAAATCTGGAAAGAAGCACAGTGATGATGATTGTTGGTCGCCAATTCTGAATGAAGCACATGAAACGGAAGAGGATTTTCCGTTCCTCGGAGTCGTCGATACTGCGGACATGGCCCTTTACCAGCAACGGGATGCAGACCTACGGCCACTGATTGAGCACCTTCGCGGCGAAAACACTACGCCACCACGCTTCTTTCTTCGAGGTTTGGCTTCGTATTCCCTGCGAAACAATGTGCTCTCCAAACGAAGCTACGGCAGCAAGGAGAAATTTCTTCTGGTAGTGCCATCTGCTCTGAGAAGCGAAATCTTACGAGCCTGTCATGACGAGCCTTCGGCCGGGCACCTAGGCGTTAGTCGCACCTTTGCTCGGATTCATGAACGGTATTACTGGCCCAACCTTCTTCGATCAGTGCGACACTACGTGAGGACTTGAAGGGATTGCCAGCGCCGCAAGAAACCTCCCGTCAGGCCACCGGGATTCCTTCATCCAGTGGATCCTCCCGACGCGCCGTTCCGGCAGGTTGGGATGGATCTCCTTGGGCCTTTTCCAACATCGGCGTCGGGGAACAAGTGGATCGTAGTAGCCACCGATTACTTGACGCGTTATGCCGAGACCAAGGCCCTTCCCAACGGCACCGCTTCTGAAGTCGCCAAATTCTTCGTTGAACACATTGTTCTACGCCACGGCGCGCCGACGAATATTATAACAGACAGGGGCACCGCGTTTACTGCCACCTTCCTACAGGACGTCTTCAAGCTAACTAATAGTACTCACCGGAAATGCACTGCGTACCACCCTCAAAAACCACGGCCTCACCGAACGCCTTAATAGAACCCTGACTGACATGCTATCCATGTACGTGGACCTGCAGCACAAAAACTGGGACGAAAATTCTTCCCTATGCAACGTTTGCCTACAACACTGCTATGCAAGAAACAACGCGATGCGCAACCGTTTGAACTTGTTTACGGGCAGCTCTGTAACGACAACCTTACATGCAATGTTGCCTGTCGATTCACCCGTCCTGACCAGCACTGATCTGAGGCTTTTACCCAATGGGCGGAGGAAGCACGCCAGCTAGCACGCGTCCGCATTCGACATCAACAAGAAAATCGACGCCGAGAAATACAACAAGGGAACGCCGTAACGTCGATCTATCGACCAGGCGACCTTGTGTGGGTGTGACGCCGATTCGCCGCAGAGGACTTTCGGAGAAGCTGCTTCGGCGATACTTTGGCCTTACCGTGTTCTTCGCCGTCTGTCCGACGTTACCTACGAGGTCGTACCCGAGGACACAACAACCCGTTCGTTCACGACGGAGGTCCGATCCAGAAGCTGGTCCATGTGGTACGCATCAAGCCGTACTACAACCCGGTCTGCGAACACGAAGCATGATGCTATGCGAGCTTACGTGGCCTGACTCTCGCCCATCACTGAACATCTACGTGCCTATTTTGCGTTTTGCTTCCCTGGCATCGGGGCCCGATGCCACTTGGAGGGGGAGCAATGGCCGCGACTTTATTATTGTGGGAGCAATCCCCGACCGGCTAACGGGGGCTGTTTCTAGTAGTGAGTATGTGCTGACTGGTGGATGGAAGAGAAGAGTCCAAGCTCGCTTGCTCTAGCTGCCTGTGGATCGCCAGTGGTTTGCCGGCACAAGTTCGCCTTGTTAATAAACGCTTTACTCTCCTTACTAGAGCTCATCGCTACAATATATACAACAATCGTCAGCTCTTAAAGTAACGCTAAATAAAGCACTCAATTTCCGGTTGAGAATCAGCTAAACTTAAGCAAATTGACATCACAGTGCGCTTTGCACAGCTTTGAACAGCAAAGCTCCAATAAAATCTACTTCTGGGCATGGATTTTCTCGCTGTTACTGTCTTCTCACAGTGTTGTTGTGCACTGCGGAAGCGGAGGTACCTCCAGGCGAGAATAACCCTTGCCTAACCGTTAACACCCCCTTTAGGAAAGTGGCGGCTGCGGATCAGACCGCTTTGGGAACAATAGCGCTAGTAACTAATGTATTTTGCTTTGAAAATTTGATCTCAACTAAAAAAAAGTTAGAAGGAGGCACGCATGCTAATCTTATGATGAACCAGAAACGGCATCTTCTCTAAAACGTAGGCATGCTACCTAAAGTGACTTGGCATTTGAGTACATACTGAGGGCTCAAATCAATGGTTGCATCAAAAAGTAAACTAATGGAGAGAAAAACTGAATGATTGAATTTTTCATTAACTCGGCTGTTTTATTTCAGCGGCCAATCTGCAAAGCCAGGGTGTTCTTCACAGTATTGTCTTGAGTTTGAAAAACATCACGCAACAGGAACGTCGTACATCGTGAGCGCAGAAATCCTGGCACTGAATGTTTTATGCATCCAAGACAATTAAAGGGTTTCTAATCAGTTTTTAACTCAATTAGCTGTAGAAGACAAAAAATACAAAATTGCTCACACTCACTCTGGATTGCGAAGTATTAGCTCATGTCTCAAACTTCCCCATTGGCACATCACGTTGGGAACTACATTGCTAATAAAAGAAGTTCCAAATCTTTTTGATACCCTTGACTAACATCTCGATTGTGAGGTGCGTTGTTACCACAGCTACAAAATATTTCGGCGCAGCCGCAATTATTAAGCATTGGAGGCATTCTTGTTCACTAAGGCTGCTTCGTTTTTTGCCTCAATGAGAAAAACAGTTGCCCCTACGAAATATCAAACCTGTAATAATCTAGTCAGCGGAACACCTTCGCCGCCGAGGTAGTACGCAGGACACAACAAGAAAAAAATTTAATTATCAGTATAAAAATTACTGGCTAATTCTATTCCTGAGTCCTATTGGGCTTTTTTGTTTAATTCCTACCCCCATTGCGCTTGTGCAATCTGTTCTTTTAGGGGCGAAGCACCTTAACGCTGAGGCTTGTCCGTCCGGCGTCGGGCGTCCGTGCTCACGGCACAGCACCGTGTATATTGAAATATTAACAAGAACAAAACATCTGGTTCACCAAAGGTTACAGAGATAGCGAGAGAGAGGGAGAGGAGAGGAGAGGAGAGAGAGAGAGAGAGAGAGAGAGAGAGAGAGAGAGAGAGAGAGAGAGAGAGAGAGAGAGAGAGAGAGAGAGATACGGCAGAGCCCTGCTGCACATACGCCAGGAGCATTAGGTTGGATTGGATTGAATTGGATTGAATTGGATTGGATTAATTTGGATTGAATTGAGATGGATTGGTTATTATGCAGAAATAATTAATTAATATTAATTAAAAGATTAAAAATTTAATATGCAGAAAACCAAAGTAATGATCAATAACCTCGGGACAGCACAGCAGTTTGAGATAGGTGGCGAGGCAGTGCAAGTGGTAAGCGAATATATAAACTTAGGCCAAGTTGTGACCCCAGATCCCAACCATGAGGCAGAGATAATTAGAAGGATCAGAATGGGGTGGGGTGCATATGGCAGACATTCTCAGAGAATCAATAGCAGCCTACCATTGTCGCTGAAGAAGAAAGTGTATGACAGCTGCATCTTACCGGTACTCACCTACGGGGCAGAAACTTGGAGGCTCACTAAGAGGGTTCAACTTAAATTGAGAACGACTCAGCGGGCAATGGAGCGAAAAATGATAGGTGTAACATTAAGGGACAAGAAGAGAGCGGAGTGGGTCAGGGAGCAAACTGATGTTAAAGACATATTAGTAGAAATTAAGAAGAAGAAATGGACGTGGGCAGGGCATGTAATGCGAAGGCAAGATGACCGCTGGTCATTAAGGGTAACAGAGTGGATCCCTAGAGAAGGCAAGCGTTGCAGGGGGCGGCAGAAAGTTAGATGGGCAGATGAGATCAAGGAGTTTGCGGGGATAAATTGGTCACAGTTGGCACGGGACCGAGGTAATTGGAGAATAATGGGAGAGGCCTTTGCCCTGCAGTGGGCGTAGATAGGCTGGTGATGACGATGATGATGATGATGATGAGATGGATTGGATTGTTTTGGATTAAATACAAATTGTATTGGTTTGGATTGCATTCGAAATCGTTTTATCAGCAGTAAGGACTCTCACGGGTGATTTACGGTAAGAACAATCTCCAGTGCTTCGTTCACTCGTCATGATTGACTTTGTTGAGATGCGTGATTTTTTTCTTGTTTTTGAGAGCACCAGCGTTGCCATTTCGCGTTTTTTATTTTCAGCATGAAACCATGGAGGCAGGAAAAATGCTGGCTGAAGAAAATACAACTCCAACTTCTTTTAATTTCAAAGTGTTCAATAAAGCCGGCAATAAAATTATAGCAACGAAATGTAGATCTGTCTCTCTTCTAGAATGGATGGTCTCAAACATTTTTCTAACATTGCGAAAAACTTTAATAGAAAGTTCACCCTGTTCCGGGCAAGTGTAACAAGAATAAGTACTTCCTCCGCCTACTTCCATTCTAAGACTTCATTTAAAGCGAAGAAGTAAAAGGCTTTCCGTACAAAACTTGGAGCCGCGACATTGCACGCCACATTCTTCGACAAATGGGAAGAGCCTTCGGCGCGCAATAATAAACACCGGCGTTCTTCTCTCGAAGGACCTATTCAGATAAAATTGGAACGAAGGAGCCAAACAAAAAAAATTCTGGGAAACGAAAGCAAAACAAAAAAGAAGCAAATATTTGTGACTCCCTTCAAAATCACATGTCAAGCGTCTCTAAAGCAATATCCCCCCAACTGTCTTCGTTGCATTTTCGTACAATTTGGAAAGGAAGATTTCAACGGGGAAGCAATTTAGGTTTCGAGGAAATGGAACGTAATCAGAGTACACCATTCGCCCAATACAGCACTAATATTAGTACCATAGGGAGAAATCAAACAAGAGCCACTTTCGGGTTATACAAAACGGCAGTTGAAAAATCGCTAGCTTGGCCTTTAATCCTATTCCTGCCTCACTTTCTGCAATGTACTCTATATATTGTCATTAGTGAGTCGCTTCGCATGGCTCTTTCGTGAACTAGGCGCCTCAGGCATTTGTGCTTTCTTTGGCCTCGGTTCGGTGATTCTCTTGACCTATAGATAAATACCTTTTTGATTTTTGCTGTTTTTATCGGGTCATTCCCATTCTCTTTACGCCGTGGTCAGGTCATAGATTTCGTGCAATTATTTCTTTTTATTCCGCATGACCCCCACATCAACCTGTACAGAGTCCTTCCGGGGGAAGGCTTTCGCAGATCGAGTCGTTCGGGCAATATTTCATAAATGTTACGTTTCTGTCCCAATCAGGCCACAACCTTTTCTCTAGAGCTGTCAATCTGGGGTGGTTCTGTCGTGGTGAGCCGGTGATGAATCTCGGACGACTCCGGCTGAAATAAGACACATCGCGAAAGCCAGAAAGCTTTCTGGTCAGTCAGTCAGTTATTTTGTTTAGAGGAACTTCCTTAAGAAGTGTGGCGTCTTATTGAGCGCCTATTCAACTCTTTCTGAGTAGCTGAGCAGTCATCCTATTTGTCTCATCCCTCAACCAGCTATTTTGTGTAAACCTTTTTGGTCACTGCTTGTGCCATGAATGGGGAAAACACGAGTTTTAATTAAATAAAAGAACTGCCTCTTTGCTAGAGCCTGGTTCCATGCAGAGACAATATTGTTAAATATATAAGCATAATTAGAACCTACATTTTAAGACGGTCACACAACCTTTGTCCAGAAAACCGTCGTTATTTACACGTAACACAAGGAAGCACCTTATAAGCCACGAGCACTTGCATTAATTCATCAAACTGTCGAGCCAATTTCAAAGGCGGCAAAATCTGCTCTCTTCCTTCCAGAAAACAATGTAACAAAGCTCCATTTTCGCCCAACTGTGGTCATACGTAATACACTCTTTCGTATACCTGCCAGAAATAGCCGTTTCTTGCTACTGCAACCTAATTTTGAAGCATCCAGCTAAAAAATGGGTTTTTAATATATGTTCTAGAATAAAATTTATTTTGATTCTAGCCAAATTGCCCAAATTTTCGCTTTATTAGTTTGTGTAGGTATTGAAGCTATGCCAACTAGATTTTCTCGAAGTTGTACACTACAGTCCCAAAGTGAAGTTTAGGAATTATTAAGGACACCGAGAAAGGTAAAAACACGATGGTTCAGAAAACAATCTAGTGATGCGGCATAATACGCCTAATGGATTCTAATGACAAAACCAACGTTTGCACTAAAGTCTTGGGAGAAACAACGAAAAGTCTAGGTCACATGACCAATCAACTCTTCTTAGGGCGCTACAATCTGGCATGGAAAATTCATATTCAGATTTATTCTATGTAAAATCACGTGAGGAGGGTAAAGGAAATGTTGCTGTACTCGCAGCTTTACAAAGCTCCAACCCCCGGTTACATGGGATGCAGTGAGTAGACGGCAAATTTAAAAGAACAGTTTTATCTACACCGCTTGACAGCAGTATTTGACATGGGTCAGTTTCAACTGTTTTCGAACCCAGAAAACATAACACAGCAGTGCAATACACAACAAGCAGGGTCGCAGTACTATAAAAACAACGAAAATATATGCAGATATAGCAACTAAAAATGTACAGTACAGCGTCAGCGGTAGCAACAAGTATAAAATTCAGTGGGGTCATCATAATCATCCTGATCCTACTGAGCCCCACTGCAGTACGAAGGCCTCTCCTATTGTCCTCCAACTGCCAGCGACATCAGACCAGGGGAACTACTGATAGCACATGCTCAACTAGCGATGTCCCAGTTATAACTTTGGCGAGATACCATCTCCTCAAAACTTTCCACAGCATGTCTGGATAGGGTATTTAGAAAGCTTGAGTGGGAAAACATAGGGTTCAGCATAAACGGGGAATAGTTGAGCCATTTCAGGTTTGCCGATGACATAGTCTGGCTGAGTGAGGCTGCAGAGTACCTGCCAACAATGCTTGAAGAACTACAACCAGAAGGCACGGCCGTGGGGCTAAAAATCAATACGAATAAATCTAAAGTAATGAGGTAGAAGCATGCCAAAAACGTTCTCTTCAGCTTAGGAAAGGAAACGCTAGAAGAAGTAAAATACTATAACTAATATGGACAGATGGTTGGTGCGCACGCCAACTACGAGAGAGAAATCTGACACAGAATAGTTATGGGTTGGGGAGCATTCGGCAAGCCCTCCCAAATAAGGAAAAGTAAGCTACCCAAAATAGCATAGCAAAACAAACAAATTACAACTAGTGCACACTGCCAGTGATGACATACATAGCTGGAACTTGGCGCCTTTCTAAACAGCCAGAAATTCAATCTTAAGTCCGCTCAAGAGGCGATAGAACGAATAATGTTAGGAGTAACACTCAGGGACCGGAAACGAGCAACCTGGATCAGTGAATAAGCTGAGTAGAAGGTATCATAGTTTAAATAAAGAAAATAAAATAGACATGGGCCGGCCATGTAGGCAGACGAGGTGACAAGCGGTGGTCAAGTAGCGTAGCAGACTGGACGCCAAGAGGGGGTTCTAGAAGAAGGGGAAGGCCATTATTCGGATGGAGGTATGAAATTAAAAAATTCGTGGGAAAACTGTTGACTCGAGAAGCGCAGGACAGGATTTGTTGGATGTCTGTAGGGCAACCACCAATAAAAATATCCCTAGTTAACCCTTTGGGGTTACTTTGTATATGTACAACCTAATTATGAACTGATAAACAACATTTACGGATATTTTGTAGTTCAGGTCATCAGTTTTTTCTCGCTTGAATTTATATTTACTTAGTGGCCTGGCACAAAGTTGTTGCATTTCAGATCTGAGATTTTGAAGTGGCGCGGTCATCCCGTGCCATCTTTTTTTTCGAAAAACTCATGTCCGCTGCGTACAAAAGAATGGTACTGTTGTTACATGAAGAACAAGGTAAATTAAAAGCACAAAGAAGAATAGGCCCAAGATGGATAATTATGAGGATCTTCTATTTGAATAAGTTAAACAATATCTCAATTACACGTCGGAAGTTTAATTCCGAGTACACAATACATAGTGATAGTGTAACAAACAAATGCATGGAAGACTGGGACAAGAAAAGGGGCAAACACACCGCTGTGTTTGTTCCCTATCTTGTCCCAGTATTTTGTGCGATGGTATGTTTTCAGTATGAATACGTACCAGCTCGCCCAACTTTCCATATTGCTGCAGATAATGATAGAACGAAAAGAAAGTTATACAGAAAAGGCGGTGTGGAGCGCCCATCCTGTGAACCCTTCTTATCGTTCCCCAATCAACAAAGGCGGTATATAAACGGATTCATGGGCAGAGGTAGTCGCGAATGAACAAGCAAAACTTGGTGCACACGCAATATCTCAGTAGCTACCTAAACAAAACAAAGTAATGTTCCGTTAAGTGGAAAGCCTTCGGCCGATCAACGTACGTTGAATCAACACGACCGAGATTGTGGATGGCTTAATTACTTTTCTTGTACATCTTATAAGCATTGTGAAGGTGACCAGAAACGATCGGCCCTCGAAAAGTTATGCCGAGCACCTGTTATCTGGCGCATGAAAAGAAGAAAAAATTCATTAGCAACGCTTTCTCGAAAATCTCGGCAAATGAACAGCAGAGATACTGGTCGCTATTTGGTAACGTCACACTGATCGCAAGAGAAATTGCGGGAACAAGCACACCCTTTTACCCCAGATCACGAAATAAGCCATGGAAAAGGAGATGTAAGAGATATATGCCAGACGAGAAGAAAAATATGGCTGCTCTCTATAACAGTGAAGTCTCCAATACCGCAAAACGCAAATGGAAATTTTGTTATCACTGAAGATAACGCCTCTTCCTTGGCGTGTTCGGACCCAGAACACAAACGTAACGTGCCGGGCGCCTCATCGTTTCGAAAAAAGATAAGCCCAAAAGTGTCCAACAGGCATTTTTGAAGCAAGATTTAAATTGAAAGCATAAGCAAGGCTGTGTGCCACATCCTTTGCGATTTCGCCTTTATATAGCTAGATCCTCCGAGATCCTCCGTTGTATAATGTATTCCTTCGGCTGTCACCAAGAATATTCTGGGCGTTTATTTAACTTAATCTCTAGAGATTCTAAATAACATTGAGCCATGTTTGTAAGCTCGCTGAGATGAAAATTGGGGAAAACAGAATCTTTGATACCAGCGGCCACCAGACACTGCTTGTACTCTCTGTGTAGCCACACTTCCTTGCGTATCAAGCATTTTAGTTCACAATAAAATAAGACTGGATAACTTCTCATCAAATATAATTCTTTCGGGATGAATGATGAATGCGATTTTTGCATGAAGCCTCAAATTACGTCGACGTCCTCAATTATTTTAATTTTAAAAACTTCGGCCCAATTATGGTTCCAGAGAAGAAAATATTCGGGCCATCTCCACTAATCTTAATCCTAGGGAGGGGTGAAGCATGCAGTGTGTAAGTGATTCTTGGCCGCTTGGCGTTTTTGACAACTGAGATGAAACCGTTGGAGGGCAGAGGTATGCAGCTTTGCTGTAAAAGTGTCTTGTGTTTGCAGCACGAAGCGCTCCAGCGTAACGCGTAAACGAGTGTCCCGGTGTTTTTTTTCTTACGCATTATGTTCTACTACAAGGCGTGAACGAGTTTGCAGGTGTTATAGCACCATGACTACGTGAGACGACGTTTACCACGACGACGACGACAGAAGACGCGAACACCCCGATGCCCTAAGGAGCTTCGCGCCTAATAATGTTGTACTAAATGCAAGGCTCACGCAAAAAAAGACGAGGATGGTGGCAGTCGAGACAGGCGCGTGTCCCGTTTACCACCATCTTCCTCTTGTTTGCTCCAAGCCTCCTATTAAGTATGTACCAACTAGCCCAACAAAGCGATTTTTAAAGTATGACTACTATTTTTTTGAAAATATACATTGCTCAGCCATGACATGTTTTTTGAACACCAGAAAATACATATGATATTGATTGATTGTAGGGTTTTACACGCCGACACAACGCAGGCGATGAGGCGCACCGTAGTGGAGGGCTCCGAATTAATTTTGACCACCTGGGGATCTTTAACGTGCGCCAAAATCTCGTTCACACCGGTATTTTTGTTTTTCGCCTCCATCAGAAAAGCGGCTGCCGCGGCCCGGAATCGAACCCGCAACCTCGTGCTCAGCAGCGCAACGCCTTAGCCACTGAGCCACCGCGGCGGGTAAAATACATATGATAGAGCTAAATGATCATGCGACACATTTAGAGAGAAAAGTGGTTGTTTACTTGCGAAATAATCGCTGAAACAAAAGTTATACTCAAGATCTTTCAATAATTTTTGCACGTCCGCATAAAGTTTTTAAATTGCAAAAAACGACTGTACATTTCACCTAAAAGATCTCTTATCTCTTGGAATTCGCTTATCCGCATTTTGTGCACTGTGTGCCCATTTTCCCCTGCCATTTCTGTCAAAGCAGGCGCCAGAACCAAGCGTAATATTACTACAGATTCACTAGCTTTATTGCCATTCGCATTGAAAACGGAAGAACCATGCCAGACGCTGCCAGCATTGACGCCGTGGGCGTCATGGAATGAGGGAACTTAGAGCCTTCATTTCCAACCACCGTCATCTCGCTGTGTCATAGCGAGAAAGCTATTACGCCCAGCCTTGCACTGATTCCCTTGTAAATTTTACGCCCGTTATCTGCGGGCAACTCGATGACGAGTTACTTTCATTTCGACCGGGGCCTGTGGCGTTTTCCAATCCTTGAGGTCGATGAAAACTTTTCGTAGTCTCTCTTCCCAGCCTTCGGCATGCTCGAATTGGTCTACAGTGTTACTGCATTTACCTCCTGCTTTCTGTACGTATGTAACATTTCGGTTTGTGGACGAATAGAACGGAACTAACACTGTGTCATATCTCGTCGTTGTATTTCGACGGACCTGCGATTTCGTCTTCTATTTTTCTTGCCCGTAGGAAAAGTCGGAAATCATCGCGTTTGGTTCATATTAGGTGCCGCATTATCTTTTAAAGCCGCCCATTCATACTAGTTCAATGTCAACATAAGTATCGCACCACCGCGAATATCACGTAGATTTTGTCACAGCATCGTGCGGTCGGTGTGGTTACATGCCGTCTTTCTCCAAGGTTTCTAGTGCCTGAAATATTGTGTAACTTACAGAGAAACCTGCGCCCGCGTGGTGGTTCATTGGAAATCGACAATCGTCGGTCTTTATTCTCTTTTTTGACATGTTTGCTGCACCCGCAGTGTATAGCCCCATAATCCTGTTTTTTTCCAGCTACCTAGGATGTTGGCGATTTTTCGCGACGAATATTTAACACTAATTATTGGGAACCTCATTGGAATTGCACAATATTGCACAGAACTAAGACAAAGGGAACTTCCAACAAATATGCAGATGTAGCGTTTGTTTGTTTTGTATTTGTTTATTTGCCTAGCTGCAATGCTCTCAGGCTAAGAATGGCAGTATTAGAAATCAACAAATAATTTAATTTAAGTTCTGCTATATTAATTTCCAAATGATAAAAAGACCTCGTGGAAGCAGACAAGGAAATGAAGTTATTAGCGCATTGCTCACGGCAGGGAGGGTCGGAGATCGGTGCATTTGAAATTCTAATGACTTCTAACGTGTGATCAATATTATTATTCCATCTCTCTCTCTCTCTCCAATTATCAATTACTTCTTGTCATCCGGACGTTTCCTCTGAAGCATGTACGTAACACTGGTAACAAAAATTATACCATAAAGATATTATAAATCCGCGACACCTAGCACATATGGGCTCTGACGGCGAAAGCAAAGACGTCTGGGTGGACACCTGAGACGCCTTGCTACCTTCTAGGGTTAATGAAGGGTTATCTGGCCACTTGAGACGGTTTGCTTTTCGATCTGTGAAACGCTTTAGAAGGACTTCGATCTGTCTTCAACATGTTACGCCGGTGCTACTTCCCGCCACCGTGTAATGGGAGAGTTGGCGACGAGGGTGAATTTCGATCCTTCTTGCTCTCCCGTCACCTGTAGCGTACCGACTGGGCAACCGCGTTTATGCTTGTGCCGTTGGACATCTCGTGATTACGAAAAGCTCAGAAGGAACCGTTAAGTTTGAAGAGGGCAGTCTTTCGAAATCTTGTTAGCAAAATTTTGGCCTGTCCGTCCATTCATCCGTCCGTCCGTCCGTCCGTCCGTCCATCCGTCTGTCCGTCCGTCCGTCTGTCTGTCTGTCTGTCTGCCTGTCTGTCTGTCTGTCTGTCTGTCTGTCTGTCTGTCTGTCTGTCCCTCGATTCAGCCTTCCGGCCATAAGCTAAACGAATACTTAAACGAAAGGTTTCTATAGCCGAACATTTTCTAACCCACGAAATCTTGAAAGGCTTAGCAAACATGCGATCATTCTTAAATGTTTGCTTGATATTTGTAAGGAAAATAAAAAACGTTGTTCAAAACAATAATTTAGCGCAAAAACAGAGAGCAGGCGACGAGCCTGGGACGTTTGACAGCGCTCCAAGTTCAACCTTACGAAAAGGTTCCAGTAGGAAAA
Organism: Haemaphysalis longicornis; assembly: GCA_013339765.2. NCBI lineage: Eukaryota > Metazoa > Arthropoda > Arachnida > Ixodida > Ixodidae > Haemaphysalis > Haemaphysalis longicornis. The sequence goes on from CM023449.1 coordinate 109,892,752, forward strand.
GGCTCGAGCAGTGATATAACGCGAGCAGTTAAGAGCAACTTGTTGCAGACATTGCAGATACGAATAAGCTGAATTTGAGGCAACTTTATTCTGCATACCTCAACACGACAGGCACCGCTTTAGCCCGTAGAGCCCTCTTTCCGCTGTGTTTTTCTGCGGAAGTATTCTTTTATAGTTCCAATTGTTGGCCAGGTTAGTCCCCGTAAACCTTGAGCGTGCTTGGAGAGTCCATTTAGCTTTAATGCCAGCCTAACTCTACTATCCCCGTCCGCGGAAAACGCCCGTGTGCCAAAATGTTCAGAGCAAGCGGTCAAAATGTATCCGAAGCCTCGTACTGTGGCGCGCTTCATACTCCAGGTGTAGCTTCGGGAGCGCTAAACCAACCTTGAATCAATTAACTGTGTTATTTGGTGTTTATAGGAGGCAAATAGTGTGATGTGCCTGCAAGAACAAATGTACAGCCGAAGAAAAGGATCTCCAGGGAACAGTGTAGGATTGTCCTGGATAACTTGAGACCGCCTATACGTGCTTCTAGTCGTAGCACATAAAAAAATTTCTTACATTTTCTTAGTTTGTCCCGCGAGATTAGTGTATTGAGCCATGAAACTCAATCTCCTCTGTTAAAATTAATCAATGGTCGCCACTAAAAGCTTGTCTACCGCACTTGCAATGAAGTAACTGATGCGCGTCACTTGCCGTTTTACCTTTACCAACGTGCAAATTTTAGCGACAATGGACCAGTACACACACCAGCAGAGACACCTTCTAAGTATTTCATTATTACTAGGCTAGCTGGCGTGCCCTCGGCTTTTATTGCAATATTTACCAAATATTAAACCTTATTTGATGCCTTTATAGCCACTGGAAGAAACCGACAAAATAATTTCTCTAGGAATATGTTGCTCGAGAAACAAAAAAAGATTTCCACCAATTGGGCATGAGCCTTATGACAGACACATACAAGGAAGCAGTCCCTGATTGGATCCGGGGCGTCTGACACAGCGATTCAAGCGACTGTGGGACACAAGGGCGCACACCATCTCGGAGAGCTTCGGTTTCATCAATCCTGGCTCAAGTGAAGCGGTCAGCAATCACGGCTGCGGCGACGTGCTCATTCATTTTCTTGGCGGCGCCATCGCCAGATGCGAGATGGCAGGGGAAGCGTGCCAGCAGGCTCCCACTGCTCCCTTTGTGCAGCGCACCGAAAACGCCATCAGCGCTGGGGTTTCCCACATTCAATGCATATTGATTTCGTCCCTTTTTCTCGTTGTTACAAAAATATACACGTAGGCGTTTCTTTGTTCAAATCGTTTGTCAGCCTTTTATTTTGGGTTTGCTTGTCAGGAGTATGGGTTGCTCAAAGGGCCGGTATATTTTTTGGCAGTGGCTATTTTGCCGGCAGCCGGTAGATTAGCCTAGGAGAAAAGTGGCCGGCAGTTCCTTCCCATTGGCTGGCCTAGACCACGTGATTATTTTGCCGGCACATTTCCTTGGGGGCTATTTTGCCGGCTGTCGGCATATTTTCGCGGGTGCTATTTTGCCGGCTGCCGGCACATTTTCAAGGTTGTTATTTTGCCGGCAGCCGGCACATTAGCCCGGGAGAAAAGTTGCCGGCAATTCCTCGGCAATGCTGCCTCTGTGCGCCAATGCTGCGGCAGGCGGAGATGTCAACTTTGACGTTGGGGACGAGTTTTCGAGCTTTGCCGGAGGAGAAGAGTGATTGGTACTGTTCAGTGAATTACGTCAAGTTATAGATACGAGTCGGCAAGATTGCGGCGGGTATGTGAAACTTTGACTCAGCCCGACGCGAACTTTGACTTTGATTTGTGCTTGTTTCCACTTGCCGTGTGTGCGTATCAGCAAGCAGCCGAGAGCTAAAGTTTGGCAGTGTAGTGATTGTGCATAAGTCGCTGTTTTTAATCTGTCTGATTGTGTTTGGTATATGAACGCAAAATTAGATGTTTCTTGGACGTCTGCTCGCTTTGAATAATTTCATACAGAAATATTGTCTTTACTGAAGTTCGTGTTTTAAACTTCATAGCATTGAAATAAACTGTGGTTAATTCTAACCATGCAAACTTGATTTTTCGGCTGATCATTTCTTTATTGTGCGACTTTGCTTGGAATTCTACAAAGGAAACATCAAGGAACATTCACTGTCTGTGATCAAAGTGTCAAAGTTTGCGTCGGGCTGAAGTTCGACATGCCCGCCGCAATCTTGCCGACTCGTTTTTGTAACTTCATGTAATTCACTGAACAGCACCAACCTTTCTCCTCAAGCTGGGAAAAGCTCGAAAACTTGTCCCCAACGTTAAAGCAGGTTAAAGTTGATATCTCCGGCTGCCGCAGCATTGGCGCCCAAGGGCAGCATTGCCGAGGAATTGCCGGCAACTTTTCTCCCGGGCTAATGTGCCGGCTGCCGGCAAAATAGCAACTGTGAAAATGTGCCGGCAGCCGGCAAAATAGCACCCGCGAAAATATGCCGGCAGCCGGCAAAATAGCTCCCGAGGAAATGTGCCGGCAGAATAATCACGTGGCCTGGGCCAGCCAATGGGAAGGAACTGCCGCCAACTTTTCTCCCAGGCTAATCTGCCGGCTCCGGCAAAATAGCCACTGCCATATTTTTTTGCCTCACTTTTGTATAATGTAATGCTTTAGCTTTTCGTTGACACTTCAGTGTATCGTTAATGTCCGGCCCGATGCCACCAAAGAATGTGACATCTTCAGGGCCGTGGCAGAGGCGCGAGCTTGTTGGTGGTATTACGACATGTGTGCTGCCGAGCACAGAACTATAAAGCTATATTTTTTTTTACAGTACAAACGCTTAGGCATTGAACCCAGAGCCCCTTGCTTGTGAGGTTGGAATATCAGACACTTGGCACCGAGTCTTTTTTTAGTTGTTAATGTGCGGGAGAGGGCGCGAAACATTGTGGCATGCTGATAACAGCTTATAATTTTGGGTCGTCAATTCGTGCTTTGTCCCCTACTTTACATCTTACGAACGATGAGCTTATATCTTCATGGCTTAGAGATCGATGTTGGATCCAAAATAGATACACAGAAACACGGGTGTTCGGGGATCCATACTAATGCCCACACACACCTGGCACACGATACACATCTAAATGTTGGACTAACAAGGAAAATGAAGACGGGAGCACTTCACAAGCATGCCAGAAGGTCAAGCGACTACCCACATATGAATAGAAGACACTCACATACATTCCGCTTGTACCAGACGATTACATTTATTAGCTATGTAAACCAGCTATGTATGTAGCTATGTAAACGGGCTATGTATGTAGCTATGTATATTCGCTGTGTATGTCAGTCTGTCTGTCTGTCGGTCAGTCTGTCTGTCCGGGACTGGATTCTAGTCCTTCCACGAGGCAAGAAAATGATCCCCAATCGTCTGACCTTGCTGCTAGCAACATCTTTGCGAACACTACAAAAAACACGGTCAAGTAGAAGGAAACAACAAAAGATTATAGAAGAAGCGTTTTCTCAACAGATGGAGTTCATGATGATTATGATCATGATGATGATGAAGAAGCAAAGGAAGGTGAGGAAATTTAATTGCATCAAGAAACATTCTGATGCATCCTGACTGGGAGGAGCCAGGGGAAGGAGACAGTGAGAGGGGTGAGAAGGGGAGCTAGGAGAGGAGGTGTGGGGGCGAAGAAAAGAGGAAGAAAGAAGGAAGCCTTTCCAACACATTTGAACCGATGCAAGCAGATGCGCGCAAACTGTTTTCTTGTCGCAGACCCCCATATACAAGACCTGCAACATAAAACCAGAATTCTGTCGTTCAGAAATCGTCTATTACGTCAAACCCTGACGCTTTATGTAATGTATTCTCCAATGGCGCGACCCCTAAGCCATGCGGCGAGCGTCTTCAAAGACAGTACATATGGAATAAAGCCCCGAATGAGTGGAATTAATATGGTGAAGAATAAATGTGACCTGTAAAATACATATAATACTGTGGATGTATTTTTTTTCCAAAGTCGATACAGATAAACAGCTGGGCTCATATTGTGAGAGCCATCCAATTTTTTCATCATGTCCTACCCCTGAAACGACAGGCTCATGTCATTTGCTTGAACTCGTGGATGTGTGGTTTTACCATGACCGGCCTTCACTTGACAACCCACCCACCACAGCCGGCGACAATGGGATCCACCGCGCCAAACCCGTGCCGTGTAGGGACGGCGCGCTCCAGCAGGTGAGGCTAACTTTAATCTAAAACTCCGAAACCTTCGCTTCGCTCGCTGTGGGTCCAGCGACTGCTCGCGTGAAAAGTAGCGGCCGTGCGAATAAATGATGATTGTACCTATCGCTCCCGAAAAACCGGTCGACAACCAGAATTCGAAACTAAGTCTTCACCCGTTCCTTACTTTTGCAGACACCAACGTACTCCAGTAACCCACACTGCTACCATATCGGCCTGCTCGGAAGGCATTCTTTATATTCAAGCATTTTTGTTGATTTATACATGCAACAATTTACAGGGAAGACTTAAATTTGTATAGACACTCCAACTATGTCATTCAATGGGTCGAAGTGCCGTCATTTTTGCGGGAAATTTCTCAGCTAATGGAGCAATAATGGGCGGCAGCCTTTTCATCTGTAGAGGCGTTTGCACTATAACTGTTCCACAACGCTTGTATGAGCTCAGGCCGTCGAAGTGGCTTAGAAGGCCAAAAAATGACAATGTTGGGTATGGTCAAGGCTTGCTGTGAAAACCAGTTATATTCTGGATATCTTTTTGAGCAACTGCCCCCGTACCGAATCAATCGAAACCTGGTGAAAATAAATTGAATTCGCCATACGCCTGCGGGGCTTGCTCAGCTGTACGCGACACATACCACCGGGCACGATAAGTTTGTCTGAAAGTACCCTCAGAAACATCTTGAAGGTTTCTTAAAAATATTCTTTCGCGAACGCGCTTCTATTGCGTAGGTTTGTCGCCGAGCCTCCTGCCTAAGTCCACTACAACCTACAACATCGGCATCGGACTCACTGCAGCTACTTTTCAAGAATCACTCTTTATACTCCTGCTACACTGCCTACACAGAAGCTGAAGGCCAACCAAGTCTGCGCGGGGAATTTCCGCAGCGCTATCATTATTTTTTTTGTTATACTCGTGCTATGCGTGGTAGGCAAGCGGGTAATGACTGCGCCGATTGTTTCTTTCTGGTTTTCTTTTTTCTTTTGATGCACTGGAAGAAACAGTGCGCGCAATGTGCTTCGTGCTGTTCATTCCATGCTAAAAAAAACAAAATATGCTGATTATTCTTGGGGGTTTGCTTCTTTCGAATGTACGCGCGCTATCAAACGCGTTAATTGCCATGGAACGCGTCAGAAAACGGTTAGCAGCTGCGGACACGTTTGATTATGAGGTTTAACGCGTCGATGCTACACAGGCGATGATGCGCACCGTATTGGATGGCTCCGGATTAATTTTTACCCCCTGAGGATCCTTAAGGTCCGCCGAAATCTCGAACAAACACTGGAGTTTTAGCTTTTTCGCCTCCATCAGGAAAGCGGCGGCCGCGGCCGGGAATCGAACCCGCTACCTTAGTTTCAACAGCACAACTGCTTAACCACTGAGCCACCGCGGTGGGTGCACTTATTTTTCCGGGTGATATCCGGCTGGGCGCGCCTTCGGCGGACGCCTGCCGGGTGCGTGCTTTTGCCAGCCTAGCTAAGTAACAATTTGGCGTTAGAATTTTCTTATTTGATCACACTGCCCAGCCCACAGAAGTTGTGCACTTCACGCATTGTGCATCAGCAAAGACTGAGCAGAACATACTGAGAAGAAAACGAAATGACCGGGAAGGCCTGCCCAGCTAACCCGTACGTAGCGGATAAATGCGGATAAGAAGATGCGGTGCCAGCGGGTGTAGTGGCGTCCGAAAGAATTTAAATAGAGCCAAGCAAGCAATTACAAATTCGCGATGGGAAACCGGGGTCCATGGGCAGGTCACTATTGATAAAACCCAGTCGTCAATTGGTTGCAGACCGTACTGTATGAGACAGATCTCTCCTGAGAGAAGAAACACAGTCACTTCAGAGCCGTTTGAAGAACCTTGCTCATTGAACAGGGCCTGGTGGATGGCGCCTGAAAGGCGCTTAATCCGTCTCCGTTTCCAAACACCCTCAAAAGTCTACTCATTCAGAATCGCGTAGAAATGGGCAAGTTGATAGAGTGGTCTCCATATAAAACTGACTTTGGCTCAAAATAAATAAGGAGTCTATGGTGGAACAGAAGAAGCAACAGAGGTAGAGTCGTATACTAAAACTGTAACCCCTGTTAAAAAGAACTTGCGTTTAGTAAATGTTAGTGATAACTCAATGCAACATGTTTACAGCCCAGCTCCCCCCGTCAATAAACAGGTAATTATAGAGGGGGAAAACTTCGATTCGTTTAAATTTCCTAATCGGAATTACAGGCAATAATTTTGGTGTAAGACAATCATGCCACAATGGGAGTTGTATCGGTCTGCAGAGAAATAACACCGATAAATCGTAATAATAACCTTCCGGGATATTGTTTTGGAAGGAAGGAAAGCGTCCACAATCCTAACTTTCCTACGCCACCGCCTTCCGTCATGGGCGACAGCTTCTAGGGCGATTTCTCGCCGAAAACGGTACGATGGTGACGGGAAGCCGAGCTCTATGTTTCCGTTCCGTCAACGCGACGTGACCCCGCCCGGGGTAAACCAGCCAATCAGAAAACAAATTTTTACGGCTAATTTAGCGAAAAATTGAGTGCATGTAAAAATCTAAACCATTTCTTTGCTTTTTCAAGATTAAGCACGCTCCATTCTATGCTTAAACTGATCACTAGGCAAGACGACCCTGATTCTAACGGAGAGCTCCAGTACGAACGCTACTCCGTTTACGTCTCGGTGCCGGTTTCTTGACGGACGGTGCGTGAGGGAGAAGGTGACGGCTGTGTGATGAGGGCTTACAAAGTACGCCCCTCCAAAATGAAGCGAACGATGATCACTTCCGAAAAAAATGAAAGAAGCTTTACTTATACCACAGAGATGGAGTAAAGGTTCTTGCGGCAGGGAAGAAGAAGCAAATGGCGGCAATCACGGAATTAAGCTTTCGTGATGGACGTGAAGGTTGCGTACGGCTTCGGTACCTTCAAGTCTTGCCCGTTAATGGGAGTTTCCTCATTGTTTTATGTTAAAGCTATCACTTTCTTTTCTAATTATTCGTAGCCCAGTGGCTAGGTTGATGGTTTCACATCGTAAAAGTCGGGGTTCAAGCCCCCGCCCGGACTTCCTAGCCACACTTTTTTTACCCTAATCTCTCAAACCCGATATTTTTTTTCTTTTCTTTCGTAGTTATCTCTCTCCGTCCCTCCCCTCACCCCAACTTCCAGAAATATCACAGATAAGGCAAGTGGTTCGGCGCCGCGCCGCCACACTCCAACACATGGTTTTGGCGTGTCCCAGTAACCGGAGACATCACGTGTACGCATTACGAGGCACGAGCATTGGGAGGCCGCGCTGCTTAGCTCCCAACCCGACGTCCAAACAGCAGTCGTCCAGGCTGGCGGAAGACGCCGCCAGGCCCGTGGGCTTCCTGACCGCCGTCTGAAGGGAACGAGGACACTTCCACTTCCAAGCAGTACTCCGTCTTAAAAGAGAGACTACAATAAAGCTTTTTTTCATCATCATTATCATCTATTATTCGTCTCTTCACCTCTAATACCCTTTGTTTGTGTGCGTAGACATGCCACTTTTTTTTTCAGATACGCCTAGGAGAAAGAAGCACCAGGTCAAAGCTGGCTGATGGAAAAAAGAACTTAGGTATTTTTAGGACCTATAAAGATACAGCGTGAGGAATGCTGTCGGAAAATGTTTTTCTAATAGCCTACAATTCTGTTAAAAGAAACTAGAATTGCAATTTTCCTGCAATTTTGATCAGAGATGTCGAAAAACGACTTTGTTTTGAGGCTTTCTTATCGTGTGCTTTTTATTTAAACTGTACAGCCCACAACTGCTTATGAAATTTTAAGCATAGCTACAGTACAGAATTATTAGCAGCCCCCTGCTAACACACATAATAAATCTCAAAACTTCGTTTCTCGGTGCAGATACCATAAACATACATGTCCGTACGTCCGAATGCTGATGCAAATCATATGTCCCTGTCCGACGATACTGTAATCCACGGGTCCGTATTCCTGGTGATACATCATCCAGCTATGAAAATAAATTTACCTCAGTGGTACCAAAGGACTAGTAAACGTCTATGGCTCAAAGATTCCTCACTTTCAGTAAGGGTGTTGATGAAAACATACAAGGAAGATGCGGCGCCACACCCCGACTGTAAACCGCCTTTTGAAAATTATTACAATAGGACAAAACACAATGACTTCTCGTGTTATAGAGGTTTGCAATGGCCTTGGAATAGGACCCTTTTCCTCCAATTTTCGAAAAAGATGACAATTTTCTCTTAGTACGGGTTGACACCGCACTACACTTTTAATTCACTCCTTCGCGGTATTTCATTGGTTTTACTTTATTGCCTTCCGCAGAAAAAGTAAGAGTTTGAATCGTATCGACCCTGTAGTTGCGGGGTAGTTACTTCCTCTCGTTAGAAGAATAGCAAAAGCAAAGTGAAAAGCAGCATTGCCAGAAGAGTCAAACAAGGACCACCGTCGTTGTAATGACGTTTGATTACAAAAACATACGAGGACCAAAAACCTGTTTTTGAGCTTTTTTGGCTGTATTCATCAAATAACTGTAGTACTAACAGCGCAGCGCGATTGTAAAGCATAGAGCGTCATCTGAGAACGCACGCTTTGAGGTAACTGACATCACGTGCCAGGCATTTAAAAGTCAATACTGATTTTGTGGCTACAAGCACACGTTGCAGTAATAGCTTTGTACGTCTCATGTAACTTACGACTGTGTGATGATTCGACTGCCGGCAAGTCATTGACGGCAGTCGGCCGGCAATGATGTTGACAGTCGACTTGCCGGCAGTCGGTTGTCAGTTGACTTGCCTGCAGTTGACTGTCATTCGACTTGCCGGCAGTCGACTTGCCGACTGACAGCCGACTTGCCGGCAGTCACTGCCGGCAAGTCGACTGCCGGCAAGTGATGGTGGCTGGAAAGCAAAGCTTAAACGACACCTGCCACAATTGCCCATGCGACTGCGCAAGAATTCAAGCATGTGGCTCTACAAACAGTGAAACCAGAAATTCTGCCAGCCGTTACCTGGAATTCGCGGGGGCAGCGTCCCTAACGCCGGAGCGTAGGCCACCGCCAGGGTAGAGCGGCCGACGACGCCACCGCTGTAGCCCGGCGGTGAGTCGGAAGTGTGAGAAACCGAGTGGAGAGTCCTTCGAAGGTTGAGACAGCAGAACCTGGTGATCCTGATATGCTAGCTTGTGGCTACGTCACCGTGCTACACAAGCGCAGGCACCGAAACAATTCGGCATGTGAACTTAGTGATTCTCATCTATACCGATTTAAACTCGTTAGTTTAGAATGCCTGAGAATGGCGAGAAAGTTGAGGGAATAGGTAGCGTTTCTTCAGCGGCCAGATGTCTGTATGTGTTCTCTATATTTCGTTTTCCCACTCTGCAAACCGAATCCTCAGAGTATCTTGGCCACACGACCACTTATTCCGTTGGGTCTGGGTTACCCAGGAGGTGCTGTCGAACAACTTAATAAACCCGTGCGAAGGAAGCGCGCAATGAACGCGAGGCACGCCAGAACAGGCCAAAAACAGATGACAAAGCCGTCCCTCCAACGCAACCAGCGGTGCGAGCAGGCAGCTGAGTGCGGGGAACGATTGGTAATAGCGTCCTATCGCCGCGATACCCACACTGTTCTCAGGGAGCGTAAACCAACCTCCAACTCCCCATCAGCATTGGGAGTTTCTTGTCCCGCAAGCCGGGAAGGAATCGTTGGCTGGTAGAGGTAGAAAGCTTTGCTTTCAACAAACGGCAATAACCAAACCTCACACACTCCGCCCAAATGTGGTTACGTTGCGTTTGTGGGCTTCAACTATTCTTAGGTGCTCTAGATTTTATTGCAATATTTATCACATATCATAACAACCCTCGAATTCAAACAGGGGCTATAATTCGCCATTGCCCTGCATTAGGCAATTTCTCAAAGCTCAGAAAGGCTCATTCAATAATTTGGAGTCATTTTTTAAAGCAAATTACGGCAAGGTTTTCTTTCCGGACCAATTTCTAAGCATAGCACGGCTCATTCTTTAGAAGCATATAGTAACGTGCCTTGTATGAATTGGAATGCCATAATATTTCAAATTACCCCACGCATTCGCTGCTTACTAACCAGGCCCTTAGGTCGCCTTTGCGGAGGTCAACATCAGTCCATAGCGACTGACCTCCTCGCGACGTTTTTCCTCGTTGCTTCTTCCGCAGTAGTGTTTTAAAGCAGATAAATGTGCAATTCATCAAAACTATTTCTAGTTGGCAAATCTCATGGCTGGTGATCAGTAATGCGCTTACCTATACCTGTCACCCGGACCCGACTTCATTAATCCCAGCTTGTCGAGAAGAGAGACTGTAGGAGGAGGGAATTCATTTCAACAACGTTATACTCTGACAAAACCCCTTTGGCACTGCTAGCGCGGAACCCGATGATTTATTCTGTGTATTCAGCAGTAATGTTTTGCACAAAAAAAGTATTCCAGTATATCACTCCTTCAAGAGCGTCCGTGTGCTTTTGTTCAAGGTCAAGTGTAGGCATGACCGAATAAAAGCCCGGTTAACAAAAAAAAAATGCGTGTAAAAATGGGAGAAAAGTTATACAATGTGCTCAAACATCCCGAATTTGGCTGGTAGTTTTATTGCTAGAAGTATCAGCAATTTACTTTGATAATGGCATTATCTGACTATTCCTCTGTATTTTTGGCGCACAGCTGACAGAACCATGAAACACTGCCAACGATATTGTCAATATACCAATTCAGCGACGCAAGTGGTTGGTAGGTTCTCATAATAGCAACTATACGCACCTATGCGCGATTCACTCCTTCTTTCACAGCTTCATCCCCCTTATTTTTGAATATGATTGTTTCCCCGCTACTTCTCCTCGCGTGTTTTGTGCATTTGAGATATACTTTTGAGTGAATAGCTCTGGTTGCTATATGTTGATAAACAGAGCTCGTCAAAATGAGAGCACAGGGTTAGGCTTGGTTGCATTTATTAAGTTTTGTATCTGACCAGCCCGCTTCTTCCTCAACGCACTTGTCACGCCGTGAGGTCCTCATCGTAAATCTTTCCGCATCCGCCTTATTGAGAGAAAGATCATCTGTATCCGTCAGCCAGAATCAAAACACGCCCGCTCTGTTTCAGAGGTCACAACGGCGTGATTCATCTTCCTGAATGAAGCTGCAAGTTTCTGCACTGATTCACGCCGATATCTTTCGCAGCAAGCAGTGCTAAAGAGATATTTTGCTTCCGGGTTCACATTAGATAGACCCTTACTGCAACATTTTTTTGTATGTTGCCGATCATCCAAAAATATTTGCTATATTTTCATGATGCTTTACTCAACACAAGTAGCTAATTAGTGGTTTGCTTCTCAGATGTTCTAATATCTAAAAGTAATAATTCAGAGCATATTTTTTTATCCAGATGCGTTTTTCTATGTTGTAATAGCGCTCGGCTGAGACGTTCTTGTGTGAGCCATTGCGGTAACTGCAATGACATGTCAGGACCCCGACAAAATTCTATTAGGGCGAGCATCACGTGCTGACGTCTCGGCACATTACTGGTGGGGTTTTTTCTCTAGTTCATGATCTCCTATCCTGCGCTTGCCACCCTGGCCCTTTCCATCAGGCTAAACAGGGATGAGTACTCAGAACTCGTCGGTTGTGCCACCCACTGCTCATGTATGGGTTGGAGAGTAGGAATAGAGATTGGGGTTTGTTGACACCATCACAACAGATTGTATGATGCAAGGTTGGGAGCAGTATTTGGAAGAGGCGGCGCATAGAGTTGTATACATGGCTTGAGGTAAAAATATCATAGGAGTAAGAGTTTGCTTTCAATCGCCGGAATATGGTGGCTTCATTTCTGTATAAGTGTGGCTGGAATGCCAAGTATTGCTGGCGCACCTGCCGGTGCGCTGCTAGTATGTCGACGTATTTTCGCAGAGGCGTGGCCTGAAGGATATCTTGAGCCTTTAACTCTACTTCCTCTTGGTAAACGGCTCGGTATGTATGGGTGAACGTAAAAGCCGTGTGCCGACTCATTTTCTTTCAGAGATTCATACTCAGGGGACCATACAATATGTGCATACCACAAGCGAAAATAAGACATCCAGAAAGAAAGGACGTCTCGTTTTTGTCTTCCGTGGTGTATCTTCGACAAGTATAGCGTCATTTGTAAGCGCTTTTGTTGGGTCTTAACGTAACGATAGTTCTGTGGGTAGACATTTCAGGCTTCCACAAGAAGTTTTCTTGGAACAAGAAGTTTTAGAGTTATACTGTAGGAATCAATCGAAGAATTACGTTCTTACTGTACCCTTAATACTAGGTACTACTCCTTAAACCTTTCCATCCTAATGTTGTTTTTCTGGCTAAAACTGCACCATCTTTATAGTTAAAGCGCTCCCCGTAACGAATCCAACGTTACCCTTTTACGACTTCTTCGAGGCACCATTTTCAGTCTAAATAAAAGGAGCCTGCAAAACGTTTTTAACTTTTTTTAAAATTCCACATACTTGCAAAACCTAGTAACCAACACATCCAGTGCTTAGATTAGGGGATCGGAAACTACCTAAGTGAAGGATTTCTGCTCTATGCCCATCAGATAAATTAAAAACTTGCTAAGAGAATTTCCTCTCCTTCCCTGCCTTGGCGTTCTTTGAATACCAAAACCACGCCATTACAGCGGTGTAGCAGGTATTGACCGGCTTCCTTTCAGTTGCTGGAATGAACGCATTCCATATACACCTTGAAAATGAAGCCACAAAAGCAAAGCTGAAACGGAAGGCGTATCTGCTTCCACGAGCGAATCATTAAGTGCCGCGCCGTGCTGGCAACAACTATGTAGCTTTCGCTGAGCTTCTGGAAGCGAAAGAACGCGAAAAGCATTTATCGGAAGGGCCTGAGAGCACTGCGAAAGATGCAGTTATCGCCAGCACTGAGCGGCACTGCGTGATGTTCTCGCACAGCAGATACTCCTTCCGTGTCGGCTTTGCTTTTGTGGCTTCCTTTTTCAGGCGGATGTGGAATGCGTTCATTCCAGCAACTGAAGGGAAGCCAGCTAACCGCCGGTACACGGCTGTAATGACGTAACTCGAGCGGTCGAGGAAGGCCAAGACCGGAGAAAGACCGAAAACAATATCTTCGGGTGAGCTTAACTAACACTGCATATGCAGAACGAAAGCTTGAGTTAGTCTGGTTAAATCTGGGTTTCACTTGGTGGCCCTTCAAATTACCTGTAAATATTTTACTTAGGTATACACGCATCGCTAAGCCAGGTATGACGACTGTGCATATGTCATGGGCAACAGACTCATTCATTCATTCATTCATTCATTCATTCATTCATTCATTCATTCATTCATTCATTCATTCATTTTGCTTTTTCATAACAACAAAAAATGGAGGAACGAGGGAAAAAAGCTGGTCTATTTGTGCAAGGTCTCTCTCTCTGAGCGTGTCTGTCTGGTTCTATCTTGGTGTGGGTCTATCTATCTAGCTGGTCTATCTATCTGGGTCTATCTGGGCTTGGAAGGCAAAAAGCTCTATCTGGGCCTCTCGCGTCCACGTACATTCCTCATTCCACCCCAGCCTCCTTTGGTTGCGCGGGGTACCATAGGAGTCGGGAATGTACTTTTTAGTGGTGTCGAGGATGCGCGCCGTGAGGAGTTAGGTTGCCGCTTGAACATGTAGGTGTATTATGAATGTGTAGTGTAGTTAAGATGTCTCTCTAAATGTATTCTAGCTAGCTTGTACTTCAGTAAACCTATTGGGAGAAGAGTAACTGCTCCGGCCTTTACCTACATATGTTATGGAGGTAAGGAAGTGGTTACAACCCTACGGATTTGTTGCAACGTCGCTGTCAAGAGACGAAAAAAGAACGGAAGATCCATACCCAAGTCGAGGTGTGATTACGCGCAGTGTCCTATTTTATGGCACGTGGGATTGTTTTTGTTCAATAGGCATGCTCCTGAAGATATTAGAAATTGTTCGATAAGACGACCTCCGGCATGTGTGCGGGAAGAGCCCCAAAGGTAATCATGAGCATTCAGGTAGCGCTATAAGTATAAAGGGCTGATGATGCTGATCTACCTAGGCCCTCGAAATCTGAGCTCGAGAGCTGGAAGTTAGGAGGGATGCACAGAGAAGCGTACCGTTATAAGCCTTCTGAATATTATGATTCTAATCGCACAGCCTCAAGTACGGTCTTTAATTGGATAGTGTGACACGCCGAGAATTTTCGAGCAAAGGTGGCCATACCACCTGAAGATGTAAATTCCGCCATCCCTATCCTTCCTGAATACCATGTAACTATTCAAGAAATATGTGTGTCTGGAGTTTAATTGTGTTTTTTGGATGCACAGGACAGTTGACTGAATGAAATTCAGCATATTATATGCATCGTCAAGATATTTAGGGTGACGTCGCCAGTTTCATTGAATAATGATGTCTTTCCTCTTATTTAAAATAATAACTACTGGAGAGTTTGATTATGTGTGTACATGTTTATTGTTTAGTCTGTTAAGGCTTTTGGGGTTTTTCTGTTGGTTTTCGACGTTGTAGGCCGTTTCTCACACTTCACTGCAGTCAGGAATGGTCCAACGCCAATCTCCTGGTCAGATGTCCTAGGTATACCTGTGATGAATGGCCACGTGAGTAATTGGCCGCGAACGTGAGCCAGCCGAACGGCAGCGACGATGACGAGGAACAGGGCTGCGGATGAGTGAGCGCGGAGGCTAAAACGGCAACGGCTGGAAGCCAAGCGGCGGAACAGGGCGCGGTCCGTGGGATTTACCCCGTGAGACGCCTGGGCCACCTTAGACGATACCCCGCTACCCTCCGCCAAGGCTCGAGAGCTCGTCTGGGCGCCGTTATTGAGGTGCTGGTGTGCCGACTGCTGACGCACCATTGCGGCTGTTGGGCGCTGCCGTTCCTGCTGTTGAAGTGGCTAGGAAAGCGTCGCGACTGAGAGTGAGCTGACTGGCCTATTGGGCATTGCTCTCGGACTTTGTGAACTGCGAGGTTATTTTGTGTATCTTTGAACTGTAGACTGTGTGTACGTGTGACCCAATCCTATCCTGTCTGTTACGCCCCGACCTCTACTATGCTCGCGTCCTTTGCTTGTCCTCCATCCTGTTGAATATAGTCTTCGACGTGTTAAACAGTGTTCGTCTACTGCCTGCCTGCGTGGTCCTCGGCCCATTCATAACAATGCCCAATGGACCGGACTTCCTTGACCTCGAGATAGCACCCCTTTCCGGTGCTCTAAGCCACGGCCGTTGTGTGGATCCAGAGTGTCACTGGCGGTGGAGGTGGTGGTGCAAGGATGGCATCCACCGGGGTTCCCTCCATGTCCATTTTCTGAAATTCGTGAGGTGTGCTCAAGGCATCTGAGACGGATACAGGAGAAGCGATTCCGCTACAAAGAGTGTGGGTTGCCACCTCAACCACAGTAGGTTCGGGGAGTGGCGTGGTGACGGGTGCAACTGCCGAAGGCAGCCTAGCGGGGTGCCACGGCGGTAGCAAGTCAGCTGGGCTTTATTGCGTCACCGCCGAAGCCAGGCGCCTTTTGCCCGCGCCCCTCTCCCCGGCGAGCAGTGTCGGCACACTTTCCGAAGCTGAAGAGTGCAAACCTCTTCCGGGCCTATGGAATGCTGATTCTTTCATTTGCCATTAGGGTGATTATTTGTTTTTCTTGCTTGAACTTTTCGCTTGATCATGAATGCAGTGCATGATTTCGATGGCAATTAGGGCAAGTGAAGTTAGCGTCAAAGTTATTGGAAGGATGATCTGATTGAGCACACTTTGCACTGTGTTCGTACCATGCCCATACCATTGGCACTTGTAGCAGCTGCATGGGGTTAGTACGATGGGCTCGTGGGCCATCTAAGAAAACATTCCATCACCAATGCTGGTAGTCGGGTAGTGTCAAAGGTCAGGATTGCGTGCTTTGTTTTGATTTCTTTGTTGTCTCGTCTTATTGTGACGCGCCGGAGAGCTGTGACTCCTTGGACAGGCAGTCCTTCCAGGATATCGGTTTCAGTTTCATTGATTAGGTCGAATTCAGCGTTTACTCTTTTCATTTTCTTGGGAGCCTTTACATCTTCATTTTTGGTTATTAGTGTGACTTCGCGAGCTAAGCTTGTATACTCAATATTTGCCCCTGGTCTAAAGTCGCTGGCGTATAGCCTGGTGCAGAACCGTTCTGCTACTTTTATTATTTCATTCAGGCTATGCTTTGTTACCCAGTGCGTCTTTGAATGCGTTCCTTCTGTCCTTGTCGACATGTAGTTTTCTCTTCGCTGCTTGTAGACTTCTTCCTCTTTCTAGCGCTTCCTCGATAAACCTCCATAATGTACCCTGGAATGTCGTTCGGTTTACAGCTTTTAGTCAATTTTGAGAGCTTTTCTAATTCAGCCTAAACCTACCCGACACCATCAAGCACCTTTGTATTTTATTTACCCATACATTTTTTATGGCGTGAGCAGTTTTGGGCAGCCAAGGTACATCTCGAAGCTTCACTGGGTAGGCTAATAAAAGAGACCATTCGATCCCCAGCACCTTCTTTCGAGGCGTACTTCTATGTACAACGTTTCTAGGCTCCAGCTGATGAAGCCCCTTCGCAGTTCAAGCGAGTACAATCAACTCGAACATACGTATTTGCGTCCTGTGGTGTGATTTTATTCCCTCATAACCGGCGTCAGGATTCTTTTCCTATTGCGTTGTTCTCTTCTGTGTGTTACTACGGCAGAGGATCAGCCTGTTCCTTTAAAGCAATGCCTACATACGCGGTTAGGGTACACAGTCTGCTACTTCTGTAATAAGCATACTAAAATTCTGGTCTAGGCATAAATTCTTTGAATTGTCTACTGCTGTTATCATATTTACACATATATATACTTTTCTTTTTCGTCATTACGGTCTTCCCTTTGTTGCTGTTGAATTTTCTACGGGTATGCGTCAGTAATCATTAGCATCATCATTAATATTGCCTGTGCGAGTAGTAATGACCCCCGCTAAGGGCACCCATGGCCAAGGTCTGCCCTGCGTCGTTCTTCCGTAATATTTTGGTGCCGTTAAGCCCGGGAGAATGAACACGGGCAGCGAAGCAGACCACCGACTTCCAATCCGGCTTTAGGTTCGTAGAACCCCACTCCTTTTACTGCTGTTCTACGCTGCCCAGCCCCGCCTTCAGCCGGAGGTTCAGCATGGCTCGCTCTGACCGCGTAGTGGACGACCGACGAATGCGTGCGATTGATAAGCTGTACCGGCAGCAACGTTCCCTTCACGACGCAAGTACCAGACTATTAAAGGCAGCAACCGATCTTTTTGAAGCCGTCTCAACGACTCCTCAGGACCTTCAAGAGGCCATTGATCTTCTGGAAAGTAAGGACACTGCACTTTATGAAGTTGAAGAGAAAATGATACAGCTTCTGGACGATGCTAAGGTTGAGCGATAATAATTTGAGGCTTTGGCTTACCGAGAAGCAATATATCGTGTCATCAACCGTCTGCGCTCTGGTTTGAACTCTCGCAAGGAGCCCTAAATAACAGCCACTACCAAAGGCACAGCAGGAACGCCTATTTGCCCTCTCCCATTCACTTCTGTGTTCAACGGCGTTCGGTCCGCAACGCATCGAAACGACCCCTCTCAAGTGCGCTCGCTTACATCGACCTCGAGTGTTACCTTGCCAACGTTCCAGGTCCCCACATTTAATGGTTGAGCCGCGTGAACTGCACAGCCTTGGGAGCATTTTCGAGAGGACTACGAGCGACCACAGGGGCTTCTCTGAGATGGATCTGAGAGATACGCGGTCATCCACGTCTATCACGCCAAAAAAAGGAAGGGAGAGTGCACACCGCGTTGTGCACAAGAAGACGTACCGAACATCGACTCGGGGATAGCGTGAGGCCAAACAGGTCCGTCGGAGTACAACTGCTCTACAATGGTGATGCAAGAACCAGTTTTGTTTAACGCGATGCGGGGCGCAGAGAAGCTGTTATTGCCCGAAACAGAACGGGAAGAAGATAGTCAAGACTAATTTGTCCGGAAACGTGTCGCAAGTAGACCTGCCGGAACAAGCCATCTGTTTGCCAATGCCCGATTAAAGGTTCCAAAATGCCGAAGATGATTCTCAGCGGAAAGGCATGCAGGTGGGAGCCTACACCGAGTTAGCTTCGAGTGTACCAGAGATAACTAAGCGTGAAGGAAACGAAGGCCCACCGCGTGCCACAGGCAAGGACGATTTAGTGGCTCCCGTTCACGTAGACGACGCGAACACTTGAATTTAAGTACATGGACAAAGAATAGGGCCGCCATGCTGTGATTTTGAGTTCGAGTACATCTTGTTCTCGACATCATAAAGAGTAAATCGTTTCCGGACCTTTGGTAAAGGCCGACCAGCACAAATCTTTAGTACTCCCCGGGGTTTCACCAGAACACAGATATGAGTGCTTCCGTTATTCCTGGAGATAGAAAATTTGCACCACTCGTGCTTACTTCTCTGAACTGCGAGCCGACCACAGTGTACTGGATCGAGCACTACAAGAACCATACAGTGAGCTGACAACGAGCACGAAACGAGCTCGTCAAGAGAAGAAACTACCTGAAAGATTCATCGAAGAGGTTACGATACTTTTCTAAGAACACGCCTCGGCTGTCTTTGCACGAGCTACTGCACCACCAAGACACTAACAGTTGCGCGACAACGTCGTTTGGGAAATGGCTGCAAGGACTATGGAATATCAAACCATTCAACGGCTGGGTACAGAGTTTTGGTTGATGTCCACTTCGCTTTGGCGACACCAGGTTGTGCTCAATGCTGAACGATGGAGCATGCACCGCTGGAGGCAAAAAAAGGACAGCATCTTCTGCCAGGGCTTTCAGGGTTGACCTTATGTACCGCAAGCCAACGTTTTAGGGTTGTCGGCCTGTTCATCCTCGCAGTGATTTGATCGCAGGCGGGAGAGATGCGACCTTGTCCTTGAAACGGTAAAAGGGAAGATCACGGTGACGTCCTCTGGTGACTTTTATCAAACTATAGCAGGACTTTCCTTGACACCATCTCCCTCTTCTCGCAAGATGCCTGAGAGGAGGCCACGGGCCACCAAGAAAAGCAGCGCTGTCGCGAGGCCTCAGAGGAAAATTGAACCCGCGTGGTTCCCACCGAGGGTAAACAATGTGCGTTCAAGGCGGCATCGCAAATCAGCATAGGCGAGTTCGAAATGAGCCAGGAGTGGCGCATCAGCTCGCAACGGAACGAGGAGTTTAAGGTGCCCTTCAACGGGGCTCTTTGCGCAAGCATCGTCCATAAGGAAGGTGATACAGGACGCAGGAAGGGATTCGGTTGGCGCTGCAACGCCTGTGCAAGAACATTGAAAGACGCTGCTTGTACCCTTGATAGAACACGTGAACGTTGACCGAACGGTAGTGTGTTGCATCTCCGCATAGGTATGAGTCATTAATCATCAGCATCATCATGTTAGGAGTAAAGGGATGACCCCTGCTAAGGGCAGTCATCACCCAGGTCTGCCTTGCGTCGTTCTTCCGTAACAGTTACTATGACAGAAGGATCTGCTAACTGCCCTCTTTATTCCTACATATACGCCCTTGACGAAAACACGCTTCGCACTTTCAAAATTAGCGTGCGCAAATATTCCTGTAGGCCTCCACTGGTGAGGACTGCGTCATCTCATTACCATCTGGGATGGTCCTTTTTTCTTTTTTGCCGTTTTAGTTTTCTCTCTGTTTTCTTCGCCTTAAGGGTACCTGCATATACCAGTGACAGGTGATTGTTTCTCTTCTGTTTCGTTCTTCTTTTCCGTTTGTAAGCCCTAATATCTGATATTAGCGTAAGCGTGCATTGCTGTTCTGAACGTAGCATGCTCTGATTACTCCTGTAGGCCTCTGTACAATTTCTTTCATACGCTTCTAAGTCTAAGGCTACAACGGCATTTCCTAAGTTCACATTTTGTTTGTTGTGACAGAGGTTCGAGTGACAGTGGAAGAGATGTGTGTTGGATTTCGCTTCCTGTAGGGTCCCGGTTCGTATCCTAGAACAGCATCATTTTCTTTTTCTTTGCTTTTGCTTTTTTACCTCTGCCCAAACTTTTTCAGACCTTCTATGGGCCGGTCATACGCTGCACGCTTCCTTTCGCTTACTCGGACATCTCAGGATTTCGCAATATTGCAGGTAGCCAACGAGAATATTGTCACTCACGGGCTCTTTTCCTGTCAAAAACCAGGGCAAGAATTTCACCATTTGCAGTATGAGGCGAAGGTTGAAATGTCGCCCTCTCCTGGAAGCAAATCGAGCACTAATAGTCCGAAATTTCGCATTGTCAAGCATATGTTGCGCTATTCCGCCCTAACAGGCTTGCTTCCAATAGCTGGCCCCATCGCCCTCAAGACGAAAAAACTTTGAATTCGTGGCTTTTA
The DNA here is from genome assembly GCA_013339765.2 of Haemaphysalis longicornis. Classification (NCBI taxonomy): domain Eukaryota; kingdom Metazoa; phylum Arthropoda; class Arachnida; order Ixodida; family Ixodidae; genus Haemaphysalis; species Haemaphysalis longicornis. The sequence continues at coordinate 109,913,408 of CM023449.1, forward strand.
CAAGGCCAAATGGTACCTTGCACTCACTAGTGGAGCGTAAACAATTAATAAATCTGTCGGAGGGGGGGGGGGGGTCTAAACTGGCTCTTCTCTGAGATGCCATTCTGAAATTTTCCCGCAAGCGGCATCGAAGAGGGTTATACCGACAGCCCATTAGCGCGCGAACACCAAAAGACAGAATAAAAACCATACAAATACTCATTTACAAAACAAGCATCCCGTTGCCCTTAACACACTTTTGAACTACCCCGGCAGTGAATATCTTACGCATTAATGCGGAGAAATAGCAAATTATACAGTTTTTACACGTTATTCATGACATCACCCCGTTAAATCTCTTCGCTTCATTTCTAGTACCTTTTGCGTAAATATTTATTTATTTATTGAATAGTTTCTTTGCGAACAAACATTCACCAAACTCACAAAGAGAATTGCCATTTTTAAAGCTTGCGGTCACCGGGGCAACCTTGATTCCTGACCGACTCCCATGGGAGAACGCAACCATAATTACGATAATTAGGATGTCACCGGCCCATTTCGTGCTTGAAATCATTCAAGTATGCAGTTATTGGAGTGCAGTTTTTCGTAAGTGAGGGAATGCATTTATGACAAAAGACGATTGAATATTTCATTTCTTGAATCATGATTTTAAAACTTTGTTAGTATATACTGCAATTTGATGTTGTATAAGGGGATCTTACACATTTGTTTAAGCCCTCTTTTGTGTACGTTTATACAAAAAATATTTCGAGAAATATTTGTGATTTTTTAAACACTACAGTACTACAGATGAGTCATTTGAAACTTGTTGCTCATATCGTTTCGGAAACAATAAGTATCATAACTAATACTATTTTTAAGTCTGGCAGTTTTCCTAAAAGCTTAAAGATGGCCAAGGTTATTCCAGTATTTAAGAAAGGTAATAAGGAGTTAATTAACAACTGTAGACCAATTTCAATCCTTTCCAGTTTGAGCAAGATCATCGAACAGTTACTTGTAAAACGCTTAACTAACTAAGAAAATTTAACGTAATAGATAATTCACAATTCGGTTTTCGTGCGGGAAGTTCCACTAGCTTGGCTTTACTAACGTTAACCGATTTTATTAAAACATCTATTGATTGTGGTAAATATGTTGGCTCAGTATTCTTACACTTCACAAAAGCTTTCGATACCATCAATCACAAAATTTTATTCATGAAACTAGAAGCATATGGTATAACCGGTCCAGCAGTTACTCTATTAAAAAATTACTTGGTTGATAGGCAATACGTGGTAGCTGCAGCTGGCTCGTTCTCCGACTGTAAAACTATTAACCAAGGTGTCCCGCAGGGTTCCATTCTCGGTCCCTTATTGTTTATATTTATATCAATGACTTACCCAGCTTTTTACACCGATACAACTGTCTTTTATATGCTGACGATACCACAATAACACTATCAGACACATGTATAGTATCCCTAACTGATAAATTAAACGCTGCTTTAACGGATGTGACTGAGTGGTGCTGCAGAAATAATTTAATTATTAATCCTACTAAGACTAAATTTATGATCTTTAGAAGCCACCAGAAAGTGTTAGGTATGTTGCCAGAATTAGGACTTGGCTCTAATCGGATCATATCATGCGACTGCGTCCAATTTCTTGGTATAATTCTTGACAGTAACCTTAAGTTCACATCTCACGTCGATCATATCAGCAAAAAAATGGCATTTGGCATCCGAGCATTGCTCAAGGCACGACCGTTCTTTCCAACTAAAGCTTTGTTATCACTTTACTTCGCTTTCATGCACAGTCATATCAACTATGGAATCACTGCTTGGGTAACACATATCACACCCACCTATCATCCATTCAGCACATTCAAAATCAAGCTATCCGTATCATTACTAGCAGCCCCCTCCATTCAGGTGCATCACCTCTACTCCGCGAAAATTCTGTTTTATCGGTCACAGCATTGTTTGATTATAACTTAGGTATTTATTTTTTCAAACTACTCAACAACCAATTATGTTTTGAACTTGTTGACGTAGGTACTTTAGTGAATCATAACACTACTAGATTTGCCTTGAATAATAACTTGTTGTTACCTAAGGTAAAAACTAATTATGGCCAGCAAACATTTCATTTTGCCGCCATTATTCTATGGAACCGCCTACCACTTAATATTAAATCATCACGTTCTAACACAGCCTTTAAAAATCTCTAAAAAATCTTCTTCTAACCTTATATGTTTCCTAATTTCTTTGTTGTGCTGGTTTGACTTTCGTCATTTGTTTGCACAGTAGTTTTTTGTGTACTTTTGTAAACTGTTAGTATTTAATTGTGTATAATGATCATTTGTTTTTTGAATGACGTTTTTATGTGCATAGCTCAATATTTTAGTAAATTCCATATGAAAACCATGCACTACATGTTCTAGCTTTTTTGTTTTCTTCACTAATGTTTTATTGCACTTGTTTTTGCTTCCACTGCTGCTTCTGAAACGTTGTTTGTGTGCTTCATCATCGAGGGTCCCAGTGCAGTCTCTGACTTCGGGACCCTCGTCTGTAAACTTCCTCTGCAACCGTTTACTTTTTATGAATAAACTTCAAGTTCAACTTCAACTTAAACATTGAACAGCGCACCCACCATGCTCTCCTCTCGATCAATTAACAATTGAGAAATCATTGTGTTTTCCTGCTTGCTAATTCAGCTGCCATTCAGACAGAATTGAGAGATACGATTGGTTTACACAGCTCATCGTTTTCTTAACCTTTCAAAAACTTTAGTGGGACAAAAAATTTCTCGCTCTTTATTCTCTTATTAAAGTGCCTAAATGAGTAAGCAAATTTTTACATAGTAGCAAGTGTCAAAAGGGCGACTACAGAGTATCCTATATATATATTTTTATGTTTAAATGTGAAATTCCTAATTGTACTAATACTTATAATCTCCCCCGTCGTCCACCTCTTCAAAAGACAAGGTTGGTTCTTAGTGGCATTGTTGTGCTAACGTATAATTGCGTTGTTATTGTCTTTCATGAAATATTTGTACAGCAATAGCACGGGAAAGAAGTTGCAGTTTCCTTTGTTTTATCATGGGTACGCTGTGTGCGGGATTCTTGTTACTCGTAGAGCTTGCAGGAAATTATGCGAAGATATTTTAGGTGTTTTTTTTTTGTTTCAACATCAGCAAGCACTCGCAAGGAACATCAGCAAGCTCTAGGCTCTGCATATTCAATTACACCAGAACAAGAATTTTATGGCTGCCTATCAAAAATAATACTGGTAGATCCCTCTTGCACAAAGTGCTTCCTTTCCCGCCTGTTTGTGCACTTGTATTCTATGTATGGTGAGTTGAGTTATTGTGCTTATTAATCATCCTTCCGGAGGAAAAACATAGTCTTGGTTTTTGGTTTTCCTTGCGTTACAGAGAATAACATGTTTTTGATGTATAATGCGCAGTTTAATCTCCAGCTGCTTAGGTGGGATGACAGCCGTAAAGAAAACTCTTCTGCTTTGTAATATTTTGTAGTTCAAGTAAGGCTTTGTGGTTTTTTGTTCTGATATAGTTTTTCCACATTTTCTAAGAGTGTCTTCACGGTGCTGTTTTTTTGGTCTCGTGCACGAGATTGGTTTTGGAAACATCGAAAAAACGTTATGAGGCTCGTTCCTGAATAAATATTTTTCAGGCGCTGGGTTATCACACATAAAATCTGGTCAATATGGGGACGCCTATTGGTTTTTACTCTGCCACGTCAAGATTAAGAATTATTTAGAGTTGAATTTTAATAGAAAAATTGTCACCGGTCCACAATTCTCCTTCAGTAATCCCTTTGCATGCAATATGCAATCATAGAGAGTTCGTTACACAGTCAGTCTGCTCTGTATAGCTCAATAAAAATTTTGTTTAACGTGAGTGTCATGCTTTTCCATACCTTACTCGCCCTTAGTAGCAACGTAATCTCCAGCACTTGCTCCAATGGCCCCAACGTGCTCTTAAATACTTCTGTGTGCAGCAGTACAATGGTGTCAGGCGGTTTTTTGGTGCTTCATTTAGCTCTATTCCCTGCCACGATACTCCCTCTGCTTTGACAGTTTTTTTTCTGAACGGCGAACGCTCTTGTGTTCAAAGTCTTCAAAGAGGTTCTTTCTACTAGTAACAACCATTCTACTCTCTTTTCAAGAATCACTGGTTTTTGTTTGGTGAATAACACTTTAGGAGATGGTTTCTTCCACAAAAAAAAAAAAATCTGCAGAAATTTGAAGTATTGTCTTTAATGCCTACCATTAATCCTCTGTTTGTCTACATTGGTATTTATTTGGTGAGGTAAAGGCACTTCATCGCTGTAATCATGAATATTTGCGTTATTGGCGTGGGGAGACAACATCAATACCTATAAAAATAATCAAAAATATTCGGCTACTCATAGCCAGATGTTGCTATCAATATGTATTTTTCTTCAGATGCAAAGCATTTTGGAGGGATGCTCTGCCAATGTTGGCATGCGCTTTAGTCGTTCTTTCTTAGGTTTTTTATATTGTCTTCATTTTTGGGGGGGAGTTGTACATGAGGATATTTTTATTTAGTCAGTGCAGTTTTGTAAAATACTTTCTATTTTTGTTTTTAAAAATTCTGTTCTTGTAATTGCCGTCATTTGCGCTATTATAATGAATTATACTTTCCCCAACTGCAGAGCGTTACAACGCGCTGGCCGTGAAAATATCGGCAAAAAATGCTACGCATTAAAAGGGTTCATCAATTGAGCTGGACAACGCCTGTGTAACCCCACACAGTGTGGGGTGCTCCTCTAGTCCTGACCCCGTGCACTCGAACCGTAAGGATTCTCTTTCTGAAGGATTTATTAAGGACAGACATAGCGGGGACCTGTTTTGTAGAAGAATAATACTTATTGCACTTATCCTAATAAATCTCAGAACTTATGTGGGCGAAATATTTGAGTAGAAAAAGTAGAATTCGAAACGCCTTTGTCGTAACTACATTAACCAATCACAGTGGGATTTACCTTCAAACATATCTTCAGATCTGTTAGCGAATGCCTTAATGTATGGACTGCAGTAGGACTTGGGATGATAAATTTCCGCTTGTGGTTTGCGTTCTACTTTTATAGACGGAAGACAGATCATGGTCGGTGAGGGTAATTGGTCCGCTTATCCTCTTTAGAGCTATCGTCTGCGACTTCTTAGAGAATATTTCAATTTCTTACGTAGGGAATTCATTGTGAAATATGAATCACTGCCACATTTGAGGCAACTGAAAAACGCTTTCGTGTGTCCACCACACATAACTGTTCACTGGTCAGTGTGGCTTTCTACATGCCGCAAGAGAAGAAAGTTCGGACTCTTGTTTGCAATCATCGGGCTTGAAATGTCGCTGCTTCTAAGCAGCCGGTTTCAACTGTTAATAGGAATTTCACTAGTTAGAAACCTCACTTCGCTCCAGTTTATGCAACGGAAACAGGATTCAATTGCAGGCGTCGGCCATTTATCAGTCGAATCCATAGCCATGCCAACACCGCAAGTTGTAGCAGCAAGCCCTACGCGTTGCTTCCGCAACTGGTGATCATTTTTCGTCAAAAATTTTACTGGAGTGGCGCGTATTACACTTCAGCTCATTCTTGAAAATGCTTTGACTAAGGTGGAAACTGATAGCCTTAGAGACGAGCTAGAGACAGCTGTAGGTGCACGAAAAAAAACTCTGGCGAGCCACCATAATAATGATAAAATTTGTGACAAAATCTGAGGTTGTAAATTTATATTGCACTACCGAGTGAGTGAGGATGAGGTTTGCAATGTTTCTTTCAGATAACGCTTCAACAGCACCCGAGGAGCTCAATCGCGCCCGAGGAGCCTTGTTTGAGTCGAGCTTAGTTGCGTTCAATTGTAATTTTACCCGGCAGTTTAAACAACCTACCCGTATTGCGTACGTTCATGTTTGATTCAATCACGCTTGGAAGTGGCCACCTAAATAGCATAATTTCAAGAGTGCTGATATTGAATGCGTGCTTATCTAAGTTCGGTGCCTGATACAAAGCTTGACTTATATAATCCTTTTTTTTCGTCCAGAAGGCGGCTTATAATTGTCTGTGGCATACACAAATGCGTGACTAATGACCACAAAATATGAATCCAGCTATGTATGAAACAATAACGACCCAGCTTATTGGGGTCGAACTAATGATGCAGAAATAGTTAAACGCACTGAAAGCTTTCGTAAACAATGAAGCTTCCTTAACCAGACGACTAAACAACGTGCATAGCTACTCTTTCGAAAACAAAACTGTAGGAACATGAAACACGGTGATAGATAACCCAAGCACGCCTACGTTCCTCCTAGCGACCCTAAACTACAAATAGCAGCCACGTTTTTCTTCTGGGGAGAGATAACAAATCTGCCCCTAGGTCGAATTGCCTTTTTCCATGTTGAAATAAGTCATTATTCAGCTTCTGAGCGTGGTTCTGCTCTGTTTTCTTTTCGTAGGCACGTGGGTCCCAAGGAAAATGAAATTGATTTTGCACCGTTTGTGTCGTTCGTCCCAAGCCTCTGAAGCCAGAATAGCGGCATCTGACTAATGCGCGGAGTTGGAGATCCGCGGTTTATGTCTATCAGGTAATATTGTTTACAATTACAATGTCTGGGCGGACATCCAGCGTACAGAGAAGATGTGCGTGCGTGCTTATGCACGGGAAATGTTTTTCTGTAGTCTCCACAAAGATTAAATCTGATTCGACGGAAAAATTAAACGCATATGATAATATACACCATATAAACATATCATAAACATTTCAAAATGCTGGCAGTTGACCTATATAATTTCGAAGTGATATTCAAAACGCTCTCTAACAGAGACATTCCGCACTCTGAATTCAAAGATAGCAGCACAAAAAAAACGGGAGCGGAGACGATACGACAGGGAACACCGCCCTGTCTTTGCTTGCGCTGCTATCATAACAACACGCACAGGTTGCCGCATTTATCAATGGCTCAGATATAGGCTAATGGATTTTTTTCTGCAGATGCTCCCATGCTTAATCCAGCTAGGTTGGATTAGTCAACCAATAGACTTTTAAACACACTCAATATTTTAACCCTTCGTTGGGAATATGGTTGGCTGTTTGAAAACAGTGTTGTACGTCTTAGCACCGCTCATGAAGATGATCTCTTGCACGAGTGTTTGACAGGTCAACTTCACCTTATAAGATTACACAGTGTAACCAGAATTGTTTCTTTGCTTTGTGCTACAACGGCCGCACATTGCATAATTTACTGCTGTAACAAAATGCCTAAACAGACTTCGCGCACGTGTACATTTTGGTTACGAATTGCTATTAAAGTGTATAGTATTGCCACAAATTGTTAACAGTAGTCTATGTCCACAAAAACGTATGAAATACCAACCACAGTCTGCCTAACTGCGTACTGTATTCACTTTACATCGTACCTACTATATTGCAGTTGAATTGTCAACACTGCTGAACACTCAGGCGGAAGAGTGGAAGCTCGGGCATGTTGGCGATTCATGTCCGACCCGGATGCACAGCACAAAAACCAGATGAATAAAAAACACAGGACGGTCGCTGAACAGCGGTCGTCCTGTGTTCTTTCTCGTCCTTGTCTTTTGCCCTGTACATCTGTATCGAATAAGGCGGAGCCGGATGTGAAAGGGGTTCCGCTGGTTACCCGCTTCAAGAATATGCAGCATAAAAATGAACTTGCGCCACACGTACGCTAATCACCAAATTGCAGTGTAAGTACTTGTGGGTATTGTCTAAACAATAAAATACGTGCGGAGAGAACATTGGGGTATCTGCAAATGCAGAAAATAAGGCTGTATGTTATTGGGAATCCAGGGGCTGACTCAACTGTTGGGAATTTCACCGCTGACTCCACTGTTGCGAACCATGGTAGCGTGGTCGATGTGGGCCGAGGTTGGTGAAGTTCCGGGGCAGTCATGATGGGCAAGTTGACGAAGAAGAAAACTTTATATACAAGTATTTACATCTTGGTATGAGAGCGGGCAGTGCGCTCCTGCGCGCGCGAGATTAAATAGGCACGTTGGGTCCCTTCCCCTTCACCCTTTTTCTCCGGCTGACGTCAGGAGGCACCAATCACGGAGGTCATGGCACTGATAGGAGCGCCACCACGCAAAACACACGCGCACACGCACGAGAGGCCCCTCCTCTCCGGGGCAGGTGAGCGCCAGGTTGCTCCCGCCGTGGCAATCCGCCGTGGTCAGAGCCTTCTTTTGTCCTGGCGATGTTGCACCACCACGAAGACGCCTTGCATCCCTCGGTGGTAATACTCTTCTAGTGGCCTATTGAAGACAACACGCTACAAAAGGGCATGACAATGAGGCGCGGGCACGCCGCCGAGGCTTGTTGTGCAGGGCACCCAGCATTGCTTTTGTTAGCACCGCCGCTGGCCGGTTGGCGTTTTGAGAAGCCACGAGGTCGCTGAAAAGCGCATAGTTCAAGTAGGCGCAAAGTTCGCCACTGTGAATACGCCGGTTCGTGGCAAGTCGATGACGGATGTTCGATGCGGTTTTTCGGTGAATAAGCCTCACAACAGCAAGTTCGCCACTGTGAATACGCCGGTTCGTGGCAAGTCGATGACTGAGAGTCAAAGGCAGGTTTTCGGGGAATCAGCGTCGCAACAATGTCCGCCGCTTTCCGGAAAGGTTGGTGGTTCTACATAAACAAAAAGAGCGTGGTAGTGCGGGCTTGCTGGTACATTGAGAAAATTTAGTCAACAGCGCCTAAACTTGAGAGCGCTCTGTGTTGTCACTTATTCTGTTCCGTTCAAGCGCTGTTGTCTAAATTTTAGGTTTTGCCTAATTTTGAGTGGAACGCGGAACATACAATAATTGTTGTGAAATACAGAGATTTTCACAGGACATTGGAGCGCAATGTGCGAGCCTGAAATTGCGCGCGTTAGATTGGGGGAGGGTTCTGAGAAGCAGGCTGTGCAACGCACTTCGAGAAACGTAAACAGCGGCGCCGGAGAAGAATAGGCAGCTTCTGCACGAGAAATACCAGCTGCCTTGACTGGTGAGATGCCAACAGAGAGCTGGTGGTGGTGGCGAGCCGGCGGAACTAGTTTCGGCAAGTACTGTCGGGGGGCAGTCGGAGGTCAGGTGGTGACGGACGCGGCAGCAAAATTAGAGTCCCCCAACCGATAAAAAGACGATCCAACAAGGGTTTCCCCTTCAGGGTCCAGAGAGTTTTGCATATAAAACATTTTTGTTCTGATGGTTGAATCATTACTAACCTGCTTTACTTGCAACCAAAACATGGCACACGGATGGTGAATTCACTTATTCTTCCTAGCAACAAGTACTGCCGAGCGAGTTAATAGCGCGAAAAAAAACACGCACCGAAGGACACAGCAGTACTGATGTCGCCATCCTCCTTTCTCTGTCTGGTTCCCAGTGTGGTTTCTATATGTTCTTCCTTCAGTCCAAACCTTGCCATCTCTATTTATTTTTAAAATATAAAAAAGTAAAAAAATAAGTTACCTTGGGTACAGTTATTGGGTTCAGTTACGTTAGGTACAGTTACGAATGCTGGAAGTATAAAAAATGCACACGATATGACAAGCGCGTAAAGGGGTACATGCAGTCATACTTTTATAGCACTTTTCTTCGCGTTATCACAGTTTTTGTATAGTGAAAAATTTTAAATCAAACCAAATCAAATCAAAGTTTATTTGTTTCTTGATATTGCATAAAAACATCGGAGTAATACAGAAAGAGATCCCGAAGTGAAGCACTGCCGAGCGGACCTCTTATTATTGAGTGGGTGACAAGTGATTAAAATTAGCTGTTTAGCCTTTTTAAAAGCGCAAATTTTACAAATAAATGTTCCAAGCCGGCTGGCATACATCGAAACAACATAAGCTTAAACACTTTTACGAACGAGCGTTGAATTCATTGTTCAGGTTATTAGCAGACAAAAAAAAGAGGAAAAGAAAGAAAATATAGAAAGAAAGCAAAAACGTAATGGAGGAAATGAAAAGAAAAAGAAAAAGAAACGTTTGACGCAATAATGAATACTATATAGCACAGAAATACCAATGAGGAAAACACGACAATACAAATAACCAATACTCAATCACTTCATCAACAAATTATCATAATAACAAACACGAGTGCCAAAACATTTTAAGGAGAATAAATATAACAGCGTTTATTTAGCGCAACATCCGTTAGAAATAAGGGAAGGTAACTACGGTACACAGAAAATAATTGACAAAAAAATGCGAGGCAGTTTTCAGCAGTTATTTACACAATATGAACGAGGTAGACGCCTAAAAGTAGGAAATGATGAGGTTGATTTGATTGATACCGGTAATTCATTCCAAAATTTGATTGCACTGAATTCGACAGTTGGTTTTGCAGCCATTTTAGGCATTTAGAGAGAACACGTGGCTTCAGATGTGAAAGGGGCCGTCCAACATTTGATGAATGGGATTTTTTTTTGAAGGTGCCAACAGACGGCTGGCTTCCACTGCGAACCTTAATTTGAGCTTGTACTTTGGTAAAATTGATGGACCTCACAGAAACTTCCTGAGACAAATTTATAGAAGTGAACGGGGTAGTTATTTTCTCCATGTACGCCAGCCGGACGAAATAATAAAGCCTTGTAACCGTGAACTCAATAAGCAGATAAGCCGGGTTGCCACTCTCAACTCGGGCAAATTAGGTTGTTTTACACCGTCTCTAAATAGCCACAATTATAACTTCTGCATCAGGTTTTCTTTCTTTTAGGCAGCTTTGGGTGAACTGACTGTCGTGTTCTTGTTTGTGTACAAATGTGAGTGCCAGTGGGCAAACAAATTAAACCTAAAAATATTATTTTTCTATCTTTGTCTGGCCCCTCGAAACTGCAAAAGTTTTAAAATAATTTTTCTTTATGAGTTACAACTAAATGTGGAATTTTCGAACCCATTTTTTACGACCCTGAAAACATGTTCAGCCTGCAGGAAAACGATTATACGCAGCATTAGAAAAACAACCACCGTATTTTACCGTATAGAATCTTTTGATATCGGTCCGACTGGAGCCTACACGAAATTGGAAAAGGGTAGATTTCTTAGGGTATTTATAAAATGTATATAAATGGTGCGTGTTTGAAAATCAATGTTATTGGGCTCCGTTTGATGCGGGGGTAGCAAGCAATCTCGTATTACGCTGTAAAACCATCTTCCCATCATCATGTCATTAAGCATTGACCAATAAAACACATACTAAATAAGTGTTCATTCTCGGCATCCTCTGAAATTGTACTTTTATACCCGAACGCCTTATCGCGAGCATGCCGCTTGTTGGGCAATCGAATCGTGGTCATGGCGTGCCAGCTTACCGAGGCAGGTAGCAATTGAAGCACGACAACGACGTGTAGGTAAAACGGGGCGAACGCCTGGAAGCAATTCAAGACGCGGGTTTATCAGCTTCCCGTTAATTAAAGCAGGAGCTGTTCCTGAAGTATATGTCACTGCCATATCACCATGACGGGCGTATATTCTAAAACAAGCCCTCCAACAAGAGCGCAGCTTCTCGTGTGGGCAGCCCGAGCGCGCCAGTATAAAATCATTACAGTTAAACTGCCCGCCCGGTAACCACGGCGATGACGACGATACAGCCGTGCCTGGGGCTTCCTAATACAATTTAGGCTTTAACAATTCACATAAATCCTCGTTGAGGTTTTAAGCAGTTGCCAAGAATGCCTTGCAGATACCGCTGTGCTCGAGTCATCGCAAACTGTTGATTTGTGTGCAGATTTTTTATTAGCCCAGCGTAAATACGTCGATCCGCTTAAAAGGAGAGGGCTTGCGTGCCCACATTTATTTTGCCCGTAGAAGCGAGCATGCACGGGAATATTTTCACAAACACGCTGAAGAGTGTGCCTGACTGATGGGGTGCCTCCAAAAGAGCAAGTTCGATTGCAGGTGTGACGGTTGTATGTGCGGTGCTTGTAATATTTGTCTGAAATTTCCCGCTGTGAACACAGGCTCCACCAAAATTGCAACGGAGCGCTCTAGTTTCCCCAAATTGGCAACAAACACCACTGCTGACTGGTGACGGGTAGTTCACCGACTACATAGGTAAATACAAGGACAAGAGCAACCGTTTTGTGCGAACCATAGAGAATACTTTAATTAATTTTTACCTGCGGAACAGCTGTCGCTATGGTAGATTAACTGCAACTGGATGTTCCAAATTTGGAACAGATTTTGCCCTGCTGCAGGCGATACTTCTTAGTCACGAAACGTGTAGTGGAAGGCTGTCGAACTTTTTCGTGAGCAGCGAGTCCGTATTTAAGTTTTAACTGCTAAATACATGTGGCGTAAGGTGGATACAGAGTCAATTATTCCGACCATTGAACGAGCATTCCGCGATGCACGAGTTTCGTTGAACAACCTGAGCTAGAACTTCCGTTTTGAATTGTTTTATCAGAGAAGTTATGCACCATGCTTTGGCATGTGATTCTCGAGGAGAATCCGTCCTTCTGGCCGTGGAGAATTGAGCTAGCTATCACTCAGATGACTTAATAAACTAAAAAGCCTTCTATCTACGAGGCAGACCATACACTGTCGTGGAGGTATTCTTCTCTTAAGAAACTATTGAACATTATCATCAGGTGCCGAATTCTACCCCTTCCACAAGCTGGATTTTTAAGTTCGCTCTTTCCCAGGTACTTAGCACACGACTGGCACTTTGTGCCAGCTTAAATAAATACTTAAACGAAGATTGTTCGTAAGGGAAGCCTGAGTGGCCGCAGTTGAAAAAAAAGATTCCTCAGCGCAAACCACAGGCAGGGAATAGTGTACCTGTTTCTTTTTGTTGAAAAAATTTCAATCAGCACCTCATCTCGGAGTGGTTTTTATTAGGGGTCAGATTTTCTTTTTTTTCCCTGACTCATTGCGGCTGCCTGCCTATTTATATCTGGTATTATAACTTTATATCTTTGATTAAATCGTGCTTGGCTGTGTCGCCCCATGCTGTAACGTATGCAAAAGCAAAGAGTACTGAAATTGTTGGTACTAATCGAATAGCAGGAACACGGGAAATTGAATTGCACTGAGAAAATCTCTATTGCAGTAATTGCCATGAAGTAATTGCTTCTATGACGTTTGGAAGCTTTTTAGCCTGTTGCTACCATATTTTTCGCATATTAAGAAAATATTTATCAAAAGGAGTGCAAGTTTTAGTAGCCCAAAATATTGCCGCGGAAAGAACATTCGTTCTTTTTTTTTGGGGAGGTAGACGACGATTGCAGTGCAGAAAAAATTCTGGGAGCACATCCTCAGCGATGTATACACTTTGCACCCCTACACATCTACGAAGTAACTAAATCTTCAGCGAATTTTATTTTAATCGGGCAAGGCAATTTTTAATTGCACAATCGTTGTTTATGACTAGGGGAAGAATTTATCCATGCAAGCAGAAACACCTCCATCACATCTATTTTCCTGAGTGCAGCGGCCATTCCTTAAATCGATATGTTTATTTGTCCTGAAAGGGGATCCGCACAGTCCGTGGGGTCCTACACAACAGAATCGGATCATAGGATGAAATGGATCGCATTCCCACTTTCTCGAATTGAACACCAAGGTTTGCATGTCAGTAGCGAAAGAAAAAATATTTCCCAGGGCGACGAAATAAGGATTCGGAGATGAAATGGTACTGCTATATTTTAACTTTTGCTTTCTTCTTAGTTCACAGCCTGGAAGCCTTAGTAAGAAGCAACGTAGAAAGAAGGTATCTAATGCAATTTAATGACTTGATGTTGTAGACAGCGTGCGGGCTTCCGGTTCTGGAAAGCCATTCCGGCCCAGCCAACTTTCTTTTGCTTTGATACTAGCTGTCGTGAGCAAGCCTGCAAGTTATGTATAACAAACAGCAGCATGTTATGCACCCCTGCATATATTTTGAAATTATGAGTCAGGACACGGCTCAGGCGCAATTAGGCGGTACCTCAAATCCATACTACGGACGCCTTTTCTAGGTGGAGCCAGAAATAAAAAATGGAACTTCATTTGTGTCTCGAAAAGCTCACATTACAATAAAAATTGTCAAAAATATTTAAACTGCTACGTTGAGATGGCGCAGACATCTCGTAACAAATAATTAAATCTGAACTAGACTGCAACAAAAAAAACTTGCAAACTCTTTGTGTCTCCATGCATGCATTGATTGAAGTTCCTAGCGTGAGAAGGCAAAACCAATCGAGAGAATGAAGTTAAAACACTGACTGGTTCCTAAACAAAAAAGCTGTGCCAAAGTGCCTTCCGTGTTTTCTAACTTACAGTATATGAAAATGAGTGTATTTGCGTGCGTAACAGTTTCACAGTCCTGAGAGTATTCATACAGGATTCACAAACATTTATGGTTGTAGACAGTTATCATGCATGCGCCGTAACTGAACGATTCATTTCTTTACTTATTATCTCTAGTAAACTAAAATGCCAAGCTTTCGTCGTGGTGGTGGCCCGTACATTGCTCGCGGCGACCGCGCAGCGTCCCCGGGGCACGTTTTCCAACCCCATCATACCCATTTCGGGAGATTCACCAAGATTACGGTGACCACCCAGCAGCTAAATGCCGAGCGCTCGTGTGCCTCACGGCGACCGGCCTGAGTCCGCGACGCACGTTTGTCAAGCCAAGCACACCCACTTAGGGAGATTGGCCAAGAATGGCAACACTCCATCTCCGCCCCCCCCCCCCCTACCTTTCAAAGAGAAAAATAATCAAGCGTTTGCCGTTATTGTGGCACCAATTTTTCGGAACGAGACAGATTACAGCGTTCGCCGCAAATGTGGGAACACTTGTTCAGAAAGAGAAAAACACATCATCGCCCACCCCTCTCCAAGGTGATGTCTACTGATTATCCCTTCCAAAAAAACCAAGGAAGGTCATATTTATAGCAACAATGATGGAGTATAGGCTGTTGCGACGGTGAAGAAGAAGCAAATCGGCCGCTTCTTAAACCGTCGTGATGGTCGTGAAGGTTGCGCACAGTTTCGCTACCTTCAGTTCTTGCACGTTAGTGTGAGCTTCCTTCAATTTCTTTAAAACAAACATCGTGAAGACGCCTCTTTTAAGCTATTCCATCAGCGTCGCTAAGCCACCGTGCGGCAAAGAGATTCATATTTGTCGTAACGTTTACCACTGTTATCCTTTCAAACATTATAAGGCACTTCGGTGGCTTGATGTACATAAAGTGCGGGTTTCCGGTTGGAGAAACCTCTCTGGCCCATCCAACTTCCCCTTGTTTTGATACTAACTGTCGCGAGCTAGCCCGCAAGGCACATAAAGGAAGCAGTGCAAAATATCAAATTAAAAGAACTCGCTTTTGTTTCCTGCAACCATCTGGGCGGCGCTGCAGTCAACTCGGTTTTATGCCGTACACCCGCTTAGATTCCCTATCCGAACACGTTCATACCGTAGCTTTTTGCAGTTTTAATAAAGAAAGTAGTCTTTTTCCGGCTACCAAAACGGGAACGTTTACCTGGGTGATTTCAGATAAGATCGAACAAATGGTGTCTGGCCGACCGCATTCATTTCATTGAAATTTTTATGTCATTTCCTTATTACTACTCCAATGTTGAGATTACAAACGTTTTCCCCGAAAAAAATTTGTCTATGTGAAAAAATTTTGCAGCACGACCAGGTGGACCACCGTCGCAACATGTCCGTGTGCCTCGGCCAATTTATGAGCTTCTAGCTACGATACTATTTATTAGGAACAATATATACATATTGTGCACTGTTTACGCGTCGTGCTAGTTTCACTAATAAAGCTTTGCTGCTGTCAAGAACGCAAATTTTTCGATATAAACTGACGTACTCGGTTTAGAGCACAACTTTGTTAAACTTTAAGCATAAGTTTTACAAAAGTACTTAGGTTACACCCTTCACATTTTTCTCACGTGTGCTTCATACAGTTCTAAATAAACACAACGAACACTTGTAATTGTATAATGTACGCTCAAGATGCAACGGGCACGCAAGTTTGAAGAAAAAAAAACAGACAAAGGCGAATTTCCAGAGCTAATAAAAAAAAAACATCTTGAATATTACTCTCGTCGTTCCCAGATACAGACTTTTGCACTTACTTGCAATATCATCAAACACATATTTCATAATTTCGTTCTTGGAGCGTGTACAACGGGGAGAGAGCAGACATACTCCACGGCCCTACACGCCATACTGTAATGGTATCAACTTCCCTCAGATTTTTATCAATTATGTATATATTGTATAAAAGGCAAATGATCCCCTCATGGCTATAAAAATGAGATAGTAACAAAAATGTCATTGTATAGCCCATGTTGCACCATGACCACCAGTCTGCGCCCAATGAAAATCTATGAATTGGGGAAAAAAAATGAAAAACTCTTACGTTCAGCCCAATATTTAAAAAGTGCTGTTTAAAGTTTTGTAAAACTATCTCAATAGGGTCACCGCTAAATTTACAATGGTTAGAAGTAGAAACACTTCGCATCATATCGATACTGGAGTGTGTAAATCACGAGAATGGAGCCCTGGAAGCTATGCTCCTGAGGGGGTGCTTAGACCGTAAATAGTGGTATAGCAACGTCCTTACTGCCTAGCTGATTATTTTGAACAAAATCAAAATATCACGCCTGTTATGAAATCAGGCAGAATACAGTAAAAAACTGCAGCTTTAAAGCTAACGTTTGACGCCATAAAACAATCGTCACCCTATCAAAATTGTATACTACTGTGTAGCAACTGTTTAAATTTGCTTGACATACATGTATTAAGAGTTTCCTTAAAGGGTACACACAGAACTTTCTGCTTGTAGATCACACGTACCTGCTGCTGATGACTAAAAAGTAAGTTTCATGTGACAGGACTGCATGCCAGGGAACGCATGCACTATTCGTCGTCACTATTCCTTTATTCTGCCATGGTAGTTGAAAACTTCGTTTCGCCCCATGTACGGGAAGTGTGCCCACTTACCTCTTTGACAAGTGATATGTATCTGGGAGTAGGAATTCCAATTTTGAAATCTTGCTTTGGCTGTAAAATGTAGAGTGGTGTTTAAAGAATATTGCAACTTCGTCGCATTCCCTTTGTTCAAACGTAATCCAGGATATTTTTATAAATAGGGTCAAATATTTTCTATACAAACCCGCCTGACTCCCACGTGACAACTACCCCCCCCCCCTCCACACCCTTAAAAAAACCCTACCTTCTACACGGGATATCCAGTCTTTCGAGCATGGGAGACCGGCTTTTGTGTTCCTGTCATTCACCTCTCACACCACCTCGCCCCAGATTAGCATTGATTTGTTGGCGCGCTGAAAATGAACGCGCACGTTATTCACTGCATGGATACTTTGATTTCCGGTATTTTCTGTGTATGCAACATAAGCGTGCTAGTTGCCACATTAGACGCAGGAGAACATTTCTTGCTGCCTATTACATTGTCCTCATTCTGGTTGCGAGTAGTAAGACATAAACTTGGTTAGCGCAATGCTGTAGTAAAGGTAGCAATGCTTGAACATGCGAAATTCTTCCCGAATCTGGTCTGTATTGAAGTGTTTCTTCACAAAGGTTTCATCGCCATCACGTACAACACAGAGGATGTTTGCCTGACTTTGCGTCGAGAACTCCAGCTCATCATTTGGGAAGTATTCCCCGCCGGCCGATTTGCAGTCCCCAATTACTCTGAGCGCCCCACAAGTGCGCGTGCGTGCTAGCAAGCAAAAGAAACGTCGCAACGCGGCGGCCAGCACACGGTATTCTCGGCACACTAAAGAGCAAAAATTTGTGCAACCTTTCCTATTGTAAAATATTTGATTTTATGGAGCGCATGGAGAGCAGTGATAACTTTGTTGGGCACGAATCCAGTGTGTTTGGAATATGAATTAGCGCGACAATGTGAAATAGCATATCACGACAAAGAGTGTCAGCGCTTCAAGAAATCCACAGGAAGGTCTAAAACTGCGCGCATTTCAACATTATGTTCAGGTGGTGCTGCCCAGGGATTGGGCGCTGTACAAACTTCAGTATCGATATGATGCAAGGTGTTTTTACTTGCAACGAAATAAATGTAACGGTCATCATGTTCCGAGAGTTTCAAAAATTGAAGCAGCGCTTTTTTTTATCTATTAGGCTGAGTTTAACAGTTCTGTCGTTTTTTACCCATATCCATAGATTTCAAATTTGGCGCACAGTTGCGGTTATGGTGCCAACATGCACCCTAAAAATGTCAATTTGTTCATTGAATTGTCACGTTTTTGTACCCGTAAACTGCATCATTTGTCTTTTATACAAAACATTACAAAATTTCTACCAATCTGAGGGAAGTGGCTATCACCTGCAGTACGTCGCGAAGAGTCAGGGCCAAATGGTTCCTATCTGCAGCTCTACACCCTGCAAAAACAAAACGATGCAACATATTTTTCGTGATAATGCAAATGCATGTAAAGGTCTACATCTGGGCATAATTGAAGCAAAATCGAAGATATGTTTCTGTGTTGGCTGCTAAAACTTTTGTCAGTTATTTCTTCAAACTTGCGCGCCAGTTGCATCATAACCGTATAGCATAGAATTGTACTATTCAGTGTGTTTAAAACTGTGAGTAGCAGGCGTGAGTAAAATTTCAAGGTTGTAACAAGTATGTTTTTTGAAATATTTACCCTCGATATTTGAACAAAATCACGTGCTTGGCCTAATTTGACATTTTATTGCGAAACATGTATGCTCTTTCCGGCCGCAAAACATTTTTAGAGAATTGTACACCGAAGGTAAATTGAGCATAAAATTTAGGAATTGCCCCTCATGAATATTTTCGTAGCTATACTTCACTATAGTTGCCGAGGTGAATGGGCACGTAGCGAAGCCGGGGGTCTACCTTGTCGCGTTTCAAAATTTTGTTACAGTTACAGAAAATTTTGTCGGGAAAAATATTCCTGAATCTCGACATGGGGTAATCAGAAAATGATCTAAAACATTTTCAAGCAAATTGAAAAGGTCGACCAGCCATACTTGTTCGATCGTATCTAAAATCACCCATCAGCGTTCTTTTAAATACGCACACCGGCTAAAGTGGTTTTTACGATAACACAGATAGAAATAGTAAAAAACAGAAGTGAGCGGTAGCACGCTGTCCCCACAGGTGGCGCGAACGTGAGAGTGACGTCACAAGGGAGGCTAAAAAGATACCTCTGTTGACGACCTTTGCAGTGATGAAAGCCGACATGCAGGCAGACTTTTAGATGCGGCGCATCTCTTGTTCTGAGGCATGTCCCTCCTGCGTCGTCGTCGTCGGTGGCGGCGTCCGTCCGCAGCCCTCCTCCCATCGCCTCTCCCACAGCTGTGTGCAACACTCTCACTCTGGCGCATTAGCATAACGACAGCTGGTGCGCTTGGTGGGCGCGCGCTTCGCTGCGTTAACGCTGCGTTAACAGCTCCTCCGGTGGGCATGTGCGCGCATGCGCAACTCTCATCCGCGGTCTCCTCTCCTTCAAGCGCTTTGAATATAAAGCGGGTATCGCGCCGCGGCGGTTCAGTCAGCGCTCGCTCTCGCACTTGATGTGACATTGCTTGACTGCTTCGACGTGCTTGACTACTTCGTGCTTGACTGAAATCTTCCAATGAAGAGGTGATGTAAGCGACGGTCCCTAGCGTGAGTGGTGTGACACAACCCACTATCAGCGTCACCCCCAAGCACTAAAGGCAGCGTTACGACCATCGCATGTGATGGAAAGGCATCCTACATGTTCACAACACGTTTCACGCGATTTAGAGATTCAATCCAAAGGAAACGCCAATTGAACCCCCAGATCCTCGCATCACACCAGGGTTCCTTCGCGGGGAGTTGGGGGTAATTTTTACGCCCCTATGGATAATAAACAACGGGCTAAAATGAATACTAAACGGTACATCAACTTGTGTTTCAAGTGAAGTATCAAACGTTTGTAAGCTCTCGCTGCTTTGTTCGAGGAGCAATGATGCGTTGTTGCTGGGGAAATAAGAAAGCAAAGCTGGAATTTCTCTCACCCTGTATCCTTTTGTTTTTTCGAGATGCAGCC
Organism: Haemaphysalis longicornis; assembly: GCA_013339765.2. Classification (NCBI taxonomy): domain Eukaryota; kingdom Metazoa; phylum Arthropoda; class Arachnida; order Ixodida; family Ixodidae; genus Haemaphysalis; species Haemaphysalis longicornis. Next base: position 109,933,477 of record CM023449.1, read on the forward strand.
ATTGCGTCAGAAACTAGGAAAGAAGTACCAGCCGCACCAGTGTGTTCTGCAACGTAAACGCTGGCAACGGTATCTTTTACGTCTCCGAGCTATGGCGGACCACGGCCCGTCTCTGGCTGAGTATTCGACGTATATGGTTTTTTCACCGACGAAATGAGAAACAGATTTGAATTCTCAAGTGGCCCGTGTGCCCGCCCACTCGGGATTCCTAGAACCCATCCAGCCGGCGGCCAGCAAATCGTCTTTTGAAGCAACAAGCGTAGCTTGGAATATCAAGTGCGGCCGTCCGGGCTTCAGCTGGCTTCGTCAGGAAGGCGCCTTCATTCACATCGGATGGCGATCTCAGTCATCACATATTATCTTCTCTCGCGCTGCGCGAACTCAGCATGAAATAAACAGTCTTCAGTGCAGCGACGTCGGCAGTCGTTGTTGCCCGCACTATCCATGGGTCAAACATAACAAGTGCGAGCGACGCACGCTTTACGGACTATCAGCTGCGGCTAGAGGCTAACCGGCGAATCGTTCAGCTAACCCCTTGCAGGAAGTTCATTTCACGGGCGATTATGTTCAAACCGGGCGCGATTTTCCGGTAGAAACATTTTAAATATAGTGTTATTTCTCCTTCTTCTTTTCCCCCACCGCGCGCGGGGAACAGGAGACTGGTGGCTCGGCCTGCTCGCTTAACCACCTGCAGTGTATCTTTTTCCTTTGCTGATGCTAATAAAGGCACTTTAGCTGCTTTCTGGCAGGTATGTCGCTTGCAACAGCTCCGCTCTCACCGTCATTGGTTATTGACTTCGCCATTGTTCACCAATGCTTGTGGAAAACGAAACTGAAAGGGTGATGGCTGCCTATGATAGTGAGGAAAACAGCCTGCCTCGCACTGCAGAAAAGCTATAGTCTCTGTTTTTTAGATAAAATGAGCTCCCGGAAAGCTTTGAGTTACGTTCATTTCACGTGCTCAACAGCTTCAGAATTGGTTTTTTAGGAAAAGATCGATAGATGCTCCTCCAATGATCTGTCGCCGTTCACCGCTTTTGTGTAACAAGCAATAGTACCCAAATGTGTACGGGGCGGCTTGATCATTTTTTACGATTCTGGCGTTTCATGCCCCAATAAACAACTGCTAGTTACGAGAATGGCGTTTTTATATCCCCGGCAGCGTAATGCTTTGATATAGGATATCTTTATTCGAATCTTTAGTGTCCATTTAAACCAGCTCGTACCCAACAATATGATTACACTGATGAAAATCAAGTGTCTAGGTCTATCACTTCAGTGTGGGAGTTTATATAAAACTTTAACCATGTTCACTTCGGAGAAATGTAGGGCAAAAAAAAAAGACATCGCTCACTTGCGGCGTCATTAAAACAAAATAATTTAATTGGTTATTGACGTTTGTTCAGGTAAAATTTCTGAAACAAAGTGATTACAAATATTTAAAGGCTGAATACTTATCAAGAATTTTGTGAAAATGCGAAATTTTATATAACTTAAGATTTGTCACAATATAGGTTGTGTAGGGGAAGACCTTTTACAACGTTTTTGAAGTTTTCATTAGATACTTGTCCCAGCAAAAAGCAGGTGTGTATGTTAACGCACCTGCGATAAATTAACCAATGTCTGAAAAAATATTTCCGCACCGTTCTCTCTGTCATCTGTGTGCATTATTGTGTGCATCTGCAATATTGAGTTCATACAGCATCATGGGAATATACTAATGACGTTTGACGACTTCAGAACAAGAAGTTTGACTTGACGTTAATTTTACCTTGTTTTGTTCTTTCCCTCTGTAAGGAGTATATATACAGAAATTTCTCAAGTCTTTTCTAGAAATTCCAGGCCAAAATATTAGTTACGATTTTCGCACTCGTGCGGGTTACATTTGTAAGCGATAAAAAAGTCGGCATATTGAGGTCGGTACAAAAATTTGAGAATCTGTAAAAACACCCAAGGTATTCCCAAACTAAGATTAGTCCCTTGAAGTGACTCCCTAACACTTTTTACAAACGCTTTAACTCTATCATTCGTGTCTTGAAGCGTTCTGAAAGCTATATTTATCGCTATCACGAAACGGCACTGCGGAATTCGGTCGCCGCAGAAGACCCGCTTTCAGTTTCTGCTTTGCATTTGGGGTTTTGTTTCTAAAGTGGCTGTCGAAAACGTTTATTGCTGCAACTGAAAGGACGCCCGGCAATAGCTCTTACATTGCTCCAATGAAGTAATTTGACCACTTGAATAACGCCAAGAACTAGAAAGAGGTAAATTTTTTGAGCAAGCTTTTGGTAACTTCATGGGCATAAAGCAGTAATTTTTGGCTGAGGTACTTCGAGGCCCCCTAATATAAGTACTGGATGCGTTCGTTCACTGCGTTCTGAAAGCATTTAAGATTTCAAGAAGAGCTTAATTATGTGTTGCCGGGTCACTTTAAGGGCAATTTGGCCGAAACACTGCAACTAGTTCTTAAGTGATGATGATGATGGTTTTTGTTTAATGGCGCAAGGCCGACGAGGGCAAAGAGCGCCAGAGAAGTTATTTAATGAAAAGAAGTGATTACCACAAAAGGTAGGTATAAAACGTGTAAACTGGACATAGTAAGATCTATAAAGATGATGGTGATGGCTGGTGTATAGGGCCAGATTTCATGATGCGTGATAGGAAATGAGGTTTAGAAAATTGACGTCTGACAAATATTTAAAAACGCGTTTCACAGAAACCATGGCATCGTCACCTAGAAACAGGGATGGGTGTAGGGGAATATGTTGTCTGTACAGTTGTCTGAAGTGTTTGTGTCGTGTTGTGTCAAGTGCCTTGCATTGTATGAGTATGTGGACTACGGATAGGCCCTCCCCACACCTGCTACACAGGGGTCTTGGAGATCCCGTGAGCAGGTGCGAGTGCGTCACATGTGTATGGCCTATCCGTAATCTAGCTAAGGTAACTTCAATGTGCCTGTTGTGTGAGTCAGTTGTGTATTGTCCCAAGTGTGGTTTTATTACGTGTAGTTTGTTGTCTGTCTGTTCGCTCCAGTCTGCTTGCCAAGTTTTACGGAGTTGTTGTCTAATGTGTGGCTTGAGGTCTGTGTACGGTAGTGTTGCCATGTCTACTGTGTTTCGGAGTGCAGCATTGGCGGCCATTTCATCCGCCACTTCATTACCGCCAATGCCAGAGTGGCCTGGCACCCAACACACAGTCACCCCAAGGTTTGAGGAATAAGCTACCATAATTGTTTTGAAGACAAGATTAATGACATGGTTTTTTGATGACTTTCCGGATGATAATGCACGGACGACGCTCAACGAATCTGTATAAATGACGGATGTAGGAATACGATGTTCAACTATGTGACTTACAACCAGAAATATGCCATATCCTTCTGCCGTAAAAATACTTGTATTAACATTCATTGTTCTACATGCTTCAAAATTGGGCCCATGCGCAGCACAAGACACCGCAGTGGACGTTTTAGATGCATCGCTGAAAAACTCTGCAGCCTTGTATTTATCCTGTATATACATGAAATGCTGCAAAATCCCACTTTTTGGTGTCCTGTTCTTATTGTATTTTAAGAAAGACAAGTCACATGCAACAGGACGAAGATGCCATGGTGCTACAAGATCGGTGATAGATGACTTGAATGTGTCTACAAAGGAGACCTCATGAATAGTGACCTCGTCCCTTACTCTGAGCGAGAAGGGAACAGGAATGGATGGGCGATTTAAAAAGAGCTTTGATGTGGATGTATCATTAAAAACCGGTTTAAAAGGATGGTTGTCCATTGATGAAATTTTAGAGGCATATAACAAGTCAACATAGGTTCGCTGGTGTGATAAGCACCATTTGTCACACTCTGCGTAAAGACTCTGTACAGGGCTCGTACGGAATGCGCCACAAGAGAGGCGAAGCCCCAAGTGAAGCACTGGGTCGAGCATTTTAAGTGCTGTTTTAGTGGCTGACCCATACACACACTCCCATAGTCCAATCTAGACCCCACTAGGCTTCTGAAAATACGTAACAGGAGTTGCTTATCCGTTCCATACGACTGGTGGGACAAGATTTTAAGAATGTTGAGAGCCTTTAGACATTTATGTTTCAATTGTTTAATGTGAGGGATGAACGTAAGCCTTTCATCCAACACCACACCTAAAAACTTGTATTCCTTCCTCACAGGAATGGATACGCCATTAAGGATAATGTCTGGGTCCGGATGGATCCCACGCCTCCTGGAGAAGACAACACAGGTGCTTTTTTCTGGGTTAAGTTTAAAACCGTTCTTGTCTGCCCAGCTGGCAAGTTTTTTGACACCGAGCTGGACTTGACGCTCACAGATGGACATATTACATGATTTAAAAGATACCTGGATGTCGTCTACATACATTGAATAAGAAATTGTAGGTGGCAGTGCCTTCCCAAGGGAGTTCATCTTAACTATGAACAGAGTGCAGCTTAGCACTCCACCTTGCGGAACGCCGTTTTCTTGCACATGAACTCTTGAGAGTGCGCTACCTACTCTCACGCGAAACGTTCTTTCGGACAAATAACTAGCAAGGGTGTTGAGCATATGGCCCGAAACACCGAAAGACTTTAGGTCACAGAGGATCCCGTAACGCCAAGCGGTGTCATAGGCCTTCTCAAGGTCAAAAAATACCGTTGTGCAAAACTGCTTGTGAATGAAGGCGTCCTTTATATAGGACTCGAGCGCGACGAGTTGGTCGTTGGTGGACCGCCCCGCCCTGAAGCCTGCCTGGCAGCTCTCGAGAAGACCATTGTACTCAAGAAAGTACATGAGTCTCCTGTTTATCATCTTCTCGAGGAGCTTGCACAGGCAGCTTGTGAGGGCGATGGGCCGATAGCTAGCGGGAGAGGAAGGGTCCTTTCCTTCCTTCAGGAAAGCCACTACTATGGCCTCCTCTCCAAGAGCGAGGAATGTGCCCCGAAAGCCATATGTTGTTGTATAGATGTAGGAGTGTTTCAAGAGTGTCTGGGTGTAGGTGTTGTATCATGGTGTATGTGATTTTGTCTGCACCTGGAGCTGAAGTCTCGCATGCGTTCAGAGCAACCTTCAGCTCATGAATTGAAAAAGGAGAATTGTAAGAAGTGTGCGACTTGTTGTTATCACGCAGGGACTTCTTTTCTACAGATGTCTTGTGTTTCATGAAAGTTTTTGTGTAGTGTGCTGAACTGGACACGTGTTCGAAGTGTTGTGCAAGTGTGTTAGCCTGGTCTTCCAGTGTGTCCCCTGTTGTACTAACAAGGGGCAGGCTGTGTGTCTGTTGTCCTTTTAGTTTTCGTATTCGTGTCCAGACTTTGTGTGTGTCGGTGTATGAGTTGATGGAAGTGAGGAAGGTGCGCCAACTCTCCCTTTTCGCCTCACGACGCACTCGCTTCCCAAGAGCCTTTGCCCGTTTAAACGAAATGAGGTTATCTGACGTGGGGTACCGGCGAAGGACACCCCTCGCCTTGTTCTGGGCCTCTCGCGCCCGCCTGCAGTCCTCGTTCCACCAGGGCCTCCTTGGGTTGCGGGACGCACTGGAGGCCTGGGGCATGGACTTTTCGGCGGCGTCGACTATGTGCGCCGTGACGAGTTGGGCTGCTTCCTCAACGTGTAGGTGTTTTATGGTTGTGTGGTGTAGTTTAGATGTTTCTGTGAATGTACTCCAGTTTGCTTTTGATTCATTAAACCTGTTATGGAAAGATGGACTGCATGGGCCTTTACCTATGTATGTTAGGGATGTGGGGAAGTGGTCACTACCATATGGGTCCGTGCCCACGCCCCACTCAAGACATGGAAATAGAATTGCAGAACCAATAGCCAAGTCGAGATGTGAGTACGTATTATGTCCTAAGTTATGGTATGTAGGCTGTTTTTGGTTGAACAGGCATGCTCCTGAAGATGTAAGAAATTTCTCTATCAGGCGACCTCGGGCATCCGTTCTGGAGGAGCCCCAAAGAGAGTTGTGTGCATTAAGGTCGCCTGTTAGGATGTACGGTTCGGGCAGCTGGTCGACCAGCGCCTCGAAGTCAGAGCTCAAAAGTGTGACATCAGGAGGAATGTATATGGAGCATACCGTTATCAACCTATTAAAATTATTGTGCGTATTGCTACAGCCTCAAGGACGGTGTTGAGAGCGACAGGGTGGCATGCTAGGGATTTCCGGGCTATTATGGCTACACCGCCCGAAGAGTGTGTGCAGCCATCCCTGTCCTTTCTGAAGACCATGTACCTATTTAAGAAATTTGTGTGCTTGGAATTCAAATGCGTCTCCTGAAGACACATCACACTTGGCTGATTAGCATGCAGTATTTCGTATACATCGTCAAGATTTTAAAGAAGCCCTCTACAGTTCCATTGAATTATGTTTTCTCTTCCCATTATTTAGTGTGAGAGCTACTGGAGTGTGTGTGTTTGTTTATGTGTCGTCTTTCGGGGCTGTGACTCTCGCCTTTTTTGGCTTGTCGGGAGGCTTTGGCGTCGGGACGCGTTCCTTGCGCTGCGTTGCAGGCAGGAACGGCCCGACATCCATCTCGTCGTCGGATGTCCGAGGGGTGCCCGACGGACCGGGCCCCCTGGACTTGGCCCCCCCTCGGGAGCCCTTCGTTTGAGCCGCCACCGCCGAGGGCGTCCGGGGCGCCAGAGGTGGCACAGGCGGTGCGGTGGCGGTGGGAACCGGTGCGGGGCCCGTGGTGTCCATCACCTCTGTACCCTCCAACGCACTGGAGGGCGGGGAGACAGAGGCGGGAGCGGCACCGGTCCCGACGGAAGAGGTTGCCACCACAACCGCTGCTGCCTCAGCAAGCGGCGTGGTGGCGGGTTGGGCTGCCAGAGGCAACCCAGGGGGGGGGGGGGGGGGGCGAGGGACCAGGTCAGACTCGCTGAACTGGGTCCCTGTGGAAACGAGACGCCGCTCCGCCCCCCGGCGAGCCGCGTCGGCGTACCTCCCCAGGGGGGAAAAAGGCGAACCTCTTTCGCGCCTCTGGGAAGGTGATGTTTTCAGTGACTTTGATGTTGATGATTTTCTTTTCTAGTTGAAATTTTTCGCACTTGCGGGAGTATGCCGCATGCGGCCCCCCGCAGTTTACACAAGTGAGAGTTTCGGCTGAGCAGTTCTCGCTCGGATGATCGTGCGCCGCGCACTTTGCACACGTCGTTCGGCCACGTGTGTTGTTCCTTTTCTGTACCATATAAGAAAATACTGTATCTTTTTTTTTTTTTCTTTTCATTTGATTTTGTGGTGTGTGCTGCTCCCGACTTCGGTACAATCTACTTTGGGAGGAAGGGCCTCGTCAGGCTGTAGCCTTTTGCCCTCCACCTTATGTGTATATGTTACGTTCATCTCTTGAAATCTTCAAAAACCACCTGTAGTTTATCTTGTTCCCTTTGCTGATAGCTAATTAAAGGCGCTTTAGCTTGCTTTCTGCAGGTATATCGCTTTGCAACAGCTCCGCTCTCACCGTCGTTGGTTATTGACTTCGCCATTTGTTCACCAATGCTTGTGAAAAACGAAACTGAAAGGGTGATGGCTGCCTATGATAGTGAGTAAAACAGCCTGCCTCGCCCTGCAGAAAAGCTGTAGTCTCTGTTTTTTAGATAAAATGAGCTCGCGGAAAGCTTTGAGTTACGTTCATTTCACGTGCTCAACAGCTTCAGAATTGGTTTTCAGGAAAAGATCGATAGATGCTCCTCCAATGATCTGTCGCCATTCACCGCTTCTGTGTAACAAGCAATAGTACCCAAATGTGTACGGGGCGGCTTGATCATTTTTTACGTTTCTGGCGTTTCCTGCCCCAATAAACAACTGCTAGTTACGACAATGGCGTTTTTATATCCCCGGCAGCGTAATGCTTTATATAGGATATCTTTATTCAAATCTTTAGTGTCCATTTAAACCAGCTCGTACCCAACAATACGATTACACTGCTGAAAATCAAGTGTCTAGGTCTATAACTTCAGTGTGGGAGTTTATATAAAACTTTAACCATGTTCACTTCGGAGAAATGTAGGGCAAAAAAAAAGACATCGCTCACTTGCGGCGTCATTAAAACAAAATAATTAAATTAGTTATTGACGTTTGTTTAGGTTAAAATTTCTGAAACAAAGTGATTACAAATATTTAAAGGCTGAATACTTATCGAGAATTTTGTGAAACTGCGAAATTTACTATAAAGTATGATTTGTCTTAATATAGGTTGAGTAGGGGAAGACCTTTTACAACATTTTTGAAGTTCGCATTACATACTCGTCTCAGCAAAAAGCAGGTGTGTATGTTAACGCACCTGCGATAAATTAACCAATGTCTGAAAAAATATTTCCGCACTGTTCTCTCTGTCATCTGTGTGCATTCTTTATTTCAGCAATATTGAGTTCACACAGCATCATAGGAATATACTAATGACGTTTCAAGACTTCAGAACAAGCAGTTTGACTTAGCGTTAATTTTACCTTATTTTGTTCTTTCCCTCTCTAAGGAGTATATATACAGAAATTTCTCACGTCTTTTCTAGAAATGTTAAGCGAAAAAATTAATAAGGATTTTCGCCCTCGTGCGGGTTACATTTGTAAGCGATAAAAAAATCGGCGTATTGAGGTCGGTACAAAAAAATTGAGAATTTGTAAAAACTCCCAAGGTATTCCGAAACTAAGAATCGTCCCTTGAAGTGACTCTCTAACACTTTCTACAAATGCTTTAACTCTATCATTCGTGTCTTGAAGCGTTCTGAAAACTATAGTTATCGCTATCACGAAACCGCACAGCGAAATTTGGTCGCCGCAGAAGACCCGCCTTTAGTTTCTGCTTTGCTTTTGGGGGTTTTGTTCTAAGGTGGCTGTCGAAAACGTTTATTGCTGCAACAGAAAGGACCCCCCGCAATAGCTCTTGCATTGCTCCGATGAAGTAATTTGACTACTTGAATAACGCAAAGAACTAGAAAGAGGTAAATTTTTTAGCAAGCTTTTGGTAACTTCACGGGCATAAAGCAGTAATTTTTGGCATAGGTACTTTGATAACCCCCTAATCTAAGTACTGGATGCGTTTGTTCACTACGTTCTGAAAGCATTTACGATTTCAAGAAGAGCTTAAAAATGTGTTGCCGGGTCACTTAAGGGCAATTTGGCCTGAACACTGCCAACTAGTTCTTAAGTGTGAAGTTCAGGTTAACATACCCAGAAAAACCATGCTCAATGCTCGAAATGGCAAGCGGAATAATCGGGAAATTTCGGATTTTTCGAAGAAAACATACACTCTGAGTAGAGAAGAAAGGAGGAATTGTGCTTTGTGAATTCGTAATTACCTCGCCACCGTTGAGATGTCAAAGTGTTTTTTGTTGATATTTGAAGTCCAAAGAATCTCTGAAAATTGGTTTTAGGGTTTTGCAAAACTAACGGTGCGGGTTTTCATTTTTCGAGCCAAATTGGTGTGTTCTTAAAATAGGCCGTGTACGTTTCATTTATTCATATATCCAATTGTTTTGCCTGAGTGCTGTTAGTAATGAAAGTCCTGAAAACTTATTTCAAGGATTCATCCCTGCGTCGAAGCTAATAGGGCGAAAAACTTCCGTCCCTGATAGGCCGGAGAAAGGTTTCGAATAGGTGATGTCAGCCATATTAGACCAGACAACCTGCTGGTTCCAGAGAGCTCCAAGTTGAGAAGAAACTTCCTATGAAGCTGAAGCAGCTCAATATTCCTTTTTTTTCAGAAATTACACAACCCTCATAGAGAAAAAGCATTAAAATATTTTCCAGAACTTTCTCTTTCCATCTCATTGCCGTTGACATATATGAAATGGTATTTGTATGTATAGGTTACCACTATAAATGTCCAGAACTTACATCGTTTTTTTTATCCTCAGAATAGGGATGTAATGATAGTTTGGTAAATAAACTTACGTGTTTTTAGTGTTTTCTCAATAACTATTCGGCTGTTGATATTGCCAATTAGTTTTTTGCTTGGGCTACCCATAATAATTTCCGAAAATCAATTTGAGGTGTGTTCTAGGAACCGTACGAAGGGAGAAGAAATTGTTAAAATCAGCCCCTTCTCGGAAGTGGAGTTCGGTTCAATTTTCCCGCTTTTTGAGTAGCGCACTCCGTCTATTCGGACATTCTGTAACCACAAGCCCCGCGTAGAAGCACATGTTATTTATTATAAAACTTTGATGGTAATTCATACTACCCACTGCGATAATACTTCCCTTTGGTAAGCAGTCATTTGAGCGCACTGTTTTGGCTCCCAGAAGCATCCCATATATTGAACACCGGTGGGAGATCGCAATTGTGTAGAACTCCACGGAGAAATAATTAGGATAGCTAAGGAATACCTCAACACGTGTTGTACCCATTAGTTTTATAAGTAGAGTGGCCCATCCTGGTATAACCGGGTACTACGGCTAGTGAATAAATAAATTTACTGAACACTTCATTGCACGTTATCTTTCCGCTCGCAAAAAAACACAACAAATCAACGCTTATCGCAAACTTAAAGTGCCTCAAACTGCCTCTGCTTTACGTAACCCCTTTAGGTCTCCGAATTCAGCCAAAAAATAAAATTTATAATTAAGCTCGACTACCGCATGTCTGCACTAATGTACCAATTTGTGCGAATAAGTCCGAGAAATTGCCGAAGCTGCGGTCAACACGTCTGTTGCGCACCATTAGGTCCGATTCAATCACAGATTTTTGGAGCTAAAACTAATGCACCCCACACACCTCTTTAATAAATTTACATGTAACCATAGACCGCCTAAAAGGCCTCGTGAACACAACCCTGGCTCATAGCATCTTGTCATGCTTAAAACTGATGGTGTAACATCTAAACTGTCTATAACCTCGCTCCTGGCCGCATTACCTACAAAGCGCCTTGCATAATCAAACATTCATCTTTTGTGGACCTCAGCAAGATTACCGCGCTGACAATACGTAATGAGGCCGCAGATAACTTGAGGTCAAGCAATAGCCTGTCGGCATCTATCCTTGCTGCCCCGTAATTAGTTCGTCGCTCGTACGATCTGATAAGACCCCGGAAAGCTTACCCCAACGACGATAGAAAGCTTAGTAAGAGGCGTAGTTTCCACCACAGGTGATTACCGGGAGACGAATGGTAGCGTCGCAATGCAAGAGGTAACTAGCAATACTTAATTTGGGTCTGACGTCTTTTACACGGCACTGATACGTTCCACTACATATAGAAATGAAGTTCTTATGGTAATTTGTGTACATGTTTATGGGCGGTACAATGACATTGCAGTACGTGAACGTCATGATGAGCCACCGCTAAGTACCGCAGCACTTGCTTCCGACGTGTTTTATTTCAGTCCCGTGAATAGCTCTTTCTGAATTCCCCTGTCTCGTTGTGCCATCTAGCTATCTGCCCGCCCTCCCTGCTTGTCGTCTTTTCAGATATCATCGGTCTCTTGGTATCACCAGAAAAGACGGGACTGTTAATATTAGGTACATTCTGCTTTTCGGGAAATCGCGCTTTATCGAACGTTGGTTGCGCTTGGTCTTGAAGCAAGCCACCAGATTTCCTCAAACATACATCTACAAGCTACTGCAAAACAGTAGCCCGTTTGCGCCGTATCCCTGTTCAAATTAAACGCCACTCGACTGGAAATCACGGATTTCCAAACGAATTCGACTGAAATACTAATGAATAAAACTTTAAATGGTTGTTCCACGAATTGCATCCGCTCTTGATGAAAGCGTTCGTTGTTTCCTTTGTGGCGTCAATGTTTATTGATTAGTCTTCTTCTTTTTTGTATTGCTTGTCTTATTGCTTTTATAGTGCTTTATCACCTCACTTCAGAACCGCCACATCACATACACCGTTTCGCCGCTATAACTGCGCTTCTGACTTCATTCTTGGAACCATGCAGCCATTCCTCGCCGAAACTTCGCACACCCGTGATATGAATCTTCATGGTAATGGCGTTACGCTGGCGACTCAGGCGCATGCGAGTAATAGCTGTTGAGCGGGAAAAGCAACACTTCATATTTCTTCGAAAGGTTCCGCGTGCAACGGCACACAACGACCACTTTTCTCGGTCAAGTGGCATTCTTTACACTTATCACTTTGAATGAGAGGCTTCACAGTACGGCAACAAATTTGGCTGACGATTACGATATTCCTTAATGCGAAATGTGTGTGCAGGGACAAGTGCGGTCTTCTGGGTGACGGCGCATACCTGCTGAGTCTCGCGAAGTGATCGCACATCAGCAAACACGAAAAGCACCGCGATATACTCTTGCGTTGCCTTGTAGCGCGTCACTGCGGGGGACCACGTATCGCACCTTCCGCCATACATTCATCCCCTGGTTTAGTGCTTGCTCTATCTTCCCCCGGCCTCTTTGGTCTCCCTATTACCTCGTAGCGCGTCGCCGCCGGTGAGAACGTCTCGCGCCTTCTCGGCGTACCACCCTCCTTCTCACACTTTCGTTGTACTTTCCTTTTCGGGTTTCCTGCTTTGGTGTATCTGGTTTGTCTTCTTCCTCCCCTTTGTCCGCTGGGTTAGACCAGAGACCTCGGGGCCGTGAAACCGCAGGAGCGGGCTCGTAAGTGCTGCGCACAAAAAGACATTGGATGGCAGCGTTCTTCTCTGCCACCGACGAACTCCGATTGCTCGCAAACTTCTTCGAGCTGAGCCACCCGCTGTGGTGGCTCAGTGGATAAAGCATTCTGCTGCTCAGCACGAGGACGCGGGTTCGATTCCCAGCCACGGTGACTACTTTTCTGATGCTGGGAAAAAGCAAACACGCCTGTGTGTTCGAGATTTGGCCTGCCTTTTAAAAATCCCCAAGTGGTCAAATTCAATCCGGAGCCCTCCACTACGGTGCGCCTCGTCGCTTGTGAAGCGTCGGCGCGTTAAATCCCACAATCAATCAATCAATCTGGATGAAGACGGAGACCGGCCGATACATTTTTCGAGACACGGCGTTTCATTGACAACGTTCTGTTACGAATCAGCTGTGGAGTGCCTGTTATTGGCCTCCAATACGTGTTTTCGCGCGACCATGTCTTCACCTGTGTGAAAAATCCTTGGCAAACGGCAACAAATGAACAAAACAGCGCGGAGCGTCAAAAAAGAGTGGAAGGTGGGCATATGAAGTGGAAGAAAAAGGTTACGGTAGATGATGAATGGGAGGGCCGAGTGAACTGACTTTGTCACGTAGAGGTATCACGCAACTGAAATTCCGGTGCTCGCTTATTCTTAAAAGCATGCATCTGAACCATGATGCGGGACGTTTATATTCCTAGTCCCATGTCGAAAGAACTACGGCTATAACATATGAAATTGCAATCACATTTATATGGGAAGTGTTGAATGACTCAGTGGGTCTTTAGGAATAATTTACAATGTGAGTACAAAATTTCCTGTGCGCATTCCAACAACTAGTTCTTAATTAGTGTATATGACACTACCCTTCGTAATTGGTAGAAGTTATGGTTTCTTCAACTTACAATGCTGAAGTCTACGTTACCCTGCGGGGTAAAAAAAGCAGAAAGCGGCGTGGCTTCAAGGTTGAATTCATTATCAGAAATGTGTTTGGAAAGGCCTGTAGGGAGAAATTCTGTTTTCGCTTCAGTTTTAGTTTACTTTGTTATCTTTATAGCGCACCGCTGCATAGTGAACTTCTGTTGCCATTTCGCCTCTTCATTCTTATCGCGTATCATTCATTTGTGAGCAACATGCCTTTAAGAAAGGCGAAGCTGAATAATATGGGCGTCCGTGATTATCATCATTGCAGCCATGGCCATCATCTTTATTGTTTTCTCATCAAGGCGATCGAAGCTTGTTGAATCGCTTGTCGTACGGACTCATTTATTCTCTTGGAATTTCTTTATATTCCCCGTGCAGCACGTTACGTGGCTGGTCCTGCGGCGAGGTGTGTTTCATCAGTATCGAAACCCTCAGTGGGACCGCGATAAACCTGCTCTCAAGCGGAATAGCAAAAACAGGAAATTGGCGCCTTTGGTTCATCAGCGTTGCGAAACGTACGTTGCCTGCCCTGAGGGGTGGCACAATTTGCAGGGCCATCGTTGCTACCATCGAACGAGCTCCGGTGAGGCAAGCATAATTGGCGGACCCGAGAGGACGGAATGGTTGGCTGATCTCAGGTGAGGTCCTCTCGTTAACGGTGCAATTCTGAGCACGGGTGCGGATGCAGTGTCTGCTCGTAGGCTTGCACAACCAACCTTGTGGCGTTGGCAGCTTCGCAGTTTCTAACGAACCCTTGCGACACGACTGATGTGCGACAATTGAGTGAAATAAATCTGGCCCCTCAGCACCAGCATCATTTTTCCTGTGGTGTATCAGGAGTTGTATTCATAGAGATTGCTTCCCGCCCGAATGTGTGATACTCCGTGCGGAGGGATTGAATATCTTGTTGTTTCGGATTTTCTTGTGAATATTCCGGATGTCCTGGTTTATGGAAGCAAGCTGCTTAGCTAGGTCTGTAAACATTCTTTCGATCTGCGGTGGTGGCGACGGCGGCTGGGTATGTTTCTGGGGGTTGAAGTATGCAGTTCGGGTGTGTGAGTCGGGGGGTTAGGTTTTTGCATTTTTCGGTGACTACAGTTTGGTTGCGCTCAAGGGCATCGAGACGAGCATAGAGTGATGCTATTAATGCATTTTGTTGGTCCAGAATTCGGGTAAGATGCTTACATTCTATGCAGGGGGTTGTATTCTGGGACTGTTGTGGAGGCGCGGAAGAAAGGGAATAAGTTTTAGCTGTGGTAGAAACCCGTTGGGCCCAGCTTACTTGTTTTGGCCGGGTCAGCTGGATGTCGGGTGACAGCTTCGGATACTGGGACTGCGTTCATGGTTTGCTTCGAGAATGGCTGCGTCTTCTTGACGAAGTAGTCGTTGAACGGTCCCGTCTACCCCCACGAACCGGGATGGAGACTCGGTCTGTATCAGGAGTGCTGCCCGTGCTTGTCTGAGCCGCCTTTGGAGAGAATAAATGGTTCGACATAACGCTTTGAGCAGCCTTCTGCCCCCGAAAGGTGGGCACCACCGCAGAGGTCGCAGGTGGGCTACCACGTCTGGTTTAGCTGAGGCTGCTTCCCTCGACCACAGCAATGACCTCGGCCCCATCCGACAAGACAGAACTTTAATAGGCTCCTTCAGGAACCACACCCGTGCCGTCCCATACGCCTGAAACACCGACAGGACCATCTCTGCCTCGTTACCTGATGAACCGGAAGCAACTTTATCCCAGTTCTGCCACGCTCCTCCACTGGAATTGTAAAGGCCTCAAACAAAAAAGGTGCATCCCTTACTCCATTCCTCACCACCCTTGATTCAGAACCAGTGGTCATTGCCCTACAGGAAATGAACAGTCCCATAAAAGTCCCTAAATACATCGCCTACGGTTCCTCAGACTCAACGCTCGCGCTTATTCGAAGCTTATTCGATTATCTGCTGCTAATCATGTCACCCCACAGATGGGGTACAGTCACGTCCTCACCGAGCTCTTATCTCCATCTCCTAAGAACAAGCTAAGCCTTTACATCCTCAATATCGATTGCCGCCCAACACAGAAGGTTCCCGACATTTTATCAACAATTTGTGACGCTATTAATATAGCTGGAACCAAACCGCTTCTTATTGTTGGTAATTTTAACGCTGCTCATCCTCAATGGGGTTTTCTTGACAAACCGAAACGAGGCACTCTCCTGGCGCAAGCGATTGAGGATTTTTACATCCTGCTTCTAAACCATCCCGGCTCAACAACACGAATGGGAAACAGGACAGCCAGGGACACTTCCCCATACCTGTCTTTATTACTGGGCACCCTATATTTGTTATGGTCATCCACTGGCGAGAATCTTGGATCCGACCATGATATTACGGAACTTACAATTCGTAATCTCGATTACAACGTCAAGGCAGGAGTCGTCCGTCTCATTACCTGAGATGTGTTCCACAACGCCAATTCCTCTCGTCCTATAGAGCCTAACCAACCTTTATCCGACTGAATCAATGACATTACTGAAACAGTCTGGGTAAACACAAAATCCATAATCACTTCCTTCCAGACCCCCAGCGTGGATGCTAAACTTCTCCACTTCTGGGAGGCCTGTAGGAGCCTCACAAAGCGATGGAAACGGCAAAGAGGGAACCGCAAGCTCTGGCTCAGAATTGCAGCGCTTAATAAAGAAGCAACTGAATACGCCATTCACCTATGCAAAAAGAATTGGTTTCAATTATTTGACAGCCTCCAGGGTACCCTTACCACTTGCAAGAAATGGTATTTACTTAGGCACCTCATTAATCCGCGTTCAAGCAACAGCGAGACCCAACGCAATGTCACCCAGACCCTCAGCTCCTTTAACGGATCTCCCCAAGATTTCATCCAAAAACTCACGGCTAAATATTTGAACACCACTCACCACTTCAACCAACCTCCTTTAACGGTCTCAACAAACAGTGAGTTAGATAAGGACTTCAACTATACGAAATGAAAGCAGCTTTGTTCGAATGCAACAAAAATAGCGCCACGGGACCAGACCAAGCCACTTACCGCCTTCTTGGCAACCTGGACGGCAGTTCGCTGGATCACCTTCTATGCCACATCAATTCGCACTGGAGCTCACGTCACCTCCCTCGCCAGTGGAAGACTGCTGAAATATGATTCCTCTCCAAGCCAAATAAGTCCCCTCATCTTGATAACCTAAGACCGATCTCTCTGACCTCCTGTGTGGGCACGTTAGTGAAAAGAATGGTACTGAAGCGCCTCTAACCCTTTTTTGAAGAAAAAGGCCTTATTCCCGACACCATGTATGGCTTCAGCGAGCATTAGGTACACAAGATATTCTCCTTCATGTTAAACAGGATGTCCTTGCTCCAGCGACTCGTTGGTCCCCTCGGGCCATTGCTGCCTTGGACCTAAAAGGGGCCTTTTATAATAATATTGGCATTCCTCCATTTTCTCCCGCCTCAATCAATCAGGCTGTGGCCACCGTACTTACTCATACATTGCAGATTTTCTTGCTCATCAGGAACCTATGATTCGTGTAGGTGACGTTAAATTCCAATCTATTGCTTCGGGGGATCAGGGCACACTTTAAGGTACAGTTCTTTCTCAACTGCTTTTCAATCTCGTCATCCTGGATTTGCCTCAGAAACTTGACGCCATTCCTCGCATACATCACGTACTTTACGCAGATGATATCACCATATGGACAGACACAGACTTCATGGGAAACATCCAAGACTACCTTCAACAGACTACCGACGTTGTTCATAACTATGCCTCCTCCGTGGGGCTTCGATCTTCCCCCCGAAAATCTCACCTTGTCGTCATCTGTAAACATCCACCTGCTTTACAGAAAGAACCAGTCTGCATGCACCTTGATGGTCATATTATACGGCCCGGCTCCTAAGATTATAGGCGTCACCATCCAGGCCAATACACGCATCAATAAAACTTTATCTAAGCTCTCCAAGGCTTTTAACCAAGTCTTCCACATGCTTCGACGAGTTTTTAATCACCGCCGTAGCATGAAGGAAAAATACATGGTCCGACTGGGCCAGTTTCTCCTTATCTCACGTGTCACGTATGTCGCACCGCACCTTATCCTCACCAAAAGTGACACGGACACCATTGACCGGCTTGTACGAAAGCATTCAAACAAGTGCTTAACCTTCCTAGGAACACCTCCACGGCCCGTCTTTTACAACTGGGCGTCCACAACACGGTGTCAAAACTTATTGAAAGCCATTTATTTAATCAACGTATCCGTCTCACCCAAACACCTGCGGGCTTAGCCCTCTGAAAAGTCTTCACGGCCCATGCCAATTCACTGCCTCTCAGCCCCTCCTTCATAACTGGAGAAGTGTTATCCGGGTTCGCCCCTTGCCAAAAAATATGCACCGGGACCTACAACCCGGCCGCCGAAAAGCGCAAAGTCAAGCACACGAGACCATCTATGGAAAGCGTGCAGATGTCTCTTACACGGACGCTAGCACCTACCCCAACGGACAGCATCAAGTAGCCGTAGTCACCACCAAGACCACCCTCGTAGCTTCTGCAACAATCGAGACTTCGTCAACATCGATTGCCGAAGAGTTCGCCATCGCATTAGTCCTCATTCATACGAATAACCCCATGATTATCACAGATTCTCAAGCAGCCTGCAGAAGCTTTTGAGCCGGAAGGGTGGCCCGCTAAACTTTCAAACTACTTACTCAGCATCAACCCTGCCGGAAAGTCACCCTCATTTGGACTCCTGCCCAATCCTCACCCGACGGGCAATAACTTTCCTCACCAGCAAGCCTGCGCCCTGTCCCTCCAGGCTACTGAGGAAACCGCACCGGCCGTCCCTCTACTGACTTTTGAAGATATCACTAAATATTACCGGTTCGAACGACAGAACTTCCCTCCTCCACATCCTAAACTCTCAAAGAAGAAGAATCCCTACTTCGCCGACTGCACAGCAATACCTTCCCTCACCCAGTTCGCCTCCATGGCATGTTTACAATGCAACTTCCGGCCAAATGCAAGTTCTGCTTACAACCCGGTACTCTTCCTCACATCATATTAGAGTGCAAGCACAACCCCAAACTCCTCCCTCTTCCATCCCCCTTTCCTTGCCCTGAGCTGTGGGAGAACCTGTTGACCAGCAGTGACCTGGACGACCAGAAACCTTTGGCCTCCAGAGCAAGGGCTGGTGGCTCATCACATGGCTTCCTGGTTGACTACTGAGTTGACTACTCCTCCTACACCGAAATTCAGAGGATTAACCATTCGAAGGGTTCGATAATAATTTCAGGTTTTCTACGAAAGCATGATTGTACGAGCGCCAGAAAATAGCTGTTCGCGTAGGACACACCAAATCAGGATGCAAGAAACCATACCTGAGTGTTATCTATAGCTTCCAGCGTACTTTGTCTGACCATTCCCTGCACATCGCAGCACGCGTTCGTCAAGGGTATATCAGACATGTGGTGTTCTGGTAATATTTTCAGGTTTTCTACGGGAAGCATGATTGTCCAACCGCCACAAAACAGTTGTTCGCGTACAGGCCCCACAAAACAGGATGCAAGAAGCCATATGTGGGTGTTGTCTCTAACTTCAAGCGTTATCTGTGCCCGACCGTTCCCTACACACCTCAGCGTGTCTTCGTCATATGTATATCAGAAGTGTGGTGTTCTCATGAACGTTTAAGCAGTGTAAGATAGTCTGAATCCAAGGACGTCTTTTTGTTGAACTTTTCAACTGCCATATTGGCTTAGAGTTCACAATGGAGGATGACGACAGTCATAAATAAATGAAGGCAAACTTGCCCCTGTTAACGAGACGCTGATATGCCTCATGACTAATGTGGTTTTGCTGGCGATCTAAATGCGCCGTTTCCCGTTGAACCAAATGGGGCCACAATGCCTTGCTTTCAAGGTGGCTGTATCTCTTCCCGCTGGTGTTTAGTGTGGTGATCCGGAGCATCAATGTCGCCTATTAAAAGTGTTTGGGCTTAGTATGCTCCCAATACGTATATGCAACAATTGTTGTCCTGCCGTTTGAATGGGACTGCTCTAAAACAATAGATCAGGCAGGCTTCTGAAATCTGTATCGGACGTGCTTGCGTCGCGAACAAAAAATGGTCAGGGAGAATTCCCATCTTAAGGTGAAATATAAATGCAGGTAAGAAGGATTTTTTATTTGATTTGATTTCATTTTTATTTCTTGGAAAAACCAAGGGGAGGCTGAGACTAAAGGTGAACGTGGCCTGACAGAGGCCTCAGCCACCCGATTTACAGCGTACATACAAACACGTCTGTTCACAAATTTAAGCATGATAGCACAATCATAATAGACAAATAGCACAAAGCAAAGTCATCACTACACTTCATATGTATTATACAAAGCATAGGTCTCAAATTCAAAAAGGCATCACAATGTACACATAAACGCAGTAATTCGTACTCATGAACCTTCATCAGTTACACTACTATATCACAAATATGTATTATTATATTTTTGTTTGTAATTGTTTTTAATTTCTACAGTTAGGGGAACATGTTGACATATACTTCGAACCCTTAATTATATATCAGTATTGCGAGCGTTTTGCTTAAGTGTCACTTCTTTGACCTGTTTTTTAAACGTAAGTTCACTGGCGTCGAAGTTTATTTTTCTCCTAATTTATTTAATATTTCAGTTGACTGGTACAGGAAAGATTGCTCACCATAGCTCGTTCTTACTTTTGGAGTGTGCCGTATTGTATGCCTGAGATGGTAGCCAGAAGATTTATTGTTAACTTGATTGTGGGTCTTTTGCTTATAAATGGTGTGCAGAACCTTCATGTAATAGATTTGGTCAGCTCGAAGCATTGAATATTCAGTAAATAAAGGACTTGTCCTCAAATCTGCGTAAGAGCCACGATAATCTTAAGATATGCGCAAAATTCTTTTTTGCAATACAAAGAGCCTGTTATAATTAGTTTTAGTTGTGGTCCCCCACACCAAAATCCCGTAGCATAGTTTCGAATAAATGAGAGCATTGTATAAGTTTTGTTTCAACCATAGTGGTATCAAATGGCCGATTCTATATATGAGACCTATACTTTTAGAGAGTTCGGTGGACAGGTGAGCAATATGCGTATTCCACGAAAGTTATTCTTGAAACCAAACACCTAAGAACTTCTGTTCTGTCACTCGTTTAAATTGGTTCTTCTGAACATAATGGGATTTCTTTCTCGACATTTTTATTGTACGGCCTAAATATCATGTAAGTCGTCTTTGTAGCGTTAAGTTGCAATTTATTATCTAATAACCAATTTGATAATTGTTCCAAGTAAACATTTACCATTGAGTGAAGTTTAATTATATTATCAGATGTGAAGAAAACGTTAGTGTCATCCGCATACATTACAAGTTCTTGTGGACCATTTTATATTTACGACGTCATTTACATCAACTATAAACAGTAACGGGCCTAACTTGGAGCCTTACGGGACACCTTGTTTAAGCTCTAATATGTCTGATGCAATGGAGTTTAGTTGAACAAACTGCTTTCTTTGAGTCAAATAGCTTTTTAAAAGGTTACCTGCCACGCCACGTATTCCATACCTCTCCAATTTATTTAGCAAAATATTATGATCTATCGAATCAAATTTTTTTAGGGTCTAAAAACAGTCCAATTGTGAACTGCCTGTTTTCAATGTTTGCAATTATTTTATCTTAATGTACAGTAATGCTTGCTCTGTTGATTTAGATTTTTGGAAACCATATTGATACTTGGAAATTACATTGCGTTTAAGAAAGAAAGTCGATAGTCTATTTATAGATTACTCCCAAAAATACCTTGGAAAAAACTGTCAGGACAGATTTGGTCTGTAATTTGATACATTGTCATGTGCTCCCCCTTTATGAATCGGCGTCACTCTAGCAACTTTAAGTTCCTCAGGAAAAACACCGGTGGACAGACATAGATTAATAATGTACGCTAACACGTCACTTAGTTCTAGTGCCACGCGTTAATCACACTAATAAAAAACCCGTCAACTCCTGCCGCTGCATAATTATTTATTTTTCCGATAAGGTCCCGTACTTCGGTATCGTTCGTAGGTTCAAAAAAGATAGAGCTGGACAATCGTGGAATGCCAGTCGCGCCCCCGCCACCGCCGTTATCCGTGTGTGTTTATTGCGCACCAGCATAAATAAAATGGGCATTCATACAGTTGGCTAGCTGAAGGCTCTCTACCGGCTCTCCATTTAAATGCGTGAATTGCGGCTGCGTTATTGTTTTTCTACTTGTTATTTTGTTAACAGTGTCCCAGACTTTCTTAGGCTGGCCTTGTATGCAGAAAAATAGCCGTTCGCAATATTTCCTTTTCGCTCTCTTTAAATCGCTCTGTAGCTTGTTTCTAAACTTTTTGTATGCCTTGCGTATTTAGGGATACTTCATTTTATAAAATTGTGTAACATAGCATTTTTCTTTTTTAAGCGTTTATACAGATTTGGATCCACCCAGGTTTCTCGCACCTATTTGGTTTTTTTACTTGCAGGTTGTAGAGGAAAGGCTGCATCTAGCATTCTCCTATGGACTGCAGGAAAACAGTACAAGCGATATTCGCATCGCTCACCCGATAGACAATTTCCCAATCTAACGATTCCACTAGTTCTCGGAAATGTTCGATTGTGCGATTGTTGATCTTACGGAAAAAGCGCGGTTGAGGGGATAGATCACCTATAACAGAATGAGTCTCGATAAAAAAGAAAACTCGAAAATGATCACTGATATCCACAGTATAAACTCCTGTCGATATATCACAATCACAAAAATTCGATATACAGACATCCAAAAGTGTGGCACTGTTGTGTCAATTCTAGTTGGTAGCATTATGTGATTAACACAACCATGACAAGATAACAAGGTTTTCAGTTCAAGAGACGCTCCTTCTTCCAAGGTCATATCGATGTTCAAATTACCCATTATAGTGCAAGATTCATTGCGTGAACAAGCATATGTCAATAACCGCTTCAAAAGGTGTGAAATGTTCTTTTGTTACCCGCAGGAGGTCTATAGATTACACACATAGTCATTTTCCATACGTGAAAAGCCAAGAATTCGAAATCATCGGTGATTTCCGAAAATTCTGAAATACCCATGAAAATAATGGTGTTTTTTTGTATACACTGACGCCTCCACCTCTTTTCTTTTCATTTTCAAATTGTTCCCCGTATTGTTCATGCTGGTCAACTCGCAAGTGTTGAGTTATGCATCCCATTTTAGCGCACGCCGAATAACATAAACCCTACCTGCGGATGGAGCAAAACACCATAGTAGCTAACCAAAGAACGTATGTGACCAACGCCACTTCTCACCTGCCATTTTCAACAGTCTTTACCGTATAAAGAGACCATCTCATTGGCTATGCAAGGGATTTTTATACGTCATTGAATGTGGAACTAGCAGACTCAAGCCAAATTTACGCCAGGCGGAAATGCACTGCTCTCTTCAGCGGTTACGTTCTTCTCACCGCCATTGTTTCTCGCTTGACCAAGCGGCATGCCTCTCCCTGAGGTAAGGACAAGCCATTCTCGAGCCCTCGGCTGGAGCACTTTCTCTAATCTAGATTTAGGGTAAGGCCGTTGTTTAAAAGTCTTTTTTTTTCAATGGAGGAAGTCTTTGTTGGGCCACCCAGAAGAAAAAAACGGCTCGTCTGTCTGTCTGTCTGTCTGTCTGTCTGTCTGTCTGTCTGTCTGTCTGTCTGTCTGTCTGTCTGTCTGTCTGTCTGTCTGTCTGTCTGTCTGTCTGTCTGTCTGTCTGTCTGTCTGTGTTGATTCGACCTGCACTGCCATGAGTTAAAACCATCTTGTAACATGAAGGATTTGTACGCAGGACGTCTTCAACTCTTCAAGTTGCTAAAACTGGTTATAGCTGGCCGCATCCTGCCAATTGTTTTTCAAAATTTCGCTGTTTTACGCGCCAAAGCTAGTCCTGAGCTATTATGTGTGCTGTAGGGGGGGCTTCGAATTATTTTCGACCCCCCGGTGACCTCTAAAGCTACTGGGCCCAGCAGAACAGTGTCTTACTACTAACCAACCACGGCAGGATTCGGGCGTGATGCATAGACGAGTGTTTGCCCTGTCGCGACTTTACACACAAACATAGCATTGAGTGATCCCGAACTGAACAGACTAAAGTCGTAATATTTATGTAAAACTAACATATTGTAGTTTTAGACTTAATATTTACATAAAGCATCCCGGCTGCCCAAAACAGGAGTGCTAGTGGCGTATACAATATTAAATCTAGTTGAAAAACGGGAATTGAGTACGCAGATATTTTTTTTCACCACAACGCGTAATATGAGCCGCACATGGGGTACATGACGCAATTAGAGTAATTTGCATGCTCATACGTTGTAGCTCTTAACAGAAAAAGGACTGCTATTTTTGTTCATATCGTTTACACATTCGGACTACTCACCGCTATGTTACCAAAGGTAAATCCGCAGCGAATTTTTTCAAGCAGCTGGAAGAACGGCGTAAGTGTTTGTGCCCATCAAAGGGATGGATGAATGGGCATGCGTTTCCGTCATGCCATTCGCGTGCGTCACTAGTGCTTCCTCCTCAGCGCGTAAGACGATGTTCCTAGAGTCATTTGTGCGTAGCTAGAGCACGTTGAGGTTGAAGGGCTGTAGTTTGCCTTCTTATTTAACGCACACGAGAAGTTGCCTCATTCATTGCATCACAAGGCAATTACAGAGTTTTGACGAGTTGTAAAAAGGGTTTGGTGTTTATAAAAAAGGCGAAAAATAAAAAAAAATGTCTAAAACACGCTTCGGTAAATTTAGGAATAATTTGAATTTATTCGACAACCGGCGAGTGTGGAGGTCATCATAAAGACAAGAAAACCAGAAAATACAGTGCCCTTCCGTTCTGTGAAGGATGACCGGCGACGATGAGCACAGTGTAAGGAGGGCACGAAACAAACGCGAGTGTTTGTAATTTGCATTTAAGTATATTTTATATCTAATTACTCCAACAAAATTTCGAAGGGCTAGAGTATATGTCTAGCCGACAAACAAGGGGCTGTTCGTTTTTTAAACGCATCCTAGGCATCTCGTTCTCTGTGTCACCACGGCCTCTCGAAGAAAAGGAGCGGCTGTGATGTAGCACACCGAACAACACCGCTAGATCACGCAAGACAGCACTCAGGTAGCATCAGGCCGTGAAGCGTGCATGTTGAAATCTCCCGCCAGCACAACGGGCATGCCATGGGTTTGCCCGTGAAGCCTGACCGCGGGTGCACCCCCCTTCCTCCAGCCCCCCTTCCATACCCATGCACCCATAACGGGAAAATAATGGTGCGCACGGGCTCAGACGTGCAAGACACCTGGCAAAGTGTCATTCCGGAAGCCCCTGAAGCTGCAGAAGGAAAAAAAATAGCAGTGGCTTAGCTCGGCTATGCCAGGATAAACATACCTTAAGTTAAGGTTCAGCTGGTTATTCTTAGGTTTCCTGGTTGTCTAGCATTAGCTGATTATCATGCTGACTGCTGGTAAAATGATTTCCAACCTTATTCAATCCAGTGCAGTCCAGTCCAGTCCAATCCAATCCAATCTAGTCCAGTCGGATTCAGTCCAGTCCAGTCACTGCTCCTCGCGCATGTGCAGCACGGCGGGCTCCAGTAGCCACGCGAAAATGCTATCAAGCGGCTCCGGTGCAGCGTCAGACTTGGCTACAGCGCAACAGCGGCGCACAGCTGTGCACGCGGCGGCGCCAGTGCGTCTGCCGCGGCTATCACGCCACGCCTCTGGAATGCGCACACCGGCTAATGTGCAGACTCAGTTATGTACACGCCCGTACTCCAAATGGATTGAATTTCCAATCCAATCCAATCCAACTCAATCCAATTGAATCCAATACAATACAATTTAAATCCAAACCAGTTTTATCCAATACAATCCCCTGCTCCTCGCGCTGGCGCACAACGCCCCTTCAAGGTCTACGCGAAACTGCTAAACCTCGGCCAGTGTAGCTTACGCTACAAAATACCAACCAAAACCTTTGAACAGGAGCCGTTAAAGAAGGAAACACAAAACACTGATTGGGTTTTTTTCTGGTTTTAGGGCAGAGCTGTTACCACTAGGCGCTGCGAACCTGATATGTGGATTGTAATAAATTGTCTTTTCACAACACCAGCTATTCGTGCAGAAGAAATGGGTCATCGACACTAACATGAAACCTGGGGAGGGTCGAGGCATGCAGCGTATCGATGTATTCAGAGATTTATAAGTTTCTCTATTGCCACAGGGTGCGCGCTGATTGGGCGCGAGAGAAGCGCCGGTCGGAGGAGCAATCCAGCGCTTCTTGAGGCGGTGGCGCCCTATCTTCCGTTTAATTGGACTTAACCAATCTGCATGGCCCTTACGACACAGCTTGGGGTAGTTGCAGGGGTCAACGCGCCTGCAGTACTATGCCCGTGCCTCCCCCAGGGGGCTCGTACTCGGGGATCAACGAAGCCCCGCACTAGGTAAGTATATCGCACTTCGACCGACCACCTGACCCGATCAGGCATAGAGTAGAGAGCTGGTGTTTTTTTTAATCTAACACAAATTATAACTCGTATACAAACAGCTTGTGGCTGTGTATCTCGACGGCTGCAGCGGACAGGAAGCAGAGTGGGAAGCCAGGCTAGTTGAAAAATGGTTCATTTCTGGAACTGCACAAAAAAAACGGGACTAGGGAAGAGAACACTCCCAAACTGCGTTGTGTGAGCTCTCTTTTCCTGGTCCCGTGGTTTTTCCGCAGTTCCAGTCAAGTTCCACAAATCTTGAAGTGTTAGTTTATTTTGAATCGTTTTTATTCAGTTGACGTTTTTTCTTTTAGCCTGCTTTACATGCTAGCGCTAGGGGGTGGAAAACGAGTGTCCCGGTGTTCTAGTGCCTTGACTACAGGAGACGGCGACAGCAGATGCCGAAAGCACGAACCGCTAAGGTGCTTCGCGCCTAAAATTTTCGTTCTACTGCTATTTATAGGCGGAGTCTAAGGGGAATCTGAGGAATGTCCAGCGGTATTGTGAAAACATTCACGCATTGCCGTAAATCACCCATGAGTGCTTACTGCTGCTAAAACGATTTCGTATGCTATACAATCCAATCCATTTCAATCCAATTCAATCTAATCTAATTCAATCGAAATACAATTCAATTCAATCCAATCCAATGCTCCTCGCGCATGCGCAGCACGGCTTTCTAGGTGCTCTCTCTCTCTCTATCTAACACTTTGTGAACGTTTTGTTTTGTTCTTGTTAATCTTTTGTGAACGTTTTGTTCGCAGCTGTTTCGATTTACGCGGTGTTGTGCAGTGAGCACGCACGCCGGACGCCGGGCAAGCCTCGGCCTTAAGGGGCTTCGCCCCTAAAACAGTGGTGGTTGTAGCTCGCCTGAAAACATATTGCGACCGCTGACCGTTCTCACTTATCCTGGATGGCCTTTTTGCCCTTTTTTCAAAGCCATGATTTAAGCGGTTCGCTTCGACCGTGTCGAAATGGAGCAATACGATAGATGTGGACTAGTGGACTCCACAAGTCGAGAGACCCAGGTTCGATTCCGGCGACGAGTAGCCTTTCTTTCTTCAACTTCCCCCACGGTGATTCATCATCATCGTTAGAGACACCCGGCGTTCTTGCAGGGCATTTTCGCGTTACAGACGCCGCCCGTGAGTTCGCTGTCGCGGAACGCCCGCCTCGTTGCGGGTGCGCCGCCAGGAAACGCAGCCGTAGAGCCCCGATGGGAGGCCTTTAATGGCGATGAGAGACTGATTTTTCACAATGATGATGATACTGGTGCGGTATATTTCTAGAAGCCACATCTAGAATTTTAAACATACTCCCGGCCACAAAACAGGTGTGGAAGAAACTTCAAAATAATGCAACAGGCTCCTGGCGAAAACATAGCACCGTTGTCTAGGTAAATGCACAACATAGAGGGCGGTTCAGACGAGGTTGTCTTATCGGCCCCCCGCACGTCTTTTTCCGTCTTTTGTAGTGCAACCTCGATACATATCTTGTAATGGTTCATAGAGCTTGGCAGCTGGTTTCCTTGACCAGGACTGTCGAGGTGTGAGATTGTGTCACTTCATGGATGCGATGTCATCTGACGTCTGTCGAAGGTCATGTGATGCTTCGCTTGATTTCTTGCTTTTCCACAACCATCTTCATGATCGGGCCCCGTAGGCGGTGGATCCAAAGGTCCACCCAGGGTTTCGTCGTGGGTCGATGCTCTTGTTCGTGAGGCAGGCGGGGTGAATGCTAGCGTTAGTGCCCGCTCTTTGAAGCAGTTTCGTCTGAAGAAGGCCGATCATTACTTGCTGGAGGCTAGATCTCGTACAATATTTCAAGGCTGTAACTTGCAGCGTCCACCCGAGAGTGGTCTTGACCGCAACATCCTTGCTGCGTAATATTTCTCCACTCACGAACTTCCACAGCTGGTCCGATCTTATGAGTGGGCTGATACCTTTCTCCCCACATCCTCGAGTTACAGACAGTTGGTCTGCCAGACCGTAGCTTTGCACCCGTAACTAAGCAGCAAAGACACATTTCATGTCGGTAGCACGCATGTCGTTGCAGATTGTTGACATGGCTTTCGCCTCGATGATGTACTCGTTTGCAGCAAACTGATCACGTAGACGAACCTCTACGAGATTACAATTCCTCACACGAGGAGCATCGGACGCGCAAGTGTTCACGGTGAGGCGTGTCTCTCTGATGACTTTCAGCCCCAACCTCGCTACGAAATCTTTGATGAACGTGCGTTGACGGCCTCCGTCGAAAATGCTTCTGAAATAGGACGTCTTGTTGGTCCCGACGATCCAGCAACGGAGGTCTACAAATTCAAGGCCTCGTCAAGTTGGTAGCTTCTAACGGCAGTCGACTGCACACGGTTCTGCTTGATTGTCTTTGCATCATCAGAGACATTCGTGTCCCGCTTGTTGTTCCCCCCGATTGAAAATCCGCATCGCACATCGTTAAATCATGCCTGCCTTTACATGTCTCGCATAACAACTTCCGCCGGTACTCGTTCGCGCGGTGACCCGCCATAGTGCATCGGTAGCGTCGCCTAGCGCTAGCTAGCCGTATCTTCTCTGCTATTGTCAATGTAGCGATGCATGCCTCAGTCGCATGTTTTCAGACTTGCAGAAGAAATGCCGCTGCGGTTTTTAAATGCAGAGCATTTCTTAGCCTCGCCTGTTCCTGCGTCGGACGGTGTCAACAGTTTCGCGTCCGCAGCAGGTGCGCCTCTCCTTCCGTCCTCTCTCTCAACAGCAGATGGCGCGCGCATGCGTCGTAGTCAGCCCGTTCGCTCCGTCGCGGTCTCGGCGTAGCATGTGCGTGAGAGCAGCGCAGTGGGAAGTGGAAGGGCGCGCGCTGCTTGCGCATGCGCGCCTCTCCCCCCCCCCCCCCGTACTGCTCTCCCTCTACTGCGCGCGCTGCAAATATAGCGGCTAGCGGTCGCTCGTGTTTCAGTCACTGCGTTGCTCCTTCCTTCCTTGGTTGACGCTCGTGCCCACGTTTACTCGTGTCTGCTACTCCAGCATCACGGAAGAAGCGATGGAAGCAACACTGCCTTCAATCAGTACTGAGGCCCCAATGCTCTGCATTTACTCGTGTTCCCCTCGCGGGAAGGCGCGGGAATTTTTTTCCCGTTTTTTGCGATGCATGTTGGACTGACGACGAGGGCACGTGCTTCCTGCGGTAACCGCAGCTGTGGGAGGAGGACGCCGGCACCCCGTTTCCCTTTCAGCCGGTATATCGTGGGGTGAAAATTTCCGGCTTACCTGCTCGGCAGGCAGTCAGGTGCGCGCGTTGTCCCCTTGGGTGCGGTTTCGAGGAGGACGAAGTAGCATTGGCGACCGCTTCCAGGAGAATCTTGTCGCCGTCGCTGGTTGTCCACGTCGTCGGGAGCTGCTCGTTACCCTTGAGGTTCAGCCCAAAATGTCGCAGAGCAACGACCTCATTGCGGTTGCGCCGCCAGGTAATGCAGCTGTGAGAACCCCGATCGAACGCCTTTAACGGCGATGACAAACTGATTTTTGAGGGCGCAGACCTTTGCCGCCGGTCTCTTTGCTGAGCCGCGTCGCCGTCGGTACCGAGTACACGATGTCAAGACATAAATAGTGAAAAAAGCAAAAGAGTACAGTGTCGCGAAATCGTGAGGCAAGGCCAGTTCGCGTGGCCGCGCAAGCCCTCTCCCAAAGTGTGCGGTTCGAAAGAGAGGGGGATAGTATGCTGTAAGGAGGAGAGTGTCGCGTAATTTAGAGGGGAAGGCGGTTCGCCCTGGCGGCGTGAGTGCTCTCCGAAAGTGTGAGGGGGGGGAGAGGGAGGTAGGTGCGGGGGGTAGTTTGCTGTGGCCGCATGAGACCCTCGTCTGCGCCACGCTGGCAAAAACGTGAGGGGAGCGTGCATGGGACGATGGGGTGCGCTCCCTGCCTAAGGCGCGGGCCGCGGTTCCTTCCTGAGAAGCACTTCGTGCCGCCGAAGCAGAGGCTCATCATCGCTACCGTCGAGAAAACCCACGAGCGAGTTCCGCCTCACCGCACCTCTGCTGCCCCCAAATATCGGATTTGGAAGTATCGAAATCGCCAGCCGATTTTTTAAAATGATGGTGATGGTTGTGCCGTATGTTCCAGGATCCACATCTATATTTCACAAGAATCACTAAAGCTTGGCTATAAAGTACGGTTCGTGGAGATCCAATAAAGGCGATATTTTGGTACACACGGAAAGCGAAATTTCCCACCTGAGTTACTGTAACTAAGGCAGGTGTTAATTTGGCCTGCATCGGGAAAAATCGCGTTATTTGTGTGCCTGCTTCATATTTAAGTGTTGGAGTAGCATTTGTCACGGACGGTACGTGTGTTCTGTTAATTATTTGTCGTTGCATGCAACTGGTGTTACAACAATAAACACGCGTCTTTACCCAATTCTATTAACTAACCGGTGAATGCTTCGCACTGAAATTTAGCAAGGAAGTTTGAATATACATGCAATGTTGTTTTAATTTGCAAAAGTGAAAGGAATTTTTCATTTTTTTCCGCAATAGAATATAACCCAGTTTTTGGCTATACGAGAAAAACGAGCTGGAAAATAATTTCTCTAAGCGGATGTATGAAAAAAAACCCCAAGGTTCCTGTCCTGCGCGTTCAAAACAAACAAAAAAAGACATAAGAACTACTAAACAAACCAAACAAAAAAAAACATTTTTCCTAGAAAGCCAGAACCTGCCCGATCCGAAAATATACCACAAAATGCAACTTCGGTGCGAAGTTTCACCACAACTCGAGCAATTTTACAAAAAATATTTCAAAAGGCGATATTTGTTGTAGTAAGAGTGGTCTATAACATTTCTGCAGTGTAACTTGCGAGAAAATAACATGTGGTCCAATTCCTGCTTTGAGTTGTGTTTCTGTTCACAATAAACTTTCTTTACGACTGATGTTTTATAAATAAGGCCCAATAAACTCAGAATCTCGAAGAAGTGACGAAATATAAGAAATAAACTGACACAAAATGCATATTTCCGAAAAAAGAAATAAACAACAATACACACCATAGGAATTTCACAACAAAAAAACTCCGGGAATACGGATCCCGAGCTATAACGTAGTGTGTCATGAAGATGTGTCTTCATGTAAGAATGTGCGGCAATCGGGAATCTCCGGTTCAAGTAAAAAAATGCGTATATTTAAATCCATAAAGCAGTAAAAACTACTTATGAATTGCCTCGTTACTTGTCGAGACTCCGGAAAGAGTACCTTTGAATTATAAGGTTTCTCGTGCCGCTACCTGCTTTGGGAATCTTAATTCTGCCCCATGGATTCGTAAACAAGGCTACAGGGTTTTACACGTTTTGCACAATCACGACGCACGGTACGTGTTCAAGTCGCCTAAAATGAAACTCGAAATTTGGAAAAAGGCCATCGTCATCGCGAGACAGGACCTGTGACCTATAGAAGGTGCGCCGTCGACATTCCACATCAGAGGACCACAGTGGACCACTGCAGCAAGGCTAGGAGCCCTAAAAGGAATACCTGTTTCCCATGAGCAGGAAAATACCTCACGACGCGGAAGAAGCAAGCAGACACTGTTTGTTGGGCCTCATTGTGACGAACCGTTGCGATCTATTTGCCGTCAGCACCGCTGCACGTGGACACAAAAGGTGTCCCACTCTCGGCTCCTTTCCGGAAGTCCTTCTCGAGATACGACTCCAGGAAAGAAGCCTGCTGAGTGTATCGGGAAGCATGTACAGAAAAAGGAGGCTCATAAATAAAATGACCCCTCCGAAGCGAACCTCCACAAAACACGGGAACAATGCTGAAAATAACAAAGAAAAGCCATGTCTCTGAGAAATAGAGCGGGATGTTTTCCGAAGGGATCAGAAAGCAGTCCCGAACACAGTGCGCCTTACGTTCTTTCTGCTGTGCACCGTAGCATGTTGCCCCTGAAAAGCCCCGAATGAAGGGTGGCCTTTCTTCCTATAGAGCTGCTATTATTGAAGGCCTCTGATTTCGTAAAGCATGGGCTCCTCACCCTGTTGAATGCTTTTTATACAATAACGAAAGATCAGTAAAGAGCAAATACTACACTGTTCGGACTTGACCATATTAGTAGTACTACAAAAACGAAAGTTCGTCGCAGAACAAGGCTGTTAGAGGTTTGCCTTATTAACTGCACCCGTTCTCAGCATGCACTTTAACTGATGTCGAAGATGCGCCAGCTTAGCCGAGCAGGCGACGTTTTCACGTCTTTAAGATTTTCAAGAGTGTCCCAAATAATGTCAAAAAGTATCAAATTACCCCGTCAGGTTTTTTTTCGCTGTGTCGCACAAGTCGCTTCTCTGCAAGCTTTCAACCACACTGCATATTCGAGCTGTTTCAAGTCGGGTTACTTCATAGTCATATTGATAGTAACAGCGCTAACAACACGAGACAAAAAGGTAAGGGCACGAGCACAGCGCTGAATAAGAACTGAGTTTTATTGCTTAGGTCAGTGGTTGATGGATCCATCAAATGGAGCCATCAAATGGAGCCAAATGGTTGATCGAGCAATCAAATTTGATGGAGCCATCAAATGGCTCCATCACGTTTCTGGATTTCAGACTCCGGCTGCTAGACCACCACGTATGCTGGCAGTACGACCCGCGTGGCAACAAGCCCATCCTTCCTTATGCGTCAGCTGACACGAAACTCGTGAAAAGCGCAACTGTCAAGACTTGTCTTCGCCACGCACTAAGGAAATCCTGCCCCCATGCCATCCAGAGCAGCTTTGAGGCACAAACACAGCGCCTTTCGGCCGCGGGGTACCCAACGTGCGTGCAGGCAGCCGTTGTAGAGTGAATATTGAAAGAACTAAAAAGAAAGAAAAGAAGCAGGACCAGCCTCAGTCCAGCTCCCAAAAGAAAGAGCCCATTGCAGTGGTGCCATACAGGCATCGAATTGCTCATGGCCTGAAGAAAATAGTAGACGGCGGAAATGTAAAAGTGGTGTTTTCAGCTCCCCTGAAACTGTCGCAATTGTGTCGTAAAGACAACTCTCGTCTAACCACGCGTAACAAGTGCACAACGAAGCATCACAAAAAGTTTGTTGCCTGCGCCGAAAAAGTTGTTTGTTCTATGCTTCTTTCGTGCGGCAAGAATTACGTTGGCCAAACTGGCCGATGCCTAAATGATAGACTGAGAAAACACCATTACAACGTTTCAAAAACGTTCAGTGGTCACCTCGCCCAGCATTGTCGTGATTGCGATAGCAAATGCCAGCCACTTTTGGACCAGAGCGTAGTGATAGGGCAACATGGTAGCCAAATCGTGCTAGAAATTAACAAGTAGGCGACCAATGCGTAAGCACCCCTTCAATCGCCCTCACAGACAAGAGTGTATATTCCTAGCGCAGTAAGCTCCACTCTGCTAATATCTATTTAGTTTCCAAACTGCTCTTGCAAATACAAAATGGGCTTGTGGTTTGTGTTGATTGTACATCTTGCCCCGTAAGTAGAATAACGTGTAAAGAAACGCAGAGTCAGTATGATGCGACGCTCATGCTCTCTCAAATGTTCACGTGTTTAAGTAGTGTTTCCTTCTTTTTTCCTTTTTCTTGTTTTTGCCCATGTGTGTATAAAAACCACTGGCCTAAGCAATAAAACTCAGTTGTTAGTCAGCGCTGTGTTTGTGTCCTCTTCTCCTTGTCTCGTGTTGTTAGCGCTGTTACAATAAATATAGACCAACTCGCCTAATCTTCCGTTATAGCTTCATCGGGTTACTTGCCGATCAAAAAACAAATCACGGTACCAAAGTCTCTCATGGCACCAAGTGTGGCGGCCACTCGCTGGCATTGTCGCTAACAGGTACGTCCAAATCTCTTATGACAAACGTGGGAGCAGGGGAGAGCTGTGCATTGTCATTGTGAACGTACTGCAACGTGACGTCGTTTTAGGCAGCCACCCAGGTTGTCCCCAAGAGCACCCTGTGAAGGGACGCCTGCACCTCATTACAGCGAAACTGTCAGGGCGAATAGAAGCGCTTGAAACTTTAAATGCAGTTTCTGCGCTCGTCTGCGACAACGAAGTGTGCCTCTAGTTTATAATTAAAGCAAATGAGGACGCGCCATTCACGAGGGCTGGTGAAAGAGGTAGGCTTAGATGTCAATTAGGCTCGTTAAGGGCAATTACTAAAACGCGGGTTACGCCCTATTTATAGCCGTGTTGTCAGGCTCACATATTGTGAGCCCCTTTGCCATAATAAATGCCTGTGGCCGCCAGTTAAAATGGGCAGTGATTGGATTAAACCTTATGGGTGAGGGGTGGCAAAAATGTTTATTAGAACTTGATTGCTGGCTTGTTGATTCATGACGTAAGAAGGAATAAGTTTGCGCAAAAGACCACGACAAAGGCAGAGAGGACAAGACGAGCCCTCGTCTCGTGCTCTCTATCTTCGTCCTCGTATGGCTACCCCTGCACTATACGATGCACCGTAATACAGGGCTCCCGATTAATTTCGGCTACCAGGATATCTTAAAAGTGCGCCGCAATTCTCTACACGCGGAAGTTTTCGCTTTTCTCCTCCAAAAGAAAGCAGCCACCGCGACCGAGTTCAAACCCTCGCCATTGAGCTCAATAGCACAGTGCCGTAGCCATTAAGCCACCGCCGATCGAAACTGATATGCACCGGTTTGTTGTTCCTTTAAGAAATCTAAATGCTGGTCAATTCTTCATGGTATGCCTCATCCGTTTCAAGCTGAGTGAAATCTTGTGGCCGTTCCTAAAAAGGATTACACAAGTTGAACAAAGGAAACAGGTGAGAATTTCGTCCTTTACGTGGAATTCATGCGACCTCAGTCGGGGACAACTTTCTGTGGAAATGTAGTAAACGCGACAGAGCAGAACCACTGTTTCGCTGCGCCGCTGGAAGTACTTCAACAAAAATATTTTGCTGTGTGTAACCTAATGCATTCACAAATATATATTTCCTATTTTTTAGCAGTGGGTTGAGTGTTCCAATAACTTATTAGCCAAAAGATGGGAGACTGAGAGCATTATTTCGCAGATTTTTTTATTTTTTTGGTTGCGGCATTCGCCACTGGCGTCGCCTAGATTTTTTTCAGGGGCAAAAAAAACATAGCGTCCTTGTCGAAGGCAGCTTTCTTTCCCTCCGGTGGCTTGCCACTTCATTGGCCGCAAACGATACTCAAAAAGCTTGAGAACCGAAGCTGTCGAAACAACAGAACCAAGTGGCCTGCAACTTGTGCGCCTGAGACTGACGAAACGGGACTCTCCGTCATTGCCGCATTTCTTTGGGTTAGCCAGCTTACCGGTGTAAGCGACCGCACTCTCGCAAGGTTTGTGCATGCGGCAGTACGTGCGCGGTGAGTGCGCTGCACATTTACTTGGTGCGGCCCGGTTTTCTGCTCCAAAAGACTTTAAACATCAGTGCATGCCCTCAAAGCCACAGCGCTGACAATTTTCACAATTCTGTACTGTACAGAGTTCAATGGTACCATCCACTGCATAATTTAGGTCGGTCCGGGTTATCCAGTGAAAGGGTTGCCTTGCGCTTAGAAACAAATGAAGCGCAGGGAAAGAGGCGCCAATAGGCCTGCATGCCAGGTGATCGTGGTTCGCCACACTCAACCACGGAGCTAATGGAAGGAATGAACTGCAGCAAATGCATATCTTTAACCCCGAAACTGATACCAAAACCCACAGGGAAATAATTGCGCCCAGTAAAACAAAGGAGTTAGTTCCCCCTCCCTCCGTAGCTTTGCCTCCATTGCCACAGAAAATTCCACCCGAGTATAAAAACCGTTTATCATGTTGGGACTGACTCAACATCCCAATTGATTGTAGGGTACTGCCTTACGCTGGCCATTAAGTATGACAGAAAGTTGAAAAGAGCAGTCAGAAATCAGCGTTCTCTTTATGTGGGTTTACGAAATATCCACAAGACGCAAGAGGGCTTCGTGGAACGTGGACATGGAAAATGCAGGTAAGGGTTAAGGAAACCTCCGTTTCTGCTTTACACTGGCCATCACTATGCACACAACATCGTTTCCCACATCGGTTCCCAGTTCAAAAACATCGTTTTCACTGTGTTTCCTGCAACAGTAAAGCTGTGAAAGCATTCAAAGCATTATTGAGAGTGATTAGCCTATGCGCCCCAAATTAGGTTTTGTCCAGTTTTTTACTTTCTTTGTCCAGGGTTTTAAATTCTACCTGCTCATAATCGCCCTCTCCTCGGCTATTAGCGCAAAGGTAGCTTGTGAGGGCTGTCGCTGACAGCAAATTGCCATTGCGCTCCACGGTAATTGTAAGCCAGCGCTTCGCAGGCAGAATACACACACCCAATTTTTCTTAGTTTAATTACAAGGGCGCCCTCATTAGGGCCTTTTATGGACCCTTGAAATACCCTTGAGTAAAAGTTTAACCTGACGTTGGCCCGAGACATTTTTCAGAGCATGCAGTGTTGCCCCAGCTGCTTTTTTAAGAGGCAGGCTCTCCTCTTCGGTGCTGTTGTCCCTTAAACCCGGATAACTTTAGCTAAAGCTGAACCAGCTTCGCTTCAAAGCTGAGGCGGTCTTAACCCAAAACTCTATCGTGTCGGCTTTCTGATTTGTCAAACCCAATAGAGCCTTTCACGACAGAGTTAAAAGGCGAAAAATATATCTCCTTCTCTGTTCAAAGACCTTTGCGCGAATACAAGTGCGCTTTGCATTGAAGCGAAGCTTCTACTCGCTGACCTGCGCCGTCGCTGGTGGCGTACGCGGGGCGCCTTGCGGCAAAGACAAATTTCTTCCCGTGCTCTAATGAGGAGGAAAATGATGACGATGATTCTTTTGAATGGTTTGGCACGTACTCCCCGGATGCATTGGCAAGGAATAAAGTGTGGGCTGTGTCCCACTTGGAGCCTAAAGATAAAACTTGTGTGCTGTGTGGGCACAGCTACTCGCAATTCGCAGATGGTGCTTGCAAGCCCGCTCAAGTGTCCTGCGATATCACGCTACAATGGGTCAGGATCAGCGTTGTGGCTGGCATCACGACACATTCCAGCTGCGGTTTCTCGCTCCTGTCGGGTGGGTCACCTTCTAGTGCGGCACAAGTAAGCCTCGATTGGTTCGCTCCGCGGGAGAACAGACAGCCATTGAAGAACTTAAACGTTTCTGATAATCTCTCAAGAGTGATCTACGAAGCGCATACGAAATATTTTTGTTCGGGTAGAGCTCAGCGAAATGAAAGGGTTTCATTTTGATCGATCGGTGGTTTTGCCGTTTCATTCAGGTCACTGCGTTTTGGTTTCGGCGCAAGTGTTATCGTTATCATTTTGCGGTCATGGCGTTTCGGTTCTGGTCGTTTTCGTTTTCACTGAGTCTATTTTAGTCCGCATCCCTCTTTCCGTAGGAAGAGGTTCATTATTTTTAATACAGATACCTACATTTAGGGCTCCGCAATATTTGTTGCGCTCAATTCTTCTGGTCTTCCCAGGTAACGGCTAATGCTGCGGGTTACAAATTTGGGCAAATGGGCAATATGACTTACCGAGATTTATGATGTTCGCGCTTCTGAGAGACTGACGTGAAACCCTGTGTCCATGTGCGAAGTTTAGCATTACTCGCGGTGCGTAAATGGGGTCCAGATTTAGTAAACGCGGAAAATGTGCAACTCGGTGCGTGTCTGTACCATTGATGCGCAGATGGCCGGAGTATTGACGCACTCGAAGCATGGCCATTGTCCTGACGTACAAATTTGGAAGGGTCGTCATCTGGGCTTTCTATACATGATGGTCCGTTTCCTATTCGCAAAAAAGGCAGACAATTTCCTTGGGTTACGTTTATTAATTATGTGAGTTTTGTGCTTGGTGGTCGTATGGTTATTTTTTAAGTCTTTGACTTTGTTGTCTGACATGCCGCGCCTGAGTGTGTCGGCAGTTTAGTATGGCCATTTAGTGTTTCTAATGACGACTGCACCGTAATCAGGCTCCTGCGAGAACATAGCTGCTCCCTCCCTGCTCTTTGGGTTCGGAATCAAGACACTTCTTTTATTTATTTACATTTTTATTGGGCCTTTCCTCCGGCAGAGCTTCCGCGTTCGGATAGCATGAATAACTCAAAATTTTACCCTTGTGTGCACGGCGCGTCATGCTTGCATTAACGTACCGCACCCTCACAAAAACAATATTTTTGGTCTCTCTACTAGCGGACGTTTTTTATGATAAGGCTCATAATACAGTAAATTATTGACAGTAAATGGTTGAGCATTACGGTAATTCGACAGCACAAGGTTGTATCTGTGAAGCAATTCCCATCAAGTAACCGGATCCTTGCTTGTAATTTCCGGCAGCACAAGAAGCTGGAGTTAGCTTCCCTTGCACGCAATAATACAACTCCTCGGAAACAGCATTGAGATCGTCCTTAGCTCAATTCCTTCTGCTCAGGACCAATTTATGTGTTTCTCTAAGTGTCCTTTGATTTCTTGGTTTTTTTGCTCTGCTGTTTGCTGCGAGCAAAAATAATAAAAAAGACTCCCACGTGTGGCAAAGTTAGAAAATATAAATGAGGTTAAAAATATGTTATGAATGTCTTTCTTTAAAAATACGAAGAAGCCGACCGATTGGGATGTCGAGCTCGTCCTAGAGGAGCAATAAAAACAAGTGCTCACTGCCGCCACGGGGTTTCGACACTTACGCTCTGGATACTTTTTTGTAACAGTAAATCTAGAAACATACTGGCGACAAGGGGTTGTGTGTTTGTATCTTTTCTCCGACGCACGATGCAGTCAAAATGCTTAAATTTCAGTTTCACTTTATTATAGCGGGATTATAAGGGTACACTGCAAGTGGGATGGATGCTACAGAAAGAGGCCCTGAAAATTATGGCACTGCCGTGGGACCTCTTGTAGATGAACAGTAAAATAACACAACGTAGCAATCACCACCGAAAGAGCTTACAAATCCGTAGTACACAGAATATTTGCAACATTAACAAAACTCACACACAGTAAGTTCGTTCATAAAATCAGAACGGCTGCCTCAGATTTACAATAAAGAGCGAATACGTATGGCAAAAGAAAAAAGTAGTGTGGGAAGGAAAGAAAAGAGTCTCGGCACATACAGAATAACAAAATCCTCAGACTAATCAGCAAAAGGCGGGGTTCTTCGAGGGGGAATTTATTTATTGTTTGTAAGATGAGCTAGTTAAGGTATATTTAGCATTAATGGGTAGGTCAAAGGCAACAGTTTGTTTACGCTGTTAAAGCATTAGACAACAATCCAATGCCAAAAATAAGAAGTCAGTGTAACAGCTTACTGCGAAACGCCCCAAGCAGTGCGGTTGCTCAAATTGCTCTGTTCAGTCTCACGGGATATTTACGTTTAGCCCTGTTGTACAACGTGCAAGTAGCGGAGAAATTACTAAGAAAGTGAGGTTAAGCATACAAACTTTTCCATTCCATAGCAATATGATAATGTGTGCCACCACCAAAGACGAGAATAAAACTAACCCCTTTTACAGATTAGGGCAACACAATTGATAATTCACAAATTTGTTTCAAATCACTTAAAGCGCCCATAATGCTATATAAATTACAATGGTGATATCGAACAAACGGAAGACAGGTATCATGAGAGTGAGCAAAAAAAAAAGACAGGCGGTATTGCGAAACCATACGCAATGGCACACTATGTACCAAACTTACTGAGGTCATTGCTAATGCACTGTGACATGGAATGATGTTTAAATTCTGGGACGATGTTCGTTAATTTCGCGGTTGATGATGAAGCACCGACACTTCTTCCTGTTCATAGTACAGATATTAGCAAGCTGAAAGTCCCTACCCCGAACATACGGAGTTTCCGTTTTTTGCCACAATCCGAAATACAGACTTCGCGATGGCGACGGAGCCCACTGCATAATTGAAGCAGTTCAGCAGCACGCAATACAGTGCACAAACTAAAAATCTGCCAAGATGCAAAAGAACACGCGTAGCGCATATTTCTGCACGCGCTTTCGTCTATAGTCTAGCCATATGCGTGTGCTCCGCTTCTAAGCGCACACCGAGCCAGCAACACGAGCTTAAAGGCAACAAAGAAACCACGGAAAGTGTTCTTGTATACGCTGTTTTTTCCGTCTCGTATCTTTTTTCTACAGTCTGCTCTCACACAGGATCATTATTCATAAGGCTACGGCGAAGCTCTATCACAGCCCGAAGAGTGGCAGTTAAAACTGCACGCTTACCTGTCGCAGTGGATGGGAGCCGCAGCAAAGTGTTCGCACTTCTCTCACAGCCCTGT
Organism: Haemaphysalis longicornis; assembly: GCA_013339765.2. NCBI lineage: Eukaryota > Metazoa > Arthropoda > Arachnida > Ixodida > Ixodidae > Haemaphysalis > Haemaphysalis longicornis. Next base: position 109,973,754 of record CM023449.1, read on the forward strand.
GGCGCACGAACACTGCCCTTCCGCGAGTTGTGGCTAGATAAAGAGGCAGCTTATCTTGAGCGAAATGCAATGCGGTTCCTCGGTCACAACTGACGTTTGCATGCACATAGCGACGATATCGCCTGTTTTCATCGCACGGATATTTGATGGGCCCGATCAGGATAAGGTCTTCGGCTGAAATCATGTGCGCTCCCGCACCCAAACAACACCAATAAACGCGGCAGGACACATTTCGTACGGCAGCATGTGAAACTGCGTTGGCGGACCTGCTTCGCAACGCCATTTTGTTTGTTCTGACTGATGTTGACAAACTGAGTCGCGGAACACGGAGTGGCAAATAGTGTAAACGGTGTCGCACACACATTCATTCCGATGGGTTTGTAAATTTGAGGGCAAAGTATTGGACCCGACTGCCATTTCTCTGAATAAACTGTTAGCGCGGGTAAGTACCGCAGTTTGTATTTTGTCCAATGAGCATACAGTGCTCCACACTGCCATCTGGATAATTCGCGACACGATTTTAATCATGATCCGCATCTTTTCTTTTGTTTGTTCGGTAGAACTGCCATCCGCAATTGTGAGTCTCATTGAAAAAACTGCAGCAGCTTTGTCCTAATGACCTGGGCTCTTCAGCAGCGCTGAGATGTCTGGTATATGATCTGCTTAAGAATGTGTACAATTGTTGCACAGGTCAAATAGGGTCCACTGCACACATTATTACTGTGTTAATTTACCCTGGGATAAAATTAATCAGGAGCCCTACACTACGACTCGCCTCATCTCCTGAGTTGAGTCCGCACGTTAAATCCTACAATCAATCCTTTTTCTTTCGGTTACACACGGGAACATTATTAGTGCGGACTCACCTGGAAAAAATGGGGCTTTTTGTGACATGGGGGACAGATTGTTTTAGCTGCAAATCCCATGAGACGATAGACCATGTTATTTAGCATTGTTGAGAGGGCGTAAATTTATGCGATGCTCTACAGAGGACTCTTTCAAAATACTTCCCGCTACATCCTAATGCCACAAGGTATCTCTACGTAGACAAAGAGGATGGAATGCCGGGTGACCTCGTTATGGCACTGGGCCTCCACAGCATATGGCGTTCACAGACAGCACGGTTGTGCAGTGTCGTCGATGCCATTCTCAAAGCAGTATTTCAGAGAAAGTGTACGTCGTTTTGTGGAAGTTACCAAGTCTCAAGAGGTTTCGCCTAGTGGCAGCCACAAATATAGAAGCCTAAGTCACTGAAGGAATTTCGAAGGACATCACTATCCCTCAGTTGGGCAGCCTCACCATGTTGTTGTATGATCATTTACTCTGTTGGTATGTGATATGTTGTGTATTGTCGATCCAGGCAATAAAAAAGGTGTTGATTTGGTTTCGCGAGCGACAGGAAGGCGTGCTTGTTTACGAAGGTAAGGTTGTTTTGTCTACTTCTGTTATTTCGTCGAATACCGATTATTATTTGAAACCTTAAGGGTACGCTTGCATATTATCTCGTTCTTTTGAATATGACCGAAACGTATGAAAATCATTACACTTCAAATTTTCACTGTTGCTTCTTAAAGCCCCACCTTTTTGATTAAAATAAACTGCTCGCTTAGGAGTCAACAAAAACATTCTGTCGTTGGTCTCAAGGCAATGACTTATCTTGCGACTTTTTGTTTCAGATTGCCGTTTCATATACATCATAATCATCACCACACCGCCACCATCACCACCACCACCACCGCCATCATCATCATCATAACAAGCCTATCTAAGGCCACTGCAGGGCAAAGGCCTCTCTGTGGATCTCCAATTATCGCGGTCCTGTGCTGTGTGCGACCAATGTATCCCCTCACATTTCTTGATCTCATCTGGCCATTTAACTTTCTGCCACCGCCTGCCATTCATGCCTTCTCTAGGTATCTACTCTGTTACCCTTTATAAGCAACGGTTATCTTGCCTTCGGATTACATGCCCTGCCCTCACCAAAAATCTGCTTCTTAATTTCGAGTAATATGTCCTTAACACGCGTTTGTTCCCTGACCCGCTCCGCTCTCTTCTGGTCCCTTATTGTGACACCTATCATCTTCCGTTCAACTGCTTGCTTAGTCGTCTTCAATTTAAGTTTGACCCTGTTGTGAGCGTCCAAGTTTCTGCTCCGTAGGTGAGTACCGGTAACATGCAGCTGTCATACACTTTTTTCTGCATGGAAAATGGTAGGCTGTCATTCATTATTTGAAAATGTCTGCCGAATGCACTTCACCCCGTTCTTATCCTCGTAATTATGAATGCTTCGTGATTGATATCCGGGGTCACTACTTCCCATGAGTGGATATATTCGCTTAACACTTCTGTTGCCTCACCACCTATATCAAGCCTCACTGCTCTCGCAAGGTAATCAGGCATACTTCAGTTTTCTGCCTATTAATTTTCAAGCCCACGATTCCACTCTGCTTGTTCAGTGAAGTAATCATGTTTTGCAACTCGTCCCCCGAGGTACTTAGCAAAGCAACATCATCAGAAAATCTGAGGTTAGATAGGTATTCTCTATTAACCCTTACTCCCACCTGTTCCAAATCCAAAGTTCGGAATACTTCTTGTAAACATGCTGTGAATAACATTGGAGAGATTGTGTCTTCTTGTCTGACGCCCTTCTTTATACGAATTTTGCGGCTGTCCCTAAGGAGGACGATGGTTGATCTGGGCGCATTGTAGATACCCACTAGTATTCTTATGTAATGCTCGTCTAGGCCCTGATTCCGCAATGCCTGAATGGCTGCTAAGGTTTCCACAAAGCCAAATGCTTTCTTATAATCTCTGAAGTCCATTTATAGGGGCTGAGTATACTCAGCGCACTTCTCTATCACCTCCCTGCTCATTAGGTTGACTGAAATCTAAGTTGAGAGAAATTCTGTTAGCGATTGGCTTGGTAAGTTATCTTGTAGACGACTGAGAGTAAGCTGATCGGCCTGTATTTTTTGAAGTCCTGCATGTTGCCTTTCTTGTGGAGTAGGATGATGTTCGCCTTCTTCCAAGATTCCCATGCAATAGCGGTAACTAGGCATTGTGTATCCAGGGCTTGCGCGATATCCCTTCCGCCACACAGTTTACCCGCAATAAAAATTGATGTGGAAATTCACTGTGTGGCCTCTACAAAACTAAAAGTGTTATTTGATTTAACAGCGGGACAATTGTAAAAGCCGCAGTTTCGGTGTTACAGGAAATATTACCAAAAGAATGCGAAGCGCTCGTAAGCGCTCGCCTCGAGGCGAGCGCCGTGTCGCTGGCTCATGCAGTGGCATTAGCAAAAAACATTTCCTGCGCTGTCCTCATACGCTAACCCACAAGTAATGCTTGGCGTGAGGAACACTACAATATCGACGCATATCGTGGTGACTACTACTAACATAATGCAAAGCAACTACGGAGCATGTAAATAAAGAATTTCATACTTGTACAAATGCGGGGGAATGTGTTCCACAGTGATCACAAATAAGAAATCCTGGAGCTTCGCTTTGGTTCAAGCATTGCCCGACTTAGTCCACGCTTCGCCAGTTGATCTAGTGCTATCCTACAACGGTGAGGAGTACTTTGCATCCACCACTCACCTCGAAGAAGACCACAATTTCTTCACTGCATATGACGACGTTGTAATCACCTTCCCTAAGTTACTGGTGTAGGCGTCAGTAGGTGCCCTTAACATACGTTCCTTTGTCGGAAACAAAGCACATTAGTTAATTTGTCCCCTTTTTCAGCTGTTACTTTTCTTTTATTGTTTTGCATAAAACCTAGGCTCTAAATATAAAACCACAGCCGGCTGCGTTTAGAACCTCCGATTTTTATAGGACTTATTACAACTTCCTCTTCAGATAATTGGTTTATGCGTCGGAAAAGAAGGCAGCGCAAAGAAATATTTCTCTGTCTTCTGTCGATTGACTCGCGTTCAATTCGTTTTCGATTTTCATGGGCCGACGACACAACGTCGGCTTTAATTCCGTTGTGTGCACGACTGTGATAATCCTTTATTTGATTTTAATCCGGCATTTTAACTCCCGGAATTATCTTGGGTAAATATTCCAGTAATGACTTATTACTCAAATTTTCGCGGTCAATCTTGCGCAGAGAATTTGAAGATCTGGAACTATGTTATAAAGCAGTTTCAACTAGACCTGCCCTTTACCATGTTTTCTTCGTTCAATAATGGCAAAAGCATCTGAGGTTTCCCTCGTGCATGGGATTACGTTTTACAAATACCCCGAAATAGAAACCCATCAGCCACATTGGCGTGTTTGAAATTTTATCCCGATGCAGCGTGGATGGATTGCTTCACGAAGCAATTTTAGCTGCACTTAAATATGTCGGAGCCACCTCTGCATGTCATCAGTAAAAAATTGCCCTTTCTTTTTTGCTTCATCTTCTGTGTTACGTGCACTCTTTCACGAAGCAGAGGGCCAGTGAATCCAAACATGGTATTTTATACTAAAATTCAAAGCGTTTCGCTCAGACGGCACTCGCTATAAATCAACGTCATTGGGACACGAACTGCATCGGACTCAGTAAATCAAAGGCCCTAAATGTTGTTTCTAAGACACAACTAGCAATTAAACTCCTCACTCATCAAATTCAGGCTTACAGCCTGCTGATTGAGTTCGGCGGAATTCCGCTGGTACGTGGCGGCTACTCAATTGAAACATTGAAGTTTGTCATCACCGGTAGGGTGCATAGGTCGCGCGTTTATCGGGCTTAAGATCATATTTCACTTTTTTAAGCGAACACTGTACTAAACTGGCCCCACTACGTCGGTCTTTTAAGATAAAAAAAGAAGTAACACCTGGCTCACCGATGATGAAATGAGATTTTTAACATCCTGCTATTGTCTACTATTACAAATTTATCAAGCGCCCTCAACCGCAGCCTTTCCGGAGGTGCTTATTGTTTTTTCAATACATCTGCGTAAACATTCTTGCGGAAAATCAGTTGGCAATACGGCGTATAGTAGCTAAATGGTTCGCCGAAGAAAATCGGCGGCGATGAAAGACACAAAATACGGGCAATCGATGTTCTCAACTCCTTATGAACGAGGGGTTTTTATTGGCACGCCGAATGCCTGCATATAGGTGGATGTTGCCAAATGTAAATCTTCAGCGCCAGAACATAGACATAAAGAAAACGCTCCCGCGAAAAAACAGAAAACCCGAACCCTAGTATGTACTATCAAACGTTAAATTATGGCCCTAGTAATGACCATGATAAAAATATTTCGCACATTGAAAGGATGCCTGGCTAGCGCAAATGGTAATGATTTTATTGTGATGATAGAGGGCTGCAAATCTTACAAGGCAACGCTATGTCGTGAACCCGACGACCTCTGTCGTAGACAGTGGGGGTAACACTTTTAAAGACGATAGTCTTTTTTGGGCTACTTAAACCCAGAAATTTTGGCCTGCCTATATGTGTGTTTGTCTGTCTGACTGTCTGTCTGTCTGTTTGTCTGTCAGTCTGTCTGTCTGTCTGTGGCTCGATTCAGTCTTCCGGCAAAAGAACAAGGTCTGTACAGTAGTCTTATATAGTCACAGCTAAATGAACCCGTCTAAGTCCGGTGTAATGCTCATAGATTTCAACATTGTTGAAGGAGAACACGACATTACGCAAATATAAGACAACAAACAATACAGAAGTGATATTTGTCGTGTTGCTTTATACGAAATTATACATTCTTGATTTTTGCGAAATTACATACTTCATCAACTCCAGAAAAAAAATGTACTTCCCCGTCGCCTGCTGTCTCCCGCGCCACTATATAGCCTCTGGCGCCATTTTAAGAAATCAACCGGCAACACTTGCGAACGGGTCCACTAGATAGGTTCTACGTTCTGCTTGGAACGCACGCGGAGTAGGGCAACGTGGTTCTGCCAAAGTTGAAGTAGGGCGCTTCGATTCACGCACGCCTCCACCGTACGCCAGCGTTGGCATCGAGACACCTGGCCTGGAGCACTGGAACGTGGTAAATTGAAAATGATGTAAGCAAACCTTTGGCGCCTTTACCTTGGGAGGAGCGCGAGGCAAGAGGAACAACATGAGAGGTGAGTGGGAAAGCGAAAGGGGGCATTTACTTTGCAAAAGTCGATGAAGACTATCGTTTTTTCTCTACATTTGCAACGAAAGGAGCAGATACGCGGCCAATTATTTCGTTAGGGCGGCGCTACCTGAGCATGCGAATCCTTCTAGTGCCTGTCGGAATAACTAAGGGAGTACGTGCCCCCTGTTATTTACTGCCGTCTGTGCTCCTGTCTTGCACCCCCAAGCCTCAATCGCCTTCTCCCGCTGTGAGGCAACCAACCAGTGCCCACGCCTGGCTATTCTCCCGGTGCTTTTTCTCGGTCTTTCCGCTTCCTCGCACTCCCCTGCACACTTCGCGGTGTTGTGTCGATCGGCAAATATCCATTCACTGGACAACGTATAACAGCGGTATGCTCGGAAAAGTGCAAACGAAGGCGTACGCCCAGACGGCTTTACCAACGGCAAGTGTTCCCCTGTCCGCCTGTTAATACGGAAGTACATATACCCTGTTGTACTCACGTTCTAATCCGTACGGCGGAAGTTAGGATATCGAGACGGAAAATATCAGCTGATCGTGTTTCAGGGTGGCTGGTCTGTCGGCTGTGAGATTGTTCCCAATAACCACCAAGAAATGCAGCTCTATAGGAGCTAGGGGCCAGGTCAGGCGAATATACATGTCACTTTTTGCCATAGCCCCAAGGTAATCGTTTTTGTTGCCGAAATAAAAAATCAATATAGGAAGAGGCACACTGGTACAGCCCATACATGTCTATTGTGAAACCGAAAATTGCAACAGCACTAAGGAACGGGACGAAGAAATAGAAACACGTAGTGCACAAACGGGCACTGTTGTCCTGCATGTTTCTATTTCCCCGTCCCATTACTTCGCACAGTTATGATTTTTAATGAACGTGAACCAACTATCTCGCACCAGAGTCCTGCAGAGAAAAGGAGGACACTTGGATTTAAAACATTTGGAAAAAAGGTTGCATATATCTTTCGACGTCGTTGGCCGTGGCGGTAGTTTTAACTGACGGCCTCAGGGTAAAAGTGTGACTTCCAACGTTTATATGAACGTTGGTACACGTGCCGAACAGCGGCGAAGAGAAACTCACTAATGCCAATCATTTCCATGGCAGCCATTATTGTCATCTACAATTGTCAATTTTGCTGGGTGTTCAGAAAACTGTAGTAGCATTGGTATACGATTTCGCTTTGTGTACAATATATTGGTAACGGGACATTGCAACATTTTCATTCTACTTTTTTATATCCTAGCTGCTTTCAGAACGTAGTCAACGAGCGCTGAGTACTTGGACTTTGTGTCGCAAACTACCTCAGCCAAAACGACTGCTCTAACACCATCACAAAACTTAGAAAGAAATATACTGTAGACGAAGTTACAGCTGGGCTAGTTGGTAATGCATATGGGACATCTTGAAGGTAGCGACCTTTTCTGTTCTAGCAACCTGACATTGACGCATCGATTTGTCTGACCAATATACACATAACCACAAGAAAATGATATAAGGTAGACAACACGCTTTGTGCATGGAACAAAAGGAGACACATGCTTCACCCCGTAACCCTTTCCGGTGCCACGCGACATGCCTTCAAGCTTTCTGTCCACAGATCCACAAATTTGGCTAGTCTGTTAGCTGCCGGAAATACAACCCTTCCACCGAAGCGACCTGCAGCATTTTTCAAACCATGCACCGGCGGGTAAGAAATTTCCTGCGGTACTCCCATATATTCACAGATTGTCCCATGGTTTGAAGCGTCTCCTGGGGGCTAATTCAGCTCTGTGCCTTGGCTCGTGGCATCCTGTACGCCCGTTTGCTGAAAGCGGTCGGCACCACGGATATGCTGCCCTTCCGCACCTTTTTGTTTGCGGCGCAGATTATCTCAAATGGGAGGGGTGGGGGGGGAGGCGGCGAGTGAATTGCGATTAAAACCAGCTTCCCACTCCTCCGTCTTCGGACGTTTTCTCTTGGCGGTTTTTTGCTTGATGGGCTTGGGAACCCTTTTCTTTGGAACCATATATTATTTACTCTGGAGGACAAAGTAGGTCGTGCCGTAACAAACATCTCTTTTCGTTCGACCAGCAAATCATTCAAAAGCATCTTGGGCTGTCTACTCTTGCATTTTCCTTCGTTATTCCCTTGAGGTGCCGTAACATAAGATTGTTCTTTGGGTGTTGCATGTGAGGTCAGGTTGTCTGTAGTAGGGTCGTTGCGGATGTCCTTTGCTTGCGCTAGTACAACCGTGCTAGGAATCATTGCCCCTTGATATGACAGTTTATTTTGAGTGGTAACCTCGTTGCACTCAGTCACTCCGTGATTGATACCAGGTGGCCTGTTTCCAGGAGCGTTACACGGCGCAGATTCACATTAGGTTTTGTCGTAAGTAGGCTTTTAATATTCACTGCTGCATTTCTTTGGTTCGGGTATGAACTATCAGTACATTCGCAGTATTCCTTCATGTCATGTCGGTGTTCCTTCAGCTCTGCGGAGATTCGATTGCTGTAAGACGCAATTAGTGTTTCTCATGATCTCTGCGCTTGGACCACTTTAAACTCGGCCTTTGCCTTTGCCATACAAATTACTTCTTGGAACTTCAGCGCATCTTCGACCTCGACCTCTCATTCGTCAATGTCCACGGTGTCTTGAACTTCTCGGTTGATCGTTTTCAGTGCGTCACGATTCTCATTCAAATTCAGAATAAACGCTCTCAACTCACTTATTGGTGGTATTTAGATTGGGAGGAGGTCTTCAACCTTGCCGATGATGGACTTGATACATTGTCAGACGATGCACCGCCTTTCAAATAGGGCCTCCATATTAAAGTCTAGCGTCGCAAATCTCGTACGGGGTGCGACCTGGCTCAGAGGGCAGAAGTTGGCGGGGTCTTCGTGTCAGTATCGGCCCCGCCGTGGATCATCACGTCTTGCATCGTACAGTTATCCCTAAGGCTCGGCTTATTCCATCTTCTTCTTCTTCTCAGGTTGCTGCGATGTTTCTTGTTTCGGCTTCTATTTGAGGCTTCATTCTTGCTCCCAAGAGGTGAGAGGGAGGCCAAAGAGAAGCAAAATTCACTCAGTCTGGCTTACCTCTCGAGGTCCCTTGCCCCAGGTTTCGGCACCAAAATATGTTGACAAAGGGACCAGCCTCCGAGACCCTCCTTTTGATTCCTTTAATCCTGTGAACTCCGATTAATGATTGTGGGGCACGAGAGAGACAGTTCTACATCTTTTAGAACATTTTACCAAACGTTATTGACACTAGGCGGCTGAAGGCATGTTTTGCAGCTTTCGCATGGTTGGTTGCCGGTATGATGGGCTCAGTTCGGTAGAAAACATTTTCCCTACGCGGCGATCTAAAGCTGTCAAGAACGATGGCCAGAAAGCTCTAAAGTCTCTCTCTGCGTGTCTTGCAGTGAGCTACGGGTTTCGCTGTTGAGTGGTCGTTATTCTATTCGCACTTGTCACAGCGAACCAATAAATGGACCTTCCCTGAATCCATTCTTTGAATTTGTTGCTACTCCTATAGCTTGCGTCACCTGTCTGTCCATCCGTCAGTAAAGGGGAGGAAAAATACAGCTTCAAAATAAACAAAAGCAGTAAAAATGCTAAGCATGTGAACTGCAAGCGCCACTGGTCCTTCCGGTCTTCCTCTTTGTCACCCGCATTCTGACCGGGTTCTTGCCGTCTGTCTTATTGTTGCTCGGGCATGACAACGTAATCATGTGCGCTACAAAATCACTGCTCTTGCGGTGGCACAGTGCTCTTTGTGAACGCGATCTTACCTATCGCGGTTGCAACGTATGGGGACAAACGGCTTCATCATCATCTGCGGTTGACATTGGGGGCCCTAATCAAATGTCTCGTTTGCCATTTGTAAAGGTCACCAATATGTGCCAAGTGCTCAGTTCGCAAACAGCTTGGACAATGAAAGTCGACTCATTTACAGAATATGTCTTTTGAAAATTCAAGTCTGAATATTGACATTGAAGACGTGACGTTGCAGTGCAGATAACTATTCGCAATGGACAATGGCTTGGACAATAAAGGTGTTGAAACTATTTATGACCATACAAAAATGCTGGACGTATGCCTTTAGGCATACTTCCAGAAAACAGAAGCTTAACAGCGTGTTCCACAAAACATCGCTGTAATAGAAGGATAAAAATATCACAATTCCAGTGCGAGAGGCATTGGAAGCAAACGCGGCAGCATGGGAGGCGATAAACGCGTATACGCATATAATCCAGGGGGAATGACAGCAAGGGAGGACAATGCGTTATGCAGCCGATAAACACCAACGTTTGTTAGTAACGACGAACTTCGTGCATTACTTAGAGGCATGTCTACGACGCCAATGGAACAAAATATCGGCAAACAAAGATCCGGCGGAAAGCCGTTTCTGTGCTGGTACCCCGTTGGCACAGCATTTTCATCCTTGAGTCTTTTTGGGCTCCTCCTTTTACCCACTCAGGACACCTAGCGCATATGTGAAAACCCACGAGCTACACAAAATAAATCTGCACGTTATAAGAACAACCTTTAGACTCACATCCATGATCACCAAGAAATTTGATGGACTCAGACGCTGTAGCATGCTTTCAAACAAATTGAAGGTGGCAAACCGCCAAAGTATCACCCGCTCCTGTGCGCTTGGTTTAAAATGCACGGAACACTTTCTTTGCATTTATAGCTGATGCAAACGGAATGTTTCGTTAATTCATAGTGTCTTAGGTTTATATCGCCGAAGTTTCTATAGGATTAGTGGCTAAGTGGTGAATTGTAGCAGAGAAAAAAATACTTAAGGTTTATTACTATTCGCAAGCAAGGCTGCAGCTATTCTAATCAGGAATAACGAAGTACCTACGTTGTAGTTAGAAAACTTGTTAACGAATTTAGTTTCGTTTGTTGCTTTGTATTTGTTAACCTCTCCCAGACCGTCAAACATGAGTCCCAAACTAGGTGACGCAACCAACGTTTAGAAAGGACCTCTTCCCGCAATAATGAAAAATGAAAAAAAAAATCTATGCACGCACGTGTCCTGAGTCAGGCGCTCCTTCTGGCAAACGACGAGCGCCGTTTGCAGTGGATGTGCAAATGTGAGCACTCGGCAGAGGCCGGAGGACGAGGATTATTCAGACGCAGTCCATCCTTCCGCGGTAGGTTGGTTTGTCACTCAATTAGCGCGACTGCGTGGCCACTGAAGCAAGCGGCAAACAATTAGAGCGTGCGTTAGAAGCGTGGCAGTAGAAGCGAAGATTGAGTTCTCCGGTTTTCCCGAACTAGGTTATGATGGTGCCTGGCTTTCGTATGCGGGCTCAGCGTGGTATAAGTTGGCATCCCTAATAAGAACCCAAATTAGCTTAGATAAACAATAATCACGCCTCGAGAAACCGACCTGAACACGTGGCGCTATCCCCTTGAGGACGTTCAGGCAACTAGTTCCTCGCTGCCCACTAAAGCAAATAGATATTTCGAACGCTCATTGTTGTCCCGCTCTCTTGATTCACTACGTTATACCACTGGGGAAAGAAAGCAGTGTGAGCCAAAGTTAGGACAATATTGATACATTCAAATACGACTTAGTCTTGTCGATATTAGCAAAAAAGACACTCATGTAGATGAAATCCAAGCCTTCGTTTTGGTTCTTCGTTGTGTGACTTCCTTATTACGCTTGTGACGGTAGAAAAACCTGTGCACAACATCACACTTTACTATTTTTTTGGGAAGATAAATTCTTCTCGCGAGACAAGAACGTTGTCACAGAACCCTAACTTGAACACAGCAGATAGGAATCCGTCAAAGTATTGTCGGACGAGCTAATCCACTTAATGGAATTCGTCCGTGCTTTCGGGATTTTCCTGCTTAGTTGCGAATTTGCACGGTTTTTCAATGTGCAAGAATCCCTTAAATGATTCAATTGCAGCCGCAAAGCCACTTGCTGCAAAATAAATAATTATGTTCTTCCGAAACATACATGTACCTGTGTTTCACTTTCGAGTGCAGCACAATCTCCATATGCTCCAGAATTTATCAAAATACGTTGGAAGGAACACGCAGGTACTCACCCAGTATGCAATCGCGAAGATATATTTAGAAACTGCAACGTAGTGGCGGCCTAAACAGGGAGAAAGAGCTGATTATTCTAGCTGCACGCCAAGTGAGGCTAGAATCAGGTGACCCTTCTTGATGTGCAAATGATATTGAAAAGGAGGAGTTCCTTGATCTCCTATGGTGAAGGGTTGGCATTTGAGATCACCTGTTTTTACAATCGCATGTCTGTGGGTGAAAAATTAAGCAATGCAGGCGCAAGTAGGGAGACACGGACCGCTTTGAGAGCGTTATGCAATGATCATTCCAGGTCCAATGCAAGAATGACTCAAGGGGAATTCTGGGAGTCTTGGATGACAGTTTCTTACATGAGACCATTGAGAATGTCCTCCTGCACGGATATTTTTTGAAGCCGTAGACAGTGTGGAGAAATAATTATGGGCAGGCAGGGGGCGGCAGTCGGAAGTGAGGAAAAGGGCGATCAGAGGCGCTCATTTCCTAGCTTGTAGACTGCATCACCATTTCGGAAGCAAGACAGTGGTCTCCTTTCGCTACTCATTTTCTAGGGCTGTGAAACCCGGGACACGAGGCAGGAGCAGACGCACGTTTGGCGGCGCAGCGGCTTCGAGGCACACGAGATTTTAATACCTTCGGACTGCTTTATTCTAGAAGCCTTGCGTTCGACGTACCGGCTAGAGCCCAAGCTACCCTCATCTTCGTGGTGTTCGAAACCCCAGCGCCTGAATTCACGGAGTGGTGCCATAGACGAGACGCTGTTAGCATACGTCCCAGCTGTCCTGCGAGCGACCGTCTGCAGGACCATGATTGCGGCTTGTCGCCTTACTGTGGAGTGGGGCAGCAGCGCCCATAGACCGACATAATCTTAACGGCATCATCCTGTAAGACCGGGTGAGCCTGCAGAAACTCGACGCTGAAGTTCAGGAGAACCTGAAGGATGAAGAATTTGCTCCTGACATTTTAGACCCGATCAATATTGACCAGCGTGTCTGCGCCCGGCGAACGCGCGTGCGTTTATCTGCGAGCCAAGACTTCCGCGAGCCTGGTCCTTAAACATCAGGCGGCCCTGTTTACTACCCACATCGTAACTTAGACTATCTGCTAATTTCCAGAGGCCTGTGGCAATGGTCTCGCCTGACGTGCGGCCCGTCCTGGTACGACTGGTGGTCGGGTAGCAGAACAGGACAACGGCGACGGCGGCGCTGGGGCTTTTCAGAACACCAAGCAAGACCCCGAGGTGCTGAGCCGGGGATAGAGGCTCGAAAAACTGCGGAACCCGGCTGCTTCCGTTACTGCCGTTTTGGAGAAGTCTCCAGCACCCTCCCAGCACCTCGGTGTCGCTCACGCGATTATGGTATCGGAGACGGCTCCCCGCACGTGAAGTGACTCAAGTCTCTCCAACGCAACTTCTGCTTTGGGGAAGACACAGTGGCCCCAGACGGATTCTAGTGTCGGAGACGCGAGTCCCACTTCAAAGACGTAACAACGACCCTTCCGTAAGCATAGCATCGCTTATTCGACTGCTTTGGAGCGAACGCACCGGCCCTGCCGTGAACATTGCGTCGCCGATGCGACCCCTGTATTAGAGGCCTAACCGCGACACTGTGGCGACCCTTATATTGATGAGAACGCTCGCTTTTCGTCAACATTTCAGAAGCCCTGCAGCACCCCGAAGACAGTTTTATTGGGTCCCGCTAGGAAAACGTGGCCCGTAAAGAATGCAGTCCTGCTTCAGGCGATGACGAAGAGGCTTCTTCTCAGGCGCTCCGTAAGCGAGTTCAGACGCCAGAAGCGAGCGTGGCGTGGCTATGGGTAACCGCGAGCTCAATGACGGAAAGTCATGGTGAAGTCGAGACGGCTTCGCCGGGCAGCAGCTTACGCTTTTCAGGGATCCGGGAGCGGATTCTGGTCGGACTTGGGACTCGCGCGACGATACGAGCTGAGTCCCGAAGACGATGCGCTGATCGTTCGGCCGCGGGCCTAACGGCGGAAATCTGCTAAGGCTGCGGAACCCCCGGACACTTCTCTGCGTATTGCACGTTCAAAAATTGGCCGCTTATCCACTCCTTTCGTTGCTAATGTCGTCAAAAGGCGATAGCATTTCTCGACATTTGCCAAGGTAATCCCCCCTTGCTTTCCCGTTCACCTCTCATGCTGTTCCTATTCCGTCACGCTCATTCCAAGGTAAGCACACTAAAGGTTTGCTCAAGGCTATTTGAATTTACCGCGTTCCACTACTACAGGCCGGATTCCTCGATGCCAGCACTGCAGTACGGCGGAGACGCGCTTGAATCGAGGCGGCCGCTTCAAGGTTTATAGAACCGCGTTGCCGTGCTCCACGTACGCTCTAAGCAGAACGTGACCCCTACCTAGTGGAACCTTTCGTTGCTGTTGGCACGTGATTTCTCATATGCCGCCAGGAGGTGGCGTGGGCAACAGCAGGCGGTAGTTTTCTGAAGTAGATGTAGAACATCATTCGCTATCGAAAAACCATGCATTCATGAATTTTTAATAAACGAACACTAAATACCCTTTGTGTATTATTTTCGGACTTGTATTTTCGTAATGTCTTGTTCATGTTTAACAAAGTTGACAAGTATGAATATATAAACCGAGCTTAGACGCTCACATTTGGCTGTGAGTATATAAGACTATAGCGCAGTATACATTTACATTTTGGCCAGGTGGCTGTATCGAGTCACACACAGACAGACGGACAGACAGAAAGACATACAGACGGACCAAAATTTCTGGGGTTAAGTAGCCCAAGAAAGAATATCGTCTTTTAAAATATCCAGTCGGCTTCCACTAGCCCCCGCTCGCACCGCCTTAAAGGGACACTGAAGTGAATTTGTCAAGCTCCCGTTTTGCTTGCACTGCGTAGACTGGCTCAAATTAGCACACTTTTCATCGTTTATCCGGTTGACAAATCGGTAATTATTTTACAAAGCGCGAAAGAAGAAAAACTACCATGCGCTGTTTGCGGCGGCCGCACCAACTAAGGCCGTGACGTTAAGAGGAGGGGCGCCGTGATTGGACGATGCCCAAGGTTAGCAATCAAACAAGTTTCGGTTTCGGTTTTGGTTCTGTAAAACATAACCAATGGCGTTGTTGGATGGGCATTCTCAATATCTCAGTAATCATCGTACCGCGCTTCTGCCATGTTGTTGGCTGTAAAATGCACAAGATAAGCCTCCCAGGACGGCTTGTAGTCGTAGCATTCACTAGCCGAGACCTACGCAGTGCATGAACGCCCTCCGCGTACCCGCAGACGCCCAAATGTCATGCGCTTTTCACCCATATTTGGAGCTTGCCTCCCTCATGCCTGTATCGTAAAAAGCGTGTTCGCACCAGGCCAAGGGTCTGTTCATTCTGGCCTGTGCCCACTGCCTGCAAGCAGTCGGTGCTTATGGCAACAGCACGCCAACGAGAACTCGCTAGCGCGCCAGTGCCAGCCTGCGCGCGTTTTGTGAACTAGTTCATGTAGCCATGAACGTTGCGGCCCAAAAAAAGGTGAACTGAATATAGAAAACATCGGCGGAAAACAAAAAAGTTAACTTAGAAAAAAAAAACAAAAAAAAACACGTACCCGCGGGGATTCGAACTCGTGACTTGCAAAACACTTGCGGTGGCACACCTAGCACCCCATACCACTGAGCCACGGAGCGCGACGCAAAAGTCTTGGTAATATAGGGTATATATTGTACAACCGGTTTACACTTTTATTTAGTTTTGGCATTTTAAGCAGCTTAGGTGACTACTTGTTGTACTCCGCTCGTGCAGTAAGCGTCGCCCGAGTTTCCACAGTAGCTCACGTCTAGCAATTGCATTTCGTAGACGGAAAAGCGTTCGCAGATGCGTAGTCGTGCTGCTGACCGCTGTGCTTGTTCGCCCAGCGCAAAAAAGTGCTTCCCGCGCCCTAGTTTTACGCTGTACGGTAAAAATATCAGTTGAATATATTTCCTTAGTACCTATATTGACTTCGCTGACTCTTCTCCCGCCTTCAAGAGGACTTATATTTTCCTACTGGCGTACCAGTCAGCGAAGCGTCGCATGTGCGCTTGTGCAGGGCTTGCGTGAAGCGACCTTGACTTGGAGCTAGATACAGTGTACAAACAAACCAAGTAAAGAAAGGCACATTCTTCCATTCACAAACGTGTCCTGGCTTCGTTTCAACTAAGTCGAACGAATTGCGACCAAGCAATTTTTTTTAACCTCCTTGATTGCGACGACCCGCCGGCGGCCGGCGGACGAAACGCTGGCCCGACTGACTCTACTGAAGGCCGGGGAGCCGTGCAGTACCGCAGCCAATTGCCAGCTCATCCCCTCCTGACGTCACACGAAACCGCCACAGAAAATGGGCGAGCGTAAAGAGAGGAGGACAGCATTTTCGAATTAGTTTTTCTACTAAATAAAATCGCGTAAACGCGCCTAGAGTGGTCGAAACATGGCCTGGGGACTCCGGACTACAATTTGCGCTAGTAATCCCGCAATGTTTACATATTACTTCAGTGTCCCTTTAAATAAACTTAGCCCGATCGCCCGACTGTCCCACACCTTTGTTCCCTCCTTCCTTGGGCTTCCGCCACCACGCCGCATCTGCGAGTGCGGGGCTGCTCGCGTGAATGTGGCGCCGCCTTCCCAGAATCGGAGACGCGGAGAGCGAGCCAATCTGCCGCGACCCCACCGCGGGACCTCTTCGGAGCAGCGACAATGAAAGGCAGGAAAAAGCAAAAAACAAAAGCGGGAAAAGTGGACGGGGTGACTCTGGTGCCGAAGCGCGAAGAAAAATGGCCGTCCCCTGCTGGAGAAGCCGTCATTTCCGCCGCCCGGATCAAAAAATTGAGGGCCTGAGCGGCCGTTTGTGACACTGCTCACCCCTAAAGAATATTCTTCCAGCATGTTCCAAGCAACACAAACGACAGGCCACAACACATACACACCGCTCTAAACAGGCGACACACTAAACGGGTAATAAGAAAAAGTAACAAAAAGTCCGTAACGACAGTCAGTGTTCCTGTGGTTGCACAGCTTCGACGCATCGTTGACGCGCGCACAAACGGACCCGAGCACGGTCCCACAAGAGCACTTTCAGTCGGCTGTACTGCGCACATTCACGCGCCACCACCTCGCACACGCAACTGTTCCAGGGTTTCGCGCACCGTTCGTGCTGATCACTGACACACCGTAGGTCCACTTATGCGAAAAACACGCCAAACGAGAAACACGACACACTTCGTTCTCAGTGACAAAGAAAAAAAAATCTTCCTCCTTTAAAACAAACACCTTTCACATGCTTACAAGACACGATCGCGCTCCACGACTCTTTAAAATAAGGACTCACACAGCACCGAAATTTCGTTAAGTAGTCTTCACATGCTCACGCAAGTTACGTTCCATACCGACGGCTCATGCAATCCGCTCCCACGTTCTCGGTCACCTTGATGAACTCTATCCGGAAGCTGTGCTGTTAGAGTTTGATACTCCAGCGAAAGACGCGGCTACTGGCGGTATTTGAGTCTCGGATAAACTTCAACGGTTGATGAACGGTTTGACTGAGGAACCGTCGGCCATACAGGAACGACTAAAACTTTTCTATGCCCCAAACCAAAGTCCACGCTTCTTTCTCGATGGTGCAGTAGCCTGCCTCCCTAGGGAGCAGCTTGCGGCTCGTACGGGATGCAGCTTCTCAGAATGCCACTGCATAAGAACGGCGCCTAATCCCCTATCAGAAGCACTCGTCCGGAGCACGAACTCCCTCTCGAAACCAGGAAGCCTGAGGATTAGAGCATTCGCCAGGCGCTCTTTCAAACCTACGAACGAAGTCTCTTGCTGGTCTCCCCATTTTACCTCTGTTGGCCGTCCCTTTTTCGTCAGATCGGAAAGGAGATGGCCACGTAGGAGTAGTTAATAATACCCCGTGAGCCGCCTTTAATACCCCGTCAGCCCCAAGAAAGATCGAACCTGCCGTTTGCTCCTTGGTCGGGGCGCGTCTAAGATCTTCTGTACCGTTATCGCGATGGTGGTCTTTTCACCTGACCGAATCAGATAGCACAGAAACGAGATCTCTTGCACACCCACACCAACCTGGCTGGCTTCACGATGAGTCCAGCCTGCCGGATGCGCGTGAACACCTCGCGCAAAGTTCAGCGGTGCTGCTCCCACGTCTCGTTCGCAATGAGCACATCGTCGTAGTAGTATGCGACATCGGGAATGGCGCAGAGTACCTTGCGCATGAGCTTGGTGTGAATGGCGTGTGCAGTTTTTATCCCGAACAGCATATAGCAGAATTGGTAGTGTCCCTTATCCGTCGAAAAGGCCCCCATCGGCTTTTACTCTGCCGACAGTGGAATCTGCCACTATTCCTTCCCGAAGTCTAGCTTAGCAAAAATCTGTCTCTTACCTACAGCTGCCAGTAACTGGTCTGCCCATGGAATAGGCTTTGCGTCATCCACAAGAGCGTCATTCAGCCTTCGAAAATCGATGCATACGCGGTGCGTCCCGCTTGATTTGCGCGAACGGCGAGTAGCAGAAAGTTATGGGCCGACGCCGAACGTACCGCGATGCCGAGCGCAAGCATGTTGGTGATCTCCTGGTCAATCATCCCCTTCACTGCAAACGGAAGTGGGCATTCTCTCGCGATAATGGGCTGCGAGGTCTTTCTGCCCACGTCTGTTCTCCCTGGCAAATTGGAAAAAATTTTCTTGAACTCCAACAGTAAGTCCCGCGCCTCCTCCTGCTGCCATTCAGTGAGGCTGGCCCAGGCTCTACGTCATGAAAAAACTGCGACTGGCATGGTGGTGGGAGCTCCACATAACTCGCGTCTCCATCTTCCGATGTAATGGCCGTTCCTGTCCCCGAAACACTGGCATTCGCCTCCCTCTGTAAGCACCTTTTTAACATGTTGATATGGAAGACCTTCGTTGTATGGCCAAGGTCTAGCTCGAAGACGACGTCCCCCCTTCGGCTCACGACAGAAAATGGCCCCTTCCACTGCAGAAGCAGTTTGTTCGGGTCGGTGGGCAGGAGGGTTAGAGCCTGTTCGCCTGCTTCAATGAGCGCCGCCTGCTCTTTGGGCAGTAGCAGTGGCCATAGCGCTCGCCTGCCCTTCCACCTCCCCGTGCGCGAGCCGGCAAGTGTGTTCGAGCCGCTCGAGTAGGTCAAGAACATACTCATACGTGGTCCTAATGTCATCCGGTGTCGCTGCATTATTCCACAATTCCCTCAGCACGGCTAAAGGACCCCGAACGTTCCTCCCGTACAACATCTCGAAAGGGGAGAAGCCCAAGCTCTCCTAAGGTACCTCCCGGTAGGTGAACACCAGCGGGGACAGGTACCAGTCCCAGTCCTTCGGCCTCTCCTGGCACAAGCGCTTTAGTCCTTCGGCCTCTCCTGGCACAAGCGCTTTAGCATTTGTTTAAGGGTTCCAATAAAACGCGCCGCCAGTCCAGTCGCCATGGGGTGGTACGGAGTCGTGTGAAGCTGATGTGCTGAGGGGAGGACGATTTACTTCTTTCATTAACTTTTGAGGTAAAGATGCTCCCCCTGTCGCCCAGGACATCTTTCGGTATCCCTCCCCGTGAAAACATTCCGACGAGTGCCTCACCGACTCGCTCGCTTTCTAGGCTGGGGAGGGCAACCGACCTTTGGTATAGCGGTCCCACAACGTCGATTGCTACCCTCTGAAACGGGGCGTCGATTATGGACACCCATATCAACGGTGCTCTCCTGGTGCGCCATTTATGGGTCGTCCGCTAACAGGTGTCGCCGGAGGCTACGTGTCGCTTGGCATCCGCTTGCTTAGCCGGCCAGAACAACTCAGCCCGCATCTTCAGCCGTTTCCTTTTCTTCGCTCCCTGGTGTCCTGTAATGACCCATCATGCGCAAGCTCCTGGGCGGCAGCCTGGTATCTTCTATGAACCACCACTTGTGTAAATTTGCCGCCAAACTTACTTTCGCTTCAGGTGTTGGTCGTCGATAAAAAGCTGATGGCTCTCGCCCCTCTGCTGTTGACAACTCGTCCGACATGATTATGACATATCCGCAGGGTTGGGTCGCCCTTCTGTTCTTGCACGAGCTCGCTGCGACTAACCTCCGGAAAGTAGCCTGTCACCTTCAATTTCCTGAGCTGCGTCGCGCCACGAGTTTGGGCTCGGGTGACCACGTGGTTTGCCATTGGGTCGCCAGACTCGAGCATATAGGCGGTTCCCCTCTCCTGTGACAGCGGCCCCTTGGCCTGTTTTTCATGGTGCCTCTCAAGCTCGTTGCCTGGTGCCGATGCTTGGAGTTTGGCCTCCTTGCGCCAGTATGGATCCGGACAATTTACGGGCCGGGCTCCCTCGACGTTCTCCAAAACCAGAACGTACAAAAGGTTTTCTATGCACTTGGCCTTCAGGCGACCGGAAAAGTAGGGGGTGTCAACCACTATGGAAGCCTCAGGCAGCTTTAGCACCGAGTGGTCCAAGAGGTAGACAGGTGATTTTGCTTCGGTTAGGTTCTTCTCCGAAACCAGGCACCCATTCCCGATGACTGTGTTGCAGCCCGTATCCCTAACAACGCCGACCTTCCTGTTACCGGCGAACCCCTCCACGACTGGCAGTCCTCGGTTTTCCGCCAGAGTCTCCTCGATGAATCCTGCGCTGAGGATTGGGGGCTCGCCTCTGTTCTTGAGCTCGTCGAACCCGTCCTCCACACACGCTGACGCGGATTTTTTTAGTGGTGCCGTGGGTTTCTGTGCCGCCTTCCACCTGCACTTCGAGCCATGGTGGCGAATTTTGCCACACTTGAAACATTTCGTAAGATGTGCCCTCCGACCGGGCTGCACGCTGCGGCAGTTTTCGCGAAGTGCCCCACGCGTGAGCACAGATAGCACTGCTTCACCTCAGAACCCTTGCTCGAGAGAGACGCTGGGGCACGGCCCGTCTCCCGCTCGGTTCCAGTCGCGTCCACAGCGGCCTTGTGGTTTGGTGCGGCGCGTCTCGCAAAATTGCTCTATCGTGAGCCTCGACGTACTCCTCCACCCGAGCGACAAGGTCCGCTAACCCAGCATCCTTTCTCTCCTTCAAGAACAGTTCTAGACTCGGGGCGCCAACAGACAAAAACTGCTCCCTCAGGAACAACTCGAAAAGGGCCTCATAGGGCTTCTCTGCTTCCGCGAGCTCTACCCACCGATCCAGGTAGTTGCGTAGGAGAGCCACAAACTGAGAGCACGTTTCCTCGTTCAATAGCGTGCTTCCCCGAAACTTCTCTGGGAAAACCTCCTCGGTCATACCGAATCTCGCCATCAGTGCCTGCTGCAGCTTATCATTATCCGCACACTCCGCCGCAGGCATGCAGCTGTACACACACACAATGCCTCGCCACTAAAACAGAGGCTCAGGGCGGTCGGATCCCGAGGCCACTTCTGGCCCCCGGCCACGAGTTCGAACCGTAATAGGTACTCGTACAAATCGTCGCGTTGCCCATTAAAGGGTGTGATAAATTTGTGCGGAATTATTTTGCTTTGTTCCCGAAGCGGCAGGCCCCTCTGATGCTGCGCCGGAACTTGGGCTCTCACTTTCGTGGCGCTGTAATGCCAGCTCACGTTCTTTTTCAATTTCTTCGATTCGTAATTGGGACTCATGCTGTTTCTTCCGGAACTCCCGTTCGAACTCCTCTTTTCTTCTCTGCCACTCAATCTCCGCCTCCTATTTCTTTCTCTGCCGCTCCTTGTCTTCGTCTCTCTGAAACGCGCGTTTCGGAATCCGCTCGTCCCGGTACCGTGCCGTCTCCTCCTTTGACATACTGTTAGGAATGACCTTCCCAGCGCTGCTCCCAGGTTGTGACTCGCATCCAGCTCGTCACCCATCTTGGGAATCAGCCATCCCGACGCTGTCACCGCTGTTAGGACTGGGCCCTCTCACCGCAGCCTCCACTGTTGCGACTGCCGCTTTTCATCGGGTTTACTGATATTATCATAACACATCGCGAAGGCGTCAATTTTAGTAATGTAAGGAAGTAAGCGGCGACAAAGCTCAGCATGACAATAAAAAAGAATATAAAGAATCGAAATTTATATGGATATATTATTTCTACTGCATAACGAAAATATTATTTTCTCAACACTATCTTTCGTATCAAGCGGGAAGGGGCTTTTGTGAGTAAAGTAGCAAGAACACCTTTCAGCATATATATACAGAATTCAACTTTACAAAGACTGAAAGGAGCTGTTGATGTGGCTTCTCCACAGGATCGCGTATTGTGCACCAGTGGTGAGAGGGGAAAGTCAGGCAGCTACAAGTGTCAAACAAGCACTATTTTCCAAAAGACGTCTAAGCAGCTATAGGCGATAACCATATGTAAAAAGTTCACATCGCGAAAGGCACCACGAGGCTGCCTCGTTGTACGCTGACCGGCGTGCCTTGCTTCATTCGGGTGCTGGTTTTAACACAGCGTTAACGGCAGGCGGCCTGTGCCTAAGCGAGAACCAGCACATCCCATGACAGAGCCGTGTATGTGAAAACATTTTAATGTTGATAAAAAAGACATTTTTCACTAATCGCCAACTGAGCCTACTTGAAAAGATAATTGCTGACGTTTTATTCATCTGGCAACCAAACCGCCATCCGCATACGACCCGTTATAGTTTATTTGTAGCTTTAAAATTTACCCATAAAAACCAACTTCTGTTGGGTGCCAACTAGATTATGTGGTTGTTTCTGTGTATACAGTCGCTCAACATCGGGTCTTGTCGCGTCGAGGCTCTTTGGAACGTAACTAAAATTTGCATGTCTCAGAGACGTATCAAAAAGACCCCCAGTAACATTATTTTGGTACTACCACTTGTTGTTTCGCTTTGGAACGCGTAAATTAGCACGTCGTTCTTTGTATTTTTTCCGGTACACTTCATTATTTCTTCTTTGGCGTACTTCATGCGCAGCTCAAGAACATAAATATCAAGATGTATTTCCGCGCAACTTCAGCGACTGTCGGAGCTCGATCTACTCGACGGCTTGTCGAGATATAGAGGATTTATTCGCAAAGGTACATTTCTCGCTTAGTTCTGCTTTCCATACAGTGGCTTTCAAACGTAAGCATGAGATAAATGAGTCACTCTCGCTATATAAAAGACAAACACAACTCGTTTTCTTGTAATCGGTCTTTCAGGCTCATTTAGCTGCTCTGCCTTGAAGAAGCCGAGCGTGGGAGCCGAATTTTTCTCTCTTTTCTCGGCGTTGGAAAGTCTTCAAATTCCACCCCGGTTCCCCACCGGCCCATTGCATCAAACTTCCGGCGTCGAACTACCCCTTAGAAGTTTTCGCCCGAAAGGGTTCTTCCTGTTCGCGTTCCATAGTGTTGCGTTCACATTTTGCGCTTTGAAATTGTTCTTATCATTCTTCGCGCCTTGCGAAATCGCCGTTTTCGGTGGCTTTCACACCAACTTAGGTGCTTTCCGCTCCAAGGCATAGAGGCACAGACAGGCTGTCTATTTTTATCTCGTTTTATCAAACATCTGCTGAGATTTTGTTGAAGCTTCAGAATGCGTTTTGCGAAAGCGAGATTGGTCCTGTAGAGATTTCCCAACCCCATGCACAGGGACTCCACACTGCAGAATTGAGTTTATTTCTCCAGAGAGAAATGTTAGTGCAGCCGCCCATTTTACGGAATGGTTATGTTACGCAGCGGATTATGATTAATGTGTGCCTAGCGAAATAGACTACAACAAGAAGTTCTGGCGTAGATTTCTCTTAATTTCTGCATTTGTTTTGCTTTCGTAGATTTCAGTTCGTTGCTTGCATTCTGCCGGATGTAAAATATAAATGTACGCTGTAGGGGCAATTGCTCCAGCGCGCCGAAGTGCGGCACAGAAAGGAGGTCTGACTGATGCAACTACACCGATGGCATTGCATAGAAGTTTCACTTTGACGTTTTAAGCTGCTATATTGAACCTTGAGATGAATATCTAATGCAACTGCCGTAATTTTCGCATCAATTTTATGACACTACGTTTTATGGCAGGGCGTTATGAATCAAAATTTTGGTTAATTCTTCTACATTTTAGCCTAACGAAGCGTTGAGATGCCGCAATGGGCACTTTCCTACATTTTCTATTTTGTTCTGCAGGTTGTATAGTAAATTTTTTTGCAACCGTGTCCGTGCAAAAATAGAATGAGAGACGTTTTTCGTCCTCCTATATGTCCGTGTGTGTTTTTATTTTCCACTCGTGTAGTAGGTTACGTCTTTATTTAGCGGCTCGCTTAGACTGTGTATTTTTGTTTATTTATTTATGTGTTATGGCTTACGGATTCCACTCGAAAGAGCTATGACATTGGAGGAAACGAGTTAGAACAAAAATTTAACATTTGTATGCACAGGCCCCAAACGATGATAGGGAAACAGAGCTCGGACATGCTTGAACGAGACCACAATATCCGTAGAAGAGAAAGTAAAGTATTGTTACTAAAGAAAGATGACGGCCTTTTAACGGACATAAAAACTGTTTCCTCAAAATTTATTTCTCATCGGAAACCGTAGCACCAAACGAAGAAGGCAACAAAAGTACCAAAGAAGTTGCAGGTGACATCTACGCATAGGTCTTAAGATGTAAGACGCGATAGCGTTACTTCGACTGGCAGGGAGTACTTTCGTACGCAGTTGCTGTATTTATGACCTATCCGTCTCGAGTACTGAAGGTGATCGAAGAGAGAAAGCCTACCACAGAGCGTATTTAATCGCATCTGCCAGGAGAGACAAAGTCCCTCTGCGTTTGTGAGGCTTAAGGTGTAATCATAAAAGGTGGCGGATGTGGATTGATTGTTGGTCAGTTTGAGCGTTTCAACAAGTGCTTTAAAAAGTGTACTCTGTTTATTTAGTGTTTCCAGAAGTCTATTCTGTGGGGCTTGTTTCGGACTGAACATTTTTGCTTTTTGCGAAAAGAGAGAGTGAAAGAGAGAGTGTGTGCATGAAGATCTTTGTAACTGAAAAAATAGTAGAGCTTTGGGAAAATCGGGTAAAGAGATGGTAGCGAGCTCAAGGGTGGAACGTGAAGTCTAGAACGCCGGATGCAGCAGCTCCATTCATTGTCCCGGCATCAGCTCACGATGATCTTGAGGTAAAGAGCTGGCCAAAGCTGCCTCACATGTCTTGATAGAAGTGGAATATGGGATGTAGGAGTAGTTCTGCCTTGAGCGTAACCTTGTACGTACACACTAAACTTTTTACACCCTTTTGGCCAAAAAGGGTGTTGGGAGGCCCTTACACCCTTTTTCTTGAATCTCAACACCCTTTTTTGTAGCTTTACACCCTTTTTGCGTGAAAAAAAGGGTGTTGACCAACCTTAACACCCTTTTTTTGGAAGGGTGTTGAAAGGGTGTGGAAAACGTGTTCAGCTCTTCATTCATTGAGGCCATGCATGCAATATAATTTCAAAAAGACATCCCATTGCACCATCCTCCCACCTCGTCAAAAATGTTCAAAAGCAAAAAAAAAGCTGCCAAATTCAATAAAAAGGAGCGGCAGCACCGACGTTGAAACAGGAAAAAATATCAGCCCTTGCTTATTACCACATCGACAGAATAACACTCCCCCTCCCACTTTTTGTTTTCTACAGCCTTGCACGGAGCACAGCACAACCTTGAACTGTGACATCTGTTTCATCATTCCGTCGTTTCCTGTTCCTCTCCTGCCCCACCAGCACAATCATAGCCCCCTCTGACAACAGTCATTCTCGTCGCTCAGTGGAGTTTTAACGTACTAGCAACCACAATTTTATTCCATTCTTATTGTTAGCGACCGTAAATATTGTGTACAAATGCAGTAAACAGACCACCTAGTTTCTCCTGCAGAAACAGCGCTGGAGAACAAGGCAGATATCAAAAGAAAACAAAAGTTGGGGAGGTAGGGGGCATGAAATCGGACGCTAAATAAACAGGCGCCAAATAATAGTACGAGTACTTAAACTAGAACACTGCCAAATTTCATTGCGCAGTGTTATCTTACTATCTGCTGCTTTTTTAACGTTCAAATGGAGCGCCAAAAGACTCATTTCGCGTTTTGTGTTTGTACACTTTAAAAATCTAATCTTCTTTATTATATTACACACAAAAAATAATGGGTTACTGTTGTATTCAGTGAAAGAGGCAATTATTTGTTGTTGTCGTTTTAATTTGTTTGCGCAACCCCCTGCCAATGGCCGACACCCTCAGTACGGCGTGCGGCGGCGCGGCAGTAACAGTTACCTCCTCGAATCGTCCCGTGACCCGTCTGGCATCAATTGTGATCTGTGGTGTGCTGTCGTGCCATTAAACAAGCGCAGTTATTAGGGTCAATTGGGTTCCTGGTCGTTTTCTGTTGTGGCTGTCGTGTTCGACTTCGCGAAGAAGTATTTGAGAACAACTTTGCACCTAAAGACGGCTAATTTCGTTTGGCGCTTGCCCCTGAACATCGCTCGCTCTTCTTCCTGCCAGGTAAGCTGTCTCGTCACACTTGGATGTCGTTTGTAGCATTCATCGCCGCTTTAAGGATGAGTTAACAGCAGCCCGCGTGTGTGAATTGTTTAACTGAACTGGCTAGGTTGAACCTAGAGGGCTCGTCTCTAGAAAGGCGATGTGCGAAAGAACATTGTGGTGCTTGCATTGAGCGCTGAATGCACTGGCGCTCAGTAATGCAGTGGCGCTCAGTAACTCAGTAAAGTTTCCCATTCCGCAGCACTATATTAAACAGCTTCAGAGTTCACCACTGCAAACCACGTCTTACGCGTAGTTTATCAGAAAACGGGTGGCTAGTCCTCTAAACTGTGCTGCGCAGCGTTTACGGCTTCGTTATTCACCGCTGTCGTTTGTGCCGTGTTGGGAATGGCGAGGGAGAATCGTTTGCGAGCGAATCTGCGCGCCTGGCAAGCTTCGTTGCGTTTGCGGCGAGCCACCTCACCATGTGTACGGTGCCGCTGTACGCGGGCATTATTTTGGCTGAATGTTGTGTTGCCCGAGTTGTAATATTCGTGCACCCAATAATTTCCATTCTTGCCTGTGCGGTAATCATGTGTCATCCTATTTTAGACCTCTGGACGGTCTGAGCACATCACGTCCCTCCATTCAACCGGACAAGAGCCACAAGCATTGTCAACAGTGTTTGGCCGCCAGAACGTAAGTTTTCAGTTTTGGTAGCACAGTGGTAGCACAGTGGGCTACCATACTTGAATAATGTTCGATCACTTGAATGTACAAGTTCTCGCCCCCGTAACAATTATTGGTGTTTCTTGCATAACCTAACATGTAGCTGCTAAATGGCAACATTTATTGTTAATTTCGGAAAACTCAGTTTAACCCAAAATCATAATCTGGGCGTAGCAGTTAATCACCATGTATACGCTTTTCCTGGCGTTAGTCATGTTTACGGTGAAGCCATATTTCTTAGGTGGTGGCGCAAAAATGTTATTACCTTTGTAGTTTAGTCTTCGATAAAGCCTTACCAGTTCTGTTTTCAGCTATTTTTTTATGTTTATCATGTGAATTGACAGTCCTTGCAGTCCACTTTTTCAAATAGTTATGTAACTGCCTGTACCATCTAAAGAGGCCTGATTGGGGTTCTGAAGGCTGCGATTTACGCACGCTAGTGCTGTACCGCCAATAAAGAACATCCTTCCACAAAGAAAAAGATTTGAAAGTGTAAGGTATCAGCTGCATTATTCTTAACTGGAACATGCTAATTGCAGGGCCTGGGGCTTTTCCTGAAAGCACTGTGAATGTTATGAGAGAGGAAAACCCCTCAAACACATCTGCCAAGGCCGTTGCTGCTCCAAGATGCGTGCAAGCATTGAGTATTCTGAGCAATACATTACATCCTTTGTTTTAAACAACCGACGTGCATGCTGAACGTACTCCTGATTGGGCGTGTGCCAGGCGCCTAGCCATGAATTTTTTTCAGGGGGGGGGGTGGGGCGTGGTCGACCAAAAGATGGGACGTGGAAATATGTAGGCAAGGCATCTTGCGCGTTGTTTTTCAAACATAGCTTGAAATAACTCACTTTAACATGCGATTTGTATATGCTCAACGTTAACTGTAAAGCCCACCTTAAGGAGCTTAGATGGTGATGATAATGATGATTACCTAAATTCCCGTTCGCTGGTCTATGGGCAGACCACGGGTGATTCATTCGTCTGCAAGAGCAGGTGGTTAGGCGGACCCGCGCTCGTGAGCGTGATCATGAGTGCGCTTGTGAGTGGCGCGCGGTCCCCGAAGTTCGTCGGGCGGAAGTGGAGGCCAACACTGGGTGTTTACTATCAAGATTCTCATGTTTTAGATTTTCGTTTAGAAAAGGGACTATTAAGCTTTCTTGTCAGCTATGAAGTACAGTCGAGCACGATTTGAAGGTTATAGCGCCAGCATCGAGCGGCCAAGCGTGCCACCAGCCCACGGTTTCGTTTCGGAACCATGAAAATCGAGATTTCGCACTCTTCGCTCCCTTGTTGGCTGTTCCATGATACAACAATGGCCCGCACGACTGACTTGCCACCCTTTGGGTTTCAAGCTGTACATTCTTTGTCATCAAGCACAGACGTGGACTTGGTTGCCCTTTTTCTAGGCCGATAACGAAACTTGCATGGAATATTTGCTAAAGCTGGTGTTCTTTCTGCTTCGTTTGAAAGAGTAACTTTCCCGCGACAACCTTCGAATCGCAGAGGACTGTACATGCGGCGCATTCGTATATTATGGCGGTGAAGCCAGCAAACGTGCGTCTTCGTCCTTAAGTAATCGCCTTTTTTTATTTTTTGTGCTAGTAACGTGAGTAGTAAACTTGCGCTAAGCGGAACACCTTATTGCACTGCTGTTGAATGTTGAGCTTGGTACACGTTTCTTAAATTTCATTATATTTCTGCCTGTTAAATCGAAACAGACATGGCTTCAGTAAAATTCCGGTTAAGCAATACAGAATGCTGATTCTAACCTAGAGGGAGGTCAAGGAAACAGTGGAATAGTGCCAAAACAACAAAGCTCCGCAATAAGGTGAATTGTGTAGTTTTGTTGATGTGGAGGAAATACAAGATGGGCAGAGCAATGCTTTTTATGCAGCAGAAATTATGGGTCTGCAATAGTCAATGAAATGCGATGTCGGTATAAAAATAAACATATCAACA
The DNA here is from genome assembly GCA_013339765.2 of Haemaphysalis longicornis. Taxonomy (NCBI): domain Eukaryota; kingdom Metazoa; phylum Arthropoda; class Arachnida; order Ixodida; family Ixodidae; genus Haemaphysalis; species Haemaphysalis longicornis. Next base: position 110,003,010 of record CM023449.1, read on the forward strand.
ATTGATAGTTGACTGAACAAAATACAGCGAGGTGCTCTGTCATGTGATTATACTTCGTACCAGTGTAAAGACAAGGAATGACACGCTCCCGACCACATGTAAGCCTATATGAGGCTTTTCCTGCTGTTCTGCCATTCCCCGGCCGTGCTGTTCCGCCAGTGAAACAGTGGGGCTGTTTCGATCGGCTCGCGGCAGGTTCCAGGCGCTTACCGGTGTATCCGGCGCGAAATGCAGCCGGGCTGTATATATTGACAGGTACAGCATCTGGAGCGGTAGCAGGAATCAGACGTTGACATAGCCCTTGTTTTCAACTTTATATGAGCAAGAATGTCCTTAAAACTGCAGGTTCCGTGCCTGCAGGTGACTTCGGGCGGTTTTTCAGGCTGCTTAAACCGCACCCCAGACTTGGCATAAAACATTATAGGGGTAAGGGGGGGGCACTGGCCCCTTCTCTCCCCCCCCCTACCGGGTACGCCCCTGGCATGTGCTTATTCTTTCTTGCATCCACAACATTCGAGTCGTCACGTTGATTTGGGAATGCTGGAATCCAGCATATGCTGGCAAGATACGAGAGCTTGAACACAACCCACTTGCCCACAATGAGTTTTCAAAGATCTCCACCACCTGAAGGTACTGAAGTGAGATGGTGGTGGTGGAGAAACATTTATTCAAGCGAATAAGGTTCGCGCTTTAAGCGGGAGAAGCCCTCAGTCCAGGGCCCCTGCGGTGGCTGCGGTTCTGCGTCCCCGTTCCACCAACTGTCGCTGCTCCTCAGGGTCCGAACTGCACAGCGTGGCCTCCCACTGCTCGAAGGTGGGTGTGCGAATAATGGGGGCTGCTGGTGTGTTTTGGCAAGCCCACGTGGTGTGGTACAGTGTTGGATGTTCGCTGCAGTGTGGGCATGTTGGTGGACACATTGTGGGGTGTATGATGTGCAGGAAGCTAAGGTGGGGGTATGTGTTTGTCTGTAGTTGCCGCCAGGCTACAGCCTCCTCTCGGGTGAGCTTCTGGTGCGGTGGTGGGTAGGCACATCTGCAAGGCGGGGTGGGTGTGTCAGAAGTGTACGGTACTGCTGCTGGACAGGCTCTGGGTCACGGAGCGACTGGTGCGGTGCCCGGAGGGTGCATGCTCGGGCTTTAGCGTGTGCTCGCTCATTTCCGTCAAGCCCTGCGTGACCTGGCGTCCATATTAGTACAGTTTGGTTTAGGGTGTCCTTGTGCTTTTTTAGAAGTCGGAGAGCGCATATTGAGATCCGACCGTTGCCGTAGTTTCTGCATGCCTGCTGGCAGTCTGTAATTATATCAAGTGGGCTATTCGAAGTTGGAGACGTTATCGCAAGTGCGATGGCCGTTTCTTCGGCTTCAGCAATGTTTGTGGTTTTTGCTGGTCGCAGTGCGAACGACCATCGCCCGAGCCGTCAATGACACTAACTGCTGTGGCTGGATGGGGACGCGTAGTGGGCCGCGTCCGTGAATCGCACATGCGGGTGGTCAGAGTACTTCCCTTGCAGGAATTGTACCCGTGCTTGCCTGCGCTGTACGTGATGCTCAGGATGCATGTTTCGGGGGAGCGGAGCAACCCTGATGAGCGTGCGGATGTCTTGAGGAACAGTTTCCGGACGAGGGTGGCTGGCGTCCACTAGCCTGTAGCCTAGCTGCCTCAGCACCGTGCGACCGGTCGAAGTTAGTCTGAGCCGCTCTAGTTGGCTGACAAGGTGGCATCAATGATCTCCCGCACCTTGTTGTGCACCCCGAGCGCTTCCCAACTTGCTAGTGGCAGTGTGAGGAGGAGGCCTAGCGCTTGCTTGTACGCCTTCCGCAGTAGTAGTACGTCAAGTTGGTCCAATTCCCGCGGTTTCAGCGGGAGGTAAGGCGTTAGAGTACACTACGTGGCTGACAACAAGTGCTTGCACCAACTTGATGATGTCATCCTCTTTCAAACCCTGGTGACGGTTTGTGACTCGACTTACCATACGCATGATTTGCAAGGCAGTGTGTTTGGGGCGCTGGATGGTTAGCGTTCTTCCTCCGTCTTGCTGGATATAAAGTCCCAGAATGCGGATGGTTGGGACTACGGGGATGTCGCTACCCTGGGGCTTTATTTGTATTGTGGTGGGTTCCAGGGCCTTGCCACGTGGCTTGTGCCTCAAAATGATGAGCTCGGACTTCTCCGGCGAGCATTCAAGGCCGCGCACACTGGCGTACTGCTGGACTGCGTCAGCGGCTTGTTGGAGCGCATCCTGGATGTCGCCTTCTGACCCACCAGTAGTCCAAATCGTAATATCATCTGCGTAGAGCGCATGTTTAATCCCCGGAATGGTGTTAAGTTGTTGTGGGAGCTTCATCGTAGCTATAATAAATAATGTTGGAGAAAGCACCGCTCCTTGTGGCGTTCCTTTGTTGGGCACGGTCTGAAGGGCCGTTCGAAGTGGTCCGATGCCCACAGTCGCCGTGCGATCTGTGAGGAATGCCTCGATGTACTGGAACATTCGTTTTCCACAGTTAGTGTCACTTAGGTTTTCGAGGATGGTGTCGTGGCTCACATTATCGAATGCTCCTTTTAAATCGAGAGCGAGGATAGCTCTGCTGGAGTGAGGAGAAATGTGCGCCAAGACGTCTTCTGTTAGTTGAAGGAGGATGTCATGAGTTGACAGGTGGGCCGGAAGCCGAACATTGTGTGTGGATAAATGTCTTGGGCTTCTATGTATGGTTGTAGGCGGGCAAGGATCACACGCTCAAAAAGCTTCCCTACGCACGACGTTAGCGATATGGGGCGCAATGTGTCCAGCTTCGTAGGTTTGCCTGGCTTCGGAATGAGCACCATTTCAGCGTGTTTCCATTGAGCGGGTATTGTGCCCCGTTCCCAGTGCTCATTGAAGTACCCCGTTAAGGCTTGGATGCTGGTTTTGTCGAGGTTTCTGAGTACCTTGTTAGTGACCTTGTCTTTACCCGGAGTGGTGTTGCGGGTCAGTGCTTTAAGTGCCTGCCAGACCTCCTGTGTCGTTATTGGTTTGTCCAGCTCCGGGTTGGGTTGGCCAGCGTACGTGCGAGGAGGCATGGAAGGTAAAGGCGTGCCAATGTACTTGTCTTTAAGCTTATCCAGCACCTCGTCGTCCCTGCCAGGATGAGAGTGTAGCAAACGCTGGATTTCTTTTTGACTCTTCAGCGTACTCTGCGCGGGGTCCAGCAAGTGGCGGACGAGCTTCTATGTCTTTGCCGTTCCTAGAGTACCCTGTAAGCTCTCGCACAGCTGACGCCAGTTTTGTCTCGTGAGCTCGGCCGCGTACTCCGCTGCTTTCCGCGATATCTCTGCCATCCTGCATTTTAGCTTTCTGTTATGTTTCTGCCTCTTCCATCTTTGTTGGAGGCCTTTGCGTGCTTCCCAGAGATGGAGGAGGTGAGAGTCCACTGCAGGCGCTTCTGTGGTGAGAGCGATCTCTTTCGAGTGTTTGTTAACACCGTGGTGCAGGTCCACGATCCATTGCTCAAGTGAGCTTATGACGGTTGTGTCGCTTTGGGCTCTGTGCTTGCGAAAGGTGGTCCAGTCAGTCATACTTATGGACTTGAGAATTCGACGTAAAGGAGCGGTCGGGATGATAGTCCGGACAATATAGTGATCCCGGCCCAGGGACTCTTCCAGATTTTGCGACTCTGCTTGTGGAACGTTTTTGATCAGTGTTAGGTCAGGACTAGTATCCCTTGTGATGCTGTTCCTGATACGAGTTGGATTTTTTAGGTCAGTGAGGACTGTTAGACGGTGTTGCTGAATGGTGGTGTGGAGCTTGTTGCCCTTTGGCGTGGCGTACTTGTAGCCCCACACCGGATGCGCCCGCGTTGAAGCCTCCTACTATTACCAAGCCGTTCCTGCCCGCCGCGCTTTCTGCTTTCATTATTAAGTATTCGAAGGTATCATGGCGATGGTTTGGCGGGCTGTAGATGTTTAACACAAATACACTCGGTTGGTCCCTGGTACGAGGTACGACTTCTATGAGTACATGCTCAATGCTGCAGCCATCAATTTGATCGGGACGTGAGGGTGGCTACCCTAGCCGGAAGGTTCCCAGAGAGGTGTGTAACGTAGCCTGCCATGTGTGGTGTACATTCTGCCTCCTGTAGTGCTATAATATCGGGTTTTGTGGTAGCATTGCTTATGTACTGCATGAGCGCGCCTTGTTTCTTCGAGTAGCTCCGGCAATTCCACTGCCAAAGCGTGAGGGGTTTCGCGGCCATCTCTTTCGCGGCCATCCTGCCGCGAAAGAGAGGTGACGGAGTTTAGGGTGGGTCGTGCGTATGCCTTTTCACGCTTCTCATTGCGCACTGGGGTAGAGGTCGGCGTCGTAATATGCATGTTCTGCATATTTCCATCGTCGTGCTTAACTTAGTAAGGGTTTCCTGGATGGCCAACATATTCTGCTGTATGAGGGCTTGCTTTTCGCGTAATAAATTTGTTCTGATTGGCTGCTCAGGTATAAGCCCGCTGTCTTGTTCTTTAGCATGGAGAGCTTTTCTCAGTTCCTTATTTGCATTCCTGAGCTCCGCGTTTTCAGCTCGAAGTGCTTTGACCTCAGCTAGTACTTGATGGAGTAGAAGTGCGGTGTCAAGAGAAGTGTGTGTTGTGTCACTAGTTGAGTGGGTATGATTTCGAGCAGTGGGAGGCCGCGCTACACGCGCCGCCCAGTTCACCTTGGTGGCATCTGCGCCTCCTGCATGCGGGTCGCCGGGATTCTTGGTCCACGTTAGTCTGGAACTGGATCTGGACCGGTTGCCGGAGCTGGGTCTAGGGCCACATCTGGAGGCAGACCTGGAGCCTGGTCGGGAACGGCTCCGAGACCGGGAACGGTGCCGGGACCTGGAGCGGCGTCCCGATTTCGAACAGGCCTTGCTCTTGGATCGGGAACGGTGGCTGGATTTGGAGCGGGTCTTGCTCTTGGATCGGGAATAACGCTTCGACGTGGAGTGAGCCTGACTCTCGGACGGGGAACGGCGCCGCGATTTGGAACGGGCTCGGGAGGCAGACCTGGAGGAGCAACGTTGCTGCTCTTCCCCTAAAGATGAACGCTTTGACATGTAAGAATTGCCTGAAAACCATACCAGATGAGGGTACCAAATCATAGTTAAGGGGGCGTTCACGCCTATTTACGTGTTTTGAACAAAAAAAGTGCCATTTAAAGGTGACACGTCGTTCCCTGCCGATTTCTGATGCCTGAATAACTTTGTGGGCATAAATTCAGCAGCTTGCTCACATGTCTAACATGTATGTGTGCTTGTTAGGAGTGAAGTAGGTAAAACTTGGAAGGTTTGATTGTAGTTGTGTATAGATTACCTACATTGTTTTCATTCCTAGGAAAAAAAATTGAAGTAACCCTGCCAATTGTTCTGCATTGCTGCATTTTAATATGCTTGTATGATTCGTAGAACCTGGAGGAGTTCAGCTGCTTGTTAAAGGAGAAATGAACAGTGGTACAAAAAGAAGAGCAACTAATAAATAAAAATCTTCACAATCGCAGGATGCCAACGGTCCACCTACCAACTCGCGTCCCTGCAGTGTTTCTGCTGGCTAGGATGCGGGCGCAATGGAGCATTTTTCAGCATCTCGAAGTTTGTGATCAAGCGCTGCCCAAGTGAACGATGCCGCAGAAGGATCTTCTGTTTTAATGCCACAATTTCATGTGCTGAGCACTTCCTCGTAAGACATTTTAAATATTCATCATCCCAGACGGTATGTTACCTTCGTCTTTGGTGGAATGTGGCTGCAATCAGGTTATTTGTGACAGAAACATGTGAACATCGTGGTGAGAGTATTGAGGCCTTGTTGATTGCGCATGCTTCGGAAATAACATTTTCATTCAACTGAATACTTTCTAAATATTATAATTTGTGAACAATATATTGTCACAGAGCCAGAGACGACGCAGTTGTCTTGAAGGAAAACACGTGTATTGCAGCGAACTTGTGCTGCCCTAACAACTCAAATAATACACGGGCGGCGAAGCAGCAGTCAACAAAGTGACGTGTGGGAGCGAGCGTCGACGATCGGAATTACCCCGGCGTCTGCTCTGCAGGCTTTTTATCTTTTGGCGCGCGTGGTTCTCGAACCGTCGATTGACCTCTAGAACATTGCAGATCCAAGAAGATTATTCTGGGCTGTTCACGTTAGATCGGAATGCTCTCCCTTATCAGAACAGATAACACATGCGGCACAGATAGAAAGAATGGGACACGCGTTTCCCTTGGCACAGTGATAACACAGACCGGCGCAGCAGGGCGGTAAAAGCAAAACACAAATAAACACAGTCCATGGTTCGCGGCATTACCCCCTCCCTCTAAGAGTGCATCGACCCGATGCTAACATAAGCGACAGTACGTACAAATAAAAATAAAAGTTTGTTATCGTCCGTAGAAAGGTTTTAAGCGAACCACGTGGACGACTTCGGGCCACGTGTGTCGTCGTGATGTGCCGGAGTCACCATCGGGGATCACTTCGTAGGTAAGTTGGCCAACACGTCGTAGAATCTGTAGGGTCTCGAAATAGCACCGTCAGAAGTTTTTCACTCAGTCCGCGGTCGTCTGATGGAGTCCAAACCCACACACAGATCCCCTGGGTGGTATTCGGCGGCTCAGGCGTAGGAGGTTGTAGCGGCCGGCATCCACCAGCTGCTGGTCCGTTATACGAACTCGAGCGATCTGGCGGGACCTCCTCCGCACGCTGAAGGCATCCTTGGATGTCGGCGTTTAGGTCCTCGTCTTCTACGTGCGGCAGCATGGCGTCAAGCATTGTAGTCGACCGTCTTCCGTAGACGAGCTCGAACGGTGTCATCTGCGTGGTTTCTTGGATAGCCGTTTTTGTACGCAAACGTCACATACGGGAGCACTTCGTCCCAGGTCTTATGTTCAACGTCGACGTACATGGACAGCATATCCGCAATCGTCTTGTTCAAACGTTCCGTAGCCGTTGTTTGGGGGTGGTACGCCGTCGTTCATCAGGTGATCCGTGTTGCTGTAGCGTAAGATTCCTTCATCAGCTCGCAGTAAAGGCGTTCAGCGGTAATGGTTGAGGACTTCTGGGGCTCCATGTCGCAGCACAACTTGCCTTATGAAAAACTTGGCGACTTCTTGTGCCTCCCTCCCTCGGTAGAGCGGCGGTCTCCGCGTAGCGCGTCGTGTAGTCTGTCGCTACGACAATCCACTTGTTCTAGGATCGGGATGTAGAAAACGGGCCGAGAAGGTCCATTCCCAATCTGTTTGGAAGGGCCCTCGACGGACGGCAATCGGCTGCAGGAAGTCCGCGGGTCTCGTCGGTGGCGGTTTTTCGTCGCTGGCAGGTCACGGCAGCTCCGGACGTAGTGGGTTGACTCGGATGTAAGACGGTGCCAGTAGTACCTTCGCCTTGATTTTTCCAATTGTGCGGAGCTGTGCCGAGATGCCCGGAAGGACGGGTCGTCGTGGCACGGTTTTCAAAATGTCGTCCCGAGATCTGCAGGAATGACAAGGAGGTAATTCGTTCTCGTTCCGGGGCTGAAAGTTTTCTTCACGAGGACGGAGTTTTCGAGGCTGAATGCTGGCAAGGTTCGTTTGAAGGGCCTAGGCACGGCGACACTGCGTCCTTCCAGGTAGTCGATCGTGACGCGTAACTCGGGGTCCGGCACGCTGTTGGGCCGGTGAGATCGCTCTCTGTCACGACTCCGAAGAACGCGCTGTCTTCATCGGAGTCCTGTGGTGGTGGGTCGACGGGGGCGCGAGACAGGCAGTCGGAAGTCGGAGTGTTTCCTGTTCCGATTTGTAGACGATTGTAACGTCTAACTTCTGCAGGCGCAAGCTCCACCGCCCAAGACGCCAGAGGGGTCCTTCAAATTGGCGAGCCAACACAGCGCATGGTGGTCTGTCACAACCTTGAACGGTCTTCCATACACGTATGGGCGAAATTTCGAAATGGCCCATATAATCGCGAGGCACTCTTTCTCAGAGGCTGAGTAGTTTTTTTCTTCCTTGGACAGACCACGGCTGGCATAGGCGATTAATGTTTCGCAACCGCTTTGCTTTTGGACGAGGACAGCACCCAAGCCTATATCACTGGCGTCCGTGTGCATTTCCGTTTCGGCGTTTTCGTCGAAATGCGCGAGCACGGGCGGGCTTTGCAGACATTGTTGCAGCTCGCAGAATGCTTTTTCTTGGGCGTTTTCCCAGCTGAAAGGGGTGCTATTTTTCGTCGAAGCGCGTGAGTGGCTCTGCAATGCGTGCGAATTTTGCGACGAAGCGCCGGTATTATGCGCACAGTCCGAGAAATCTGCGCACTCGCTTCTTATCTTTCGGTCTTGGGAAGTACGCTATGGCAGAAATTTTTGCCGGGTCAGGCAGGACTCCCGCGGCGTTGACGACATGGCCCAAAAACTTCAGTTCCTCGTACGCGAAACGGAACTTTTCAGGCTTCAGCGCTAACCCCGACGTACGAATGGCCTCGAGTACAGACTGCAACCGTGCAAGGTGTTCGTCGAAAGTCCGGGAGAATACCACACCGTCGTCGAGGTATATGAGGCAGGTGTGCCACTTCAGGCCAGCTAGCACAGTGTCCATGACTCTTTGAAACGTTGCTGGCGCCGTGCACAGCCCAAACGGCATCACATTGAATTCGTATAGGCCGTCCGGATGTATGAATGCAGTCTTCTCTCGATCTCTCTCGTCCACTTCAATTTGCCAGTAGCCTGTCTTCAGATCCATCGACGAGAAGTACTTCGCGTGGCAGAGGTGGCAGAGGGCGTCGTCCTTTCGTGGCAGGGGGTACACGTCCTTTTTGGTGATCTTGTTCAATCGCCGGTATTCAACGCAGAACATCAGCGTACCGTCTTTCTTCTTCACGAGTACGACCGGCGCAGCCCACGGACTTTTCGATGGCTGTATAATGTCGTCCCTGAGCATGTCTTCGACTTGAGTCCGGATGGCTTCGCGCTCGTGTGTAGAGACGCCGTACGGTGATTGTCGGGTAGGTCGGGCTCCATCCTCGGTTATTATCCGGTGCTTCGCCAGAGGTGTCTGTCGTAACTTTGGGTTCGACGAAAAACACTCGCTGTAGTGACGCAGCAAAGCCGATAGCTTGTTCCTGTCTTCTTGCAGTAGCGCCGGATTCATGTCGAGGGGATTCGGAAGCTTGAAGATATCTTCAGGTGCGCGTTCAAAGTCGGCCACCGCAATCACGTCACTTGCTTCTTGCGTTTGTTCGAGGAACGCAATTGGAGCTCCCCTGTTCAAATGCTCGTATTCCTCGCTGAAATTAGTGACCAGAACTTGGGATTGGCGTTGCGTAAAGCGCGCAATGCCTCTTGCGATGGAGACACCGCGGTCGAGGAGCAACCTCTGGTCACTCTCAACGATAGCGTCGACGTCAGGAACAGCATCTTCGAAGTAGACGGTGATCATCAAGCTTGCGCGGGGTGGCAGTGTGACACAATCATCGGCGATGCTTATAGCAGCACGGTGTTCGGGGTTCGGATCCGGCATCATGGAGTGGTCGGAGGAAAACGTTATGGACTTGGTCTGCAGATAATTATTGCGCCGTGTCCGGTCAAAAGTCCATTCCGAGAATTACGTCGCGGGGCAGTTCGGCAAAACGACGACGCTGCAGGGTACGTTGTGCCGCCTATGGTGACGCGCGATGTGCACATTCCACTTGGCGTCACGAGATGGCCTCCTGCTGTGCGTATGTGCGGACGTCCCAATCTGGTCATAACTTTCTTCAGCTTAGACGAGAAGGGTCCGCTCATTACTGAGTAAACGGCTCCCGTGTCTATGAGGGCGACTACATCAAAGCCGTCGATGGGCACCTTGACGTCGGATGCCGCGTTCCTCGAGTTCCGAGTGCGTCGGGGCGTCGCATCTCGGCTTGTGCGTGTTGACGGTCGGGCACTGTGTGTCGTCGTCGTCTTCTCAGCGGCAGTCTCGGTCATGTCTGGTAGGCGTCGCGCCGTGTAGCTGTCGTCGTGTTCGGGAGTCTTGTCAGGGTTAGGTCGGGTCGTCGGGATGAGGGCATGTCGCGAATCACTGTCTTCGGTGCGTCCGTGCGTCGTTCGAGGGTTTACAGTGTTTCGCTGTAGAGCAACTTCACCTCCAGAAGTTGCTGCTTTTAATTTCCCCCGCGTGGGCTAGGGGACCTTCCACGGGCGAAGTCAGCATTGCTGCGGCGGTTCGGCGATTGGTACGGGTAGGGCGACGGCGAGCGGTTGAAACGGGCTGGACCTCGGTTGGCGTTGGACAGGTAATCTTCGATTTCGGTAGGGCGCTGGCCGGGCCGGGGGCGTGGTGCGTCGACGCAGAACCCTCGCAAACCGAGCCTCTTGTAGGGGCAGCGACGGTAGATGTGGTTTGCCTCTCCGCAGTGGTAGCACAGCTGCCGATTATCTGGCGTTCGCCACACGTCGGTCTTCCTTGGGCCGGGGGTTTGCACCGCAGATAGTCGGGCCGGCGACAGATGACGACGGTATGGAGCATGGGAACGATAGGGCGCAGGCGGGCGAGGTGGACGGACGCCAGCCGCGTAGGCCATGGCTTGCGGCTCGCGGGGTGCTTCTGGCGTTGTTGAAGTTCCAAACGCTAGGTGCACTTCTTCCTTAATCACGTCGGTAAGGGAAGCGACTTGGGGTGGCGGCGGCGTTGGGAGAAGTTTCCGCAGCTCCTCTCTCACTATTGCGCGGATAGTCTCGCGTAGGCTGTTGGCCGGAATCCGCGTGCTGTCGAAGTAGTTCGCATTGACCGCGCTAACAAAGTTGCGATCATACTGCTTAGCACGCATTTCGAGGGCCTTCTCAATTGTGCTGGCTTCGGTCACAAATTCAGCGACGGTTTTGGGTGGATTGCGGACAAGTCCAGCAAACAGTTCCTCCTTCACACCGCGCATCAAGAAGCGTAACTACTTTTCTTCCGCCATGCAAGGGTCCGCATGCCTGAAGAGCCTCTTCATCTCCTCGACGAACACAAGAAAGTTTTTGTTGGGTTGTTGTGTCCGCGTCTGCAGCAAACTTGGCCCGCTCTTTCCGCACACGCGTGGTGAACGTCGTTAAAAAGTTTGTTCTGAAATCGTTCCAAGAGTCCAGGGAACTCTCGTGGTTTTCGAACCAGATCTGGGCTCAGCCCTCAAGGTAGAAGAACACTTGCCTCAGTGTCTCCACGTCGTCCCATCGGGTAAACAGCCTGACCCGTTTGACCTGCTCCAACCAGTCTTCGGGGTCCTCCGCAGGCCGACCCATGGAATGAGGGGGCTCCCTGGGTTGCTGAAGAACGAGGTACTGCGTTTGATCATGGGGGTTTCCGACGTCTTCTTTGCTTCCACGTTATCCGGAAGGCAGTCCAACTCTGGCCTGTAGACCCTTGCGGTCGGCGGTTGACACGAGTATGGGGGGGGGTCTTGCCTTGTCGCCTGACAGGGGCTAGGGTTCATGTACCCCGCACCCCACCAGATGTCACGGAGCCAGAGGACGACGCAGTGTCTGAAGGAAAACACGTTTATGGACCGAACTGTGCTCCCCTAACAAACTCAAATAATACACGGGGGGGGGCGCGAAGTAGCATTCAACAAAGGTGGACGTGTGGCGAGCGAGCGTCGACGATCGGAATTACCCTGGCGTCTGCTGTGCAGGCTTTTTATCTTTCGGCGCGCGTGGTTCTCGAACCGTCGATTGACATCTAGAACATTGCAGATCCAAGAAGATTATTCTGGGCTGTTCACGTAAGATCGGAATGCTCTCCATATCAGAACAGATAACACATGCGGCACAGAAAGAAAGAATGAAACACGCGTTTCCCTTGGCACAGTGATAACACAGACCGGCGCAGCAGGGCGGTAAAAGCAAAACACAAACACGTTGCATGGTTCGCGGCAATATGATTAAAGTCATGATTAGTTGTACTACAGTGCGGGAAAGAAATCCCAGCATATGTTTTAAGAGCCTCTGATATTTCAGTTCATTGGCTGCTGAGCAATAAAACAGAACTGAAAATTGTTTAAAGTGAAATCAAATATTAAGTGCGAATGCACTTCTTAAGCGACCCTGAATCACGCGTCCACCACCGTCCGTCCGTCCGCACCACATACCCACTTAGGGCGATTGGCCAAGAAGAGTTCCTAATTTCTTTAGCACATACCCACTTAGGGCGATTGGCCAAGTAATCTGAATCACGCGTCCACCACCGTCCGTCCGTCCGCACCACATACCCTCTTAGGGCGATTGGCCAAGAAGAGTTCCTAATTTCTTTAGCACATACCCACTTAGCGCGATTGGCCAAGTAATCTGAATCACGCGTCCACCGCCGTCCGTCCGTCCGCACCACATACCCACTTAGGGCGATTGGCCAAGAATCGGGCGTGAGAAGGGCTAATGCACCCGCTTAAAGGAGTACTGACACGAAATTTCAAAGCTGAGATCCGCTCTAGCAATGAAGTACAACGAAAACACAAATAGGTGTCTGTGACTAAATGCATCTTTCTTTCTTTGTAGTTGTGTGTGTGTGTGTGTGATCGCTCTTTCGCGACCATTACCGAACCGCGCAAATTCAACTCCTGCTTTCGCACTTTCACATTCTTCCCCTCGGGGAAATGCGGGGAAATTTTTGTTGTCACCAGTGCGTGACCCGTAGTAAAAGCTATCTGGTCTCCTAATTTCAAATGGGACAGGAAATGCCAAAAAAACATGAGGACATAAACAAGACAGCTTGCTACAATAAACCAATTCAAAGAATTGCTCAATGTCTATAAAGTGGTGATTCAGGCGGGTTAGTTCGGTGTTGCTGAAATACAAGCCGGCACTCACCTGGTCAAAAACAGATAAACAAATAAAGACGATTTGGGGCCCCTACTGGTCCCTTGTTCACAATGAAGAGGGGGGCGAAAGGTCGCGACTATTTATAAGTTCGGAGGCGTAGAGTGCACATGTATATCTCAGGGAGATTACCCCGCGACCGGTTAATCGTATTTTTAGTTGGTTGAATATGCACTGATTCTAAAAGTAGTCGTGTCGACAGGCAATTCTCTGATGCGATTATGCTTGCGGAATCCCAATCGATGACGTGGTCAGTAGCCGGGTGATGATCCGCGAAGGCATTTCAGCTTGCATTGCCTTTTGGATGCGACGCTCAGGGCATCTCTTGTCGGCGGCCCTGTCCTTCCTGCGTGCGTCCGTTGTTGTCCGCAGCCACACTTCCCGTCTCCTCTTCGATAGGCATTGTATTGGATTCGATTGGCTTGGCTTGGCTTGGCTTGACTTGACTGGGATTGGATTGGATTGGATTAAAGTGGATTGTGTTCGATTGTGCTGCGTCATAACCACGGCACTCTATCTCCGCGGTCTCCTATCCATCGGGCGCGCTGCACATATAACCGGTGTGCCGCTCTCCGGTGGCCTTTCGGTCGACGGTTGCTCCCCGCTTGCGCTTGACCCCCCTCAGTGTCGCATCACACCAGGGTTGCCGCGAGGGGCGGAGGGCGTAATTTTATTTTGAGATCGTTCTGGTGCTATTGAATTCTTATTTTAAAAACTTCCAGTCTCACCTATGTAGGATGCGTCGCAATCCTTGCATGGAATTTTGTAGGCAACTCCGGGAATCTTGATTTGTCTAAAGGGTCCTTCACGCGTACCAGCTTCTGCTTAAGCCTGTTCGTTGGCACGTGTGCAATTTGAATGCCATTTGTGCCAAACACCCTTGCAAGAGCTTCGCTAATGCCTTGCGTGTAGGTGACGGCAGCGCGTTTTTGCCTATCTTCTTCAGGAACCCTTTCGGAGGAGGCAACTGAAGCCCGCAATTGTTGCGTCCTCACAAGCTTTGAAGGGTAGCCGTTGCTGCGAAGGTCCTTCCTTACCACGGCTAGCTCTTGCTTGCGCAGACCAGGCTGAGAGAAGATTCGTGATGCGCGTGAGAAGAGTGCAGCAGCGACGGAGCGTTTTTGGCCTATAGGATGCGCAGAGTCGAACCCCAGGTATCCACGCGTGTGGGTCGGCTTTAGATACACACTGGTTGTAAACCCTTTGGCCGACCTTTTCACAAGTACGTCGAAGAAGGCGATCTGTCCATTATTTTCCTATTCTATGGTGAACTGGATGCTTGGAACACAAGTGTTTCGATGCTCAATTAAAGGCATTACGTCTCGGCGGTGAATCACAGAAAAACAGTCGTCTACGTAGCAGAAAAAAATCTTGGGACCGTCTTGTACGAGCATAGCGCAGAATTTTCTAGAGCCTCTAAGGCAATATTCCGACAGACTGCTGAAACCGAAGCTTTCATCGCTGTTCCAAACCGCTGCTTGTAACTTTGTACGTTGAAAACAAAACATGTGTTCTGCAGGCCAAATTCCAGGCAAAATTACGCGGTCCGGAGTTGCAAGGGTCTAATCGAGAACAATGCATCTCTGCCTTCACGTTCGCCAATTGAGACGCAAGACCTATACCGTCTCCTGGAATTTGGCCTGCAGAACAGATATTTTCTTTGCAACGGACACTATCACAAGCAGCGGTTTCGAACAGCGATGGGAGCTTCCGTTTCAGTAGTCTGTGCGAATATTGCCTTAGAGGCTCTAGAAAATTCTGCGCTATGCTCGTACAAGACGGCCCCAAGATCTTTGTCTGTTACGTAGCCGACTGTTTGTGTGTGATCCACCGCCGAGACGTTATGCCTTTTATTAAGCATCTAAACTCTTGTGTTCCAAGCATCCAGTTCACCTTGGAACAAGAAAATAATGGACAGATCGCCTTCCTCGACGTACTTGTGGGACGGTCGGCCAAAGGATTGACAACCAGTGTGTATCGAAAGCCGACCCACACGGGTAGATACCTGGGGTTCGACTCGGCGCATCCTATAGGCCAAAAACGCTCCGTCGCTGCTGCACTCTTCTCACGCGCATCACGAATCTGCTCTGAGCCTGGTCTGTGCAAGCAAGAGCTAGCCGTGGTAAGGAAGGACCTTCGCAGCAACGGCTACCCTTCAAAGCTTGTGAGGACGCAACAATTGCCGGCTTCAGTTGCCTCCCCCGAAAGGGTTCCTGAAGAATACAGGCAAAAACCGCGCTGCCGCCCCCTACACGCAAGGCATCAGTGAAGCTCTTGCAAGGGTGTTTGGCACATATGGCGTTAAAATTGCACATGTGCCAACGAACAGGCTTAATCAGAAGCTGGTAGGCGTGAAGGACCCTTTAGAAAAATCAAGATTCCCGGAGTTGCCTACAAAATTCCATGCAAGGATTGCGACGCATCCTGCATAGCTGAGACTGGAAATTTTAAAAGAATTAAATAGCACCAGAACGATGCCAAAAAAGGCAATGCAAGCTGAAATGCCTTGGCGGATCATTACCTGGCTACTGACCACGTCATCGATTGGGATTCCGCAAGCATAATCGCGTCAGAGAAGCGCCTGTCGGCACGACTACTTTTAGAATCAGTGCATATTCTACCAACTAAAAACACGATTAACCGGTCGCTGGGTAATCTCACCGAGATATACATGCGCACTCTGCGCCACCGAACCTATAGATAGTCGCGACCTTTCACCCCTCTTCAATGTGAGGGGACGAACTTGTGGGGACGAACAGAAGCTCTTAACAAATGAGCTGCGTAGTCGCTATGCACTAGCCATGGTTTTTATTAGTTGCCTTGATGAATAGGATCTTCTGTCGCAGTGTTTTAGGTAGCTCACTCGCACATTATTCCTTTGTTTTTCGGACACTGTGGAGTGTCCAATACTTTTTCGTTCTATTTCTCATTTTTATTGCAACTGTAAATATGTCAGGAGTCCCGTAATGAGTTTCTGGCAGTAATATAGCACTACTGTGTGCATGAACGCAGCCTAAATAAAAGAATTGGCTGCCTTGCCTTTGCTTAGAGGGGCCATGCAGACAACACACAAGTTTGGTTCATTCGACAGATTGCCTCGTTAGAATCATACTGACACCATTTTTAACGCGCACTTCACTCGAATAAGCTATATAATTAGGAAAAGGGAATCGCCATGCGACCCACTAGCTCATTTCCCACAGCAGTACCTATGATATCACATGTCCCCAGCTGTGCGATTGGCTGAGGCCGGCAAAAGCAAACGCAAATGGGGCAGGCTTTATAAGCATGCTGAACGAGCTGTTTGCACCTAAATGTAATGGATATTCATTTTACAGCAGTAAAAATGGTGCAGTAAACAATGAAATTTACGAAAATACGCGTAAACATACAAGTACCGATGCGCACTGCTGTTGGTACAGCGTGCACTATGCTTGTTTTAGCTGGACAGCACTCCGCCGCTTTGGAGTTGGCTTCCATGGCACTGGCCGATTGGCATAGGCGATGTCTTACGTGACCCTGTTTGTCGAGGATACCCCATGTTTCACAAAACCATTACTTTCTACACTAACGAAAACAAGCCAGTGCAGACGCGGTCAAAAACAAGGCAATGGCAAACAACGGTTTGTGGATGAGTATGGTAGCTCCACCTGGGAGGACTGATGGCTAGCAAGGCTGCAGACCCGAGTGACGCAGTAGTTTGTTTGATGACACGCACTTGTGGCTTCATTGCTGACGTCCCAAAAACACACGATATGGTGGGAGAATCAGAATTTTAACCAAAATTAATTTCTCAGTGAATGCAGCATCATTTGCTGCCGGTCAAGTGGTAGGGGCACTATAAAACAGGAAATATTTTGAACGAAACGAACTTCTATATTTTCCGAATGGCCCCTTTAAAGCACTGTATTATATTTTTGGTTCCTGTAGTGATGGCACCATGAAGGAACCGCAGTAGACAAAGTTAATGTCAGCGCTTTACCATGCTTTTTTGTGTTTGATGGAAACAAATATAATACTCTAACCAAGGACTTTATACGAAGCGTTCCCAAAGTTTCGGAACCTACTTGGCTCCTTCATTAGAACTGTCTATGTTTGACCGAGAGCAATAGTTCTACATATAAACAATTTTTTTGTTTCCTGCAGTGGATCAGAGGCTAGGGCACAAATAGGGGGTAGGAGAGCTAGATATCTGTTCATCTTTCGCCGGCTTGCTTGGGTGTGACAACTGTATCTAGTTGTCAATTCCAATTTGTTGTGGTCAGTTTTTCTCAACTAAATTGTAACGTTTTTAAAGATTATGGTAAGTTTTTGTGGGCCTAAAGGGTTGCCTCATTGCATGTTTGGCCTGTGTAGCGTTGAAAGCGGATATTTTGCTTGAAAGTGGAATGTCGGCCTAGCATCATGGTCCTTTGGTTGCTGCTCACTTTCATTCATGCCATTATTTTTTTATATTATCACTTAAAATTAAAAGTTAACCAATCTGCTGTCATTTTAATTTTGTCACCTGCTTTATACTTTCTTTTTTTTCAACTGTCTGTGAGGAGTGACAATTCATATTTTTATGATACAAAGGCGTCGGACTGTGCTAGTTGGTACATATTTGAATAGATGAAAAACCAGCGGAAAACACAGGGTATGGAAGAGAACGACGGGATAAGCTTGTCCAGTTGTTCTTTTTTAACTGTGTCCTGTGTTTACCGCTGGTTTTTCGTCCATTCAATTTTCATGAATTTGTTGAACCGTGATTAGTTTAAGTGCTCAAGCAATGTTTGGCTTGAAGGTTCCCTGTAGCATTTATATAAGTGCTCTCTGCTCTTTTTTTACCCAAGACCCCATTACCAGCCTTAATGAGATTGTCTTTTGTAGACATGAAGTTGAAGTAAATATTTGTTTGCATTGCTTTACATATTTTGAAAGAATTGCTTGCTCACTTTTTTTCAACCCTGTTTCTTAATCCTGCTTAAAGCATTTTTTCATGTTTATTTTTTTTCAGAACCAGGAAGGGTGCTCATCCTCTGTTCTAGCTGAAGCACCAGTATCTGTACTTTGCACGTGAGCTTTGAACATGCAGTAATTATGGTATGAAACATTTTACCAGTATTAGCTTGCTTTGTTGAGGTTATTGTAGATGTCAAAGCTCTCGACAGTGTAGTACAGTGTCTGGTGTAGTGGACAATCTCTCTTTAACAGCACCCGCTGGGTGCTGTTGTAGAGAATAATTTTGTGGCTATAATACTTGAGAATATTTTAAAATGTACGTCAAATACTAGTAAGAATAGCTCTCTAAATTGGTGGCAATTTTTTCTGGTGGAGGCAGAAAGGAAAAATGCTTATTTAAGTCCACAATAAATATCCCAAAGTTGCCAAACTAATCCAGAGCCCTCCTCTGCGGTGCACTTATACCCCATGTGCAGCTTTGTGTAAAAACAGCTAGAAATGTATGACCAATTTAAATTGATTTTAATGTTTCTAAATGCAAGTATTCTCAGTTTAAGCTGCCTTATTTAGTAAAATATTTTCTAACAATTGCATAGCTACCAAAGGTTTACAGAAATGCTTTCATTGGTTATGCACCTTCTCAGCGAAACAAAAATGTCATTAAGAAAAGCAGAAAAAACCTAAATATGGAAAGTAGCAACACTAAAGCTGCTAATAAAAAAGATGCTGAACGTTTTATCGGTAATATTTTGCTGATTTTACTTCTAGTAAACTCTAAAAAGGGCTACAGACCGGTTTGATGCTTCCCATGAAGCACCTCGTAATACTAGACGAAACTAATGGGCACTGGCTGTTGGCTTTTCATTTGCAACATTGAAAAATGACCCCACATCCACCAGCAGGGACATAATGCAAGGCACCATGCACAAGCTAGACTCATGATGAAATAGTGCTATAGCAACAATGTCATCCCATTTCAACCATGGGCTTCACCCGGGAACTCATATGCATTGTTCTGTGAGGTTTACAATTCTTGGTATTGCTATGTGGGGTCATTTTTCATGAAGCAAAAAGAACAATGCAAAATAAAGCAAGTGGCAGTGGGGACCCAACTTTTATGGGTAGAATAAAGCCACAGTACGGAGGGAAGTATACATATTGCATTAGGTCTGCCTTAATATTGAGCCTTTCTGTTCAGCTCAAGAATAAGGCACTAAACATTGCGGGTAGCTACCGTGATTGGAAGTTTGATGCAATACGTAGAAGCCAAGGGTTTTAAGGTTCAAAGAACTTTTCTGCAGTTGATGTGTCGCACGGCTACTTGCTTTCACTGCATACCACGTTTATGCTGTGCAGTGAAGCTCGAAGGATGTGCACTGCAGTTCAGCAAAATGAACATAAAATTGAATTTTTAACACCGTTCCCAATCAACAACCTCTAATGATACAACTTCTGTACTGCGATTTGGCTGTAATATTAGACATTATAAATGAATGTTTTAAAAATCGGTGTGTCAAAAAGTTCAAGTAAATTAAAAGCTGACATTGAGCTTCAATGGAATGTCTCATAGAACGGAGCTTGGAAAGCACGAATGTTTCATACCGTAATTGTGTGTCATACTGTGCCATATGTGGCTGCACACCTGCAACGCCATTTGTGAACCCCGGATGATGCGCCCTTTTTGTACCCCTTTAGGTAGGTGCTTTTGCAGGAAAAGCTCCTACAGAATGGGGTGCTAAGTAAGCACCCTATGATATTTTGGGCAGAAAAGGGTGCTCCTGCGGCGACAGCATCCAAGCACCCTAAAGGGTGTAAAATATTATGTTATGAGGGTGCTCCTGCGGCGACCAGCTGAACGCACCCTTTTGGGAGTACAAATGTTTAGCGTGTGGTTACGTCGAGCTCCGCAAGATGGCGGTACTTGTCCGTGCTAAGCGCACGATATGGTTTGGACATTCCAAGCTCTAGCCCGCCGAACGCAATGTATTGCCTCGACTCCAATGGGAGTGCTTTTAATTGCAACTTTGATGACACTACTGTTGAGAATCGGTTGAAACGGAGCAGGCGACGCACGTCGGTGTTATATTTTTCTTCGGCGTGCGGCCGCAGTGGCATAAGCCGCGCCATGCCCGTGGCTATTTCAGTTTTGCCAAACGAAGAAATTGACAGCTAAACTTTTCAATGAATACCGGCTATAGGATGGGTCAAAGAAAAATGTTCTTTATAGTTCAGACTGCTGTGTCCACCTCATTGCATTCGGAGGGAAGGAAGTTCATAATTGCTTGTATGTTGATATTTGTTATGTGCTTGACTGTAAAGTTTTAGGGGAAGGTGCCAAAATGTTTATTAACAGACACCTCAATCATAGTTTATGCTTGTGAATTAGTTTTAGTCTCAGAATTGATCCACAGAATTTTGCAAACATTTTTTTTGTTGCGACATTTACTGTCGATTGTAAAAGTTTGTTCGGAAAACGTGGTTTCGTTCAGCTTGAGTCTCAAGATTTTTGACACAAAAGAAATTGTGCAATTTATGGTCAATTGAACCTATAAATGTGGTTGTGTGCCTTTTAAAAAAGTTGTGACGACAAATACCAATACAAGTTCTCTACGGGTGCACATCACATGGGATATTGTTTTTAAAAGCCACCACCAGAAAACATGATTGCAGTTGTAGTGGGGGTCCAGTTCTGTCTAGTTGTATCACTTGAATGCTAATGCGTAGTGAGCACACTGATAACGGTTTTCAGTGGTCCCTCTAGTGCAGCAATGTTGTGATCGTCACGTGCATGAAATAGTGAAGTTCTATTATTTCTTTTTTTGGTTCAGACTACTACGTTTTTTTGTGTGTCATGTCAAGTTAACCGATATTTCAAGATATCCGAGTTTGACGCCACGAGGGATCACTGTATATATAACTTAAAATTGTGCCATTAGTCATAAATTGTTGCATTTCATTACTTACAGACCCTCCAGACATACACTTGTCGCCATGAATTGCATTAGGACACCATGGTGATATGTCGCAAGCCTCCAAGGCCCTGGTGATGACACGCGCAGCACCATGGTACTGTGCATGCCATCACCTTTAAAAAACGGTGTGAGGATGCTCAACACCCTTTATTTAGGGTGTTGAGCGTCCTCAACACCCTTTTTAAGGGTGTTGAGCATCCTCAACACTTTTTAAAGGTGTTGAGCTCAACACCCTTTTTTGTTCTTACACCCTTTTTTCATCCATACACCTTTTTTTGCGAAAACACATTTTAAGGGTGTTAGCCATGGGACAATGTTTTTACAACCTTTTTGGGCGAAAAGGCGGTAAAAACCTTGTCCCATGGCTTAGTGTTTAGTGTGTATTTTAGTGTGTAGCTAGTTTGAGTGGTAGAGGATGGACGTTTCTCTGAATTAAGCAGAGTTAAGGCAATGTGTGATGTTCGAAAACAAAACTCTTCGCACACATAGATTTCTAGATACTTGTGTTCTTTTATTCTCCACAGAGTTTGCGATTATTCGGTATTGAGACTTCCTTGTAGCTAGGGAAAAAATTGTGTTCCTTGGCGTAGCATGAGGACACATTCTTGGCGTTTTTCTTGGAGTCGCGTGCGGTGGTTGTGGTCGCAAGGAGCGTGGTATGTGAGTTCCCGTGCCCCTTGGTCACCTCGTCTTTCTTTCTTTCCTGCCTCCTCTTGGTTAGGCGTTTTGTAATGTGGGCGATCGGTTAGAGATTTTCTCTTTTTTACGAATGTAGTTTGGCTCTGGAACTTTACTCTAGAGCCGCGCCCAGCTCGTTTACTTGAATGTTCTCTGAGAGGACACCCCAGGTATTTTAAGTTGATATTTAACTTGGCCGCGTAGCGCTCTGCATCGTTTGCCAAAAGGAGCTGCGGAGCAGACAGAAGCACGGGAATGTTGTAACGCAGTTTAAAATTGGTGTGATTAGACCACTGGCTTTTACTGTAGTTTGTTTCTAGTCACATCAATGTCTTCCGTGAGTTCTGAGAGACTGGCGTCATTTCTTTGCCCCCTTTTGTAGTTAGGTGACCCATTGCTGGCGCCGGCATCAGTACCGGTAAAAACACGCGAGGTGTGGCCCAGTGGCTAAGGTTTTTCGCTGCTTAATCCAAGGTCGTGGGTTCGATTCCCGGCCCCAGCCACTGGATTTCTGATGGAAGCAGATAACTTTAACGCTGGTGTGTCGACATTTCAGCGCACTGTAAAGAGCACCAGGTGAACAAAATTACTCGGGAAGCTTCCGCTACGCCGCGCCTGGTACCTCAGGTGTAGCTTCGGCTCATGAATTACCGAAATGTTTACTTTTATCTTCTGGCGGAAAGGCGCTTTAATGTGGCGGCGCCAGTTGCCGGAATGTCTGGGGACCGTGCCTGTCGAGTATGCAACCACCGACTTGACGTTGAAACGAACTTCACTCCGCAGGCGCGGCGCCTGCTAAAAATGCGTGTCCTTTCTTTCGTCTCCGCCGTAGTATCATTGTCCTCCTTTTCACACTTCAGTAGTCCCGATTCAGGCCAGCCCTCGGATCTTGCTGCTTCAGTCGTAGCTTCCGGCTGGTAGCGATGATACATTTCCGAGGACACTTGAGGAGCACGGGTGATACAGGATGGCTAGCAGCCACGGTAAAATCGGAAAATGAGCTAATAGCACTATCGCGTTAAAATTCAAGAACAGGGAAACAATCCTAGGATGTAGTGTTGCGAAATAAAGAGCTCGACAAATACAGCCGCCGGCGGCAGCTTGCACGGAGGCATACAACCGGCATCATATTATTCGACAAACAGTATTTCCTTTCATCCCACATTTGGCCGTTTTATTTTTCAGAAGATGTTGCACTAACAAAATGATCTCTTCATTGTCATTTTTGAAGCCCGCCCACACTTTGAAGCAGCCTGTAATTTCTGTGTGTCATATTTGATACAGCGGATGTTTATTAATGGCCCTATTTTTGAATAACGTCTGATACGCTTCCTAAAAGCACAGCTCTCAACTGTTCTAGGTGCTCAGGAGCTGGCACATGTATCTGATATGCCATGGTATGTTCATTCCCGTCATCAATGCGTGGAATGTTCACATGCTCCAGAGCCATAAGTTGAAGGAGTGGCCACTAAATCTGATGACATTGCCAACTAACCAGAAAGCGTTATCTCAACAGGAAAAGAACAATCAGGATTGCAGGCCAGTTTTTCTTCGCCTTCCGCAATGAAGACGAAGGTCACGCCGAATCAGCCCCAGGATGACGTTCAAAGAGACATGGCTGGGCATTTTACACTTGTGACGAGCAAGCGGCATCAACGCAAGAGCTTTGTAATAAGCACTACCATCTTTAGCGTAGTTTTCTTCGCAAAATGCAATATACCTCTGTGGCTGAAAAAGGAATGCAAGTGCATCTTTGAATACCCCGAGCTATAACACTGTATCTGAAACGAAGCAGCTGAAAAGCCTGGCGTATCATATATTTTACATTCATTAAATCTTTACTGATTTCAAACTTCTGTTTTGTTTTTGTATGAATGAAGTCATATTAGCCTTAAAGAAAGGTACACACGTGTCGGGAATTTTTATTTGCCATCACTAAATTCTACATAACGTAAATATGTTTGGGATTTGTGAGGTTAGGACCAAGTTCTCCTGTTTTTCATCCAAGAGCCGTCTGTTATTTTTGGTGCCATTTTTCGGTCATTTGAGGGCGGTTTGCATGGCAAGAACGCCAAAAGCTCGTCATAGCCAGTCAGAAGTACTTTTACGTAATATACATAAGCGCAATGGCAATACGCAATAAATTTCTAAAATCACGCGCAAATGATTAAGCAGCTGTGTAAGAGTAGTTAACAATAATTTCTAGAATTTACTGCACATACCGTGCAGTAAAAAGTGTAGTTAAACCAGGTATTACTGCAAGTTGTAGAAAAGAGCTTTTTCTGGAGTGGTGGCTTGCCAACGTTCAAAAACATTTCTGACAAGCGTCAATATTGCACTTACGGCAACGCAGCTTAGCTACATGTCGCTGCACGTGTAACGTGTTTCATGTCATTGAGGAAAGAGTTGATTTCTTTCGTTGTTATAGGAACGGATAATGAAATATTGCACGCGTAACCATAGGGAAAGATATAATGCCCGTACAAGAAAACTCATTCTAATCACCAAATATAACTATTCGTTGAAATTTACCAAAAGGTTTCTTTAGCGCTGCATTTATATACGCTTGGTACGCAGAGGCCGCGGCACAAAAAAGTTTGTACCCTGCTTTAAAATGCAAGAAGGTATTCCTGTAAGAAAGCGTTGTGATAAAGTTCGTGATCACACCGTCACCAGCACTAATTTATCAACAGATATGTTTCCTAAAAGATCGCTTCTAATTACCTCATTTATGATGTCCCCTAGTCCTTAACTTAGCGTGCCGGTATGCGTCGGTAACGTGGTCGGGCCCTTGCACTGGTAGTCAGGCCATGTCTCTACTAAGCTTTTCTGGTCTATCTATCATCATCAGCCCATCTACGCCCACTGCAGGGCACAAATATCTCCCATAAATCTCCATTTATCGCGCTCCTGTGCTACTGTGACCGATGTATCGCAGCAAACTTCTTGATCTCATGTGCCCACATAACTTCCAGCTGTGACGGCTTATGTTCGCCGAAAGTACTTCGGCAGGTGGTTGGCATTGAGAAACTGTGCATGGAGCAAACTTAAAGGGTGTCAGCAGGCAGCACCAGCAATCCCGGGAACCGGCACTAAAAGAGACGATCGCTGGTTCTAATCTTGTATAGTGCCAGTGTGTTCGCGCGTGTGCATTGGACTTCTAAAGATCGGCGACGAGACACCGGTTGGTGACCCTTCGGAAAAACGGTCCAGCACGCCACACGAGGACGGCGTTACTGGGCCATCAATCAAAATTTCGAGAAGAGGCGAAGAGGTAAGTGCCTTGGAAAGCGCCTATGACTCACAGTGCAAAGGGCATCTTGTAGATGTCTTGGAGATGCCGCTCAAACCCCCCCCCCCCCCCCCCCCCCCCCCCCCGATATGAACTCCTTTTGTCACAGCCTAACGGGCTCATCATGCTGCCTCGTTCATTATGCTGCCTCGTTCTTTAGTTATTCAAAACCCTAGCTTCTGGCTTCGCCGACTATTGCCATGGACGCTTTTCGCATTCGCCGAGACGTTCTGTGAGCGACCGTCTCCGGGACGATGAGAGTGCTCGACGCCTTGCTAAGGAGTCAAGCAGCAACGGCCATAGACCGAAAGAATCTCCTCGACCTTATGTTGTATAACCAGGTGAGCCTGCACAAACTCGACGCTCAAGTTCAGGAGAACCTGAAGGATGAAGAATTTCATGGTGTCATTTAGAAGCGATCGATTTCGACTAGCGTATTGGCGTCCTGCGAACCCGCGTACGCTTCTTTGCGAGCCAAGACTCACCCGCAAGAGTCATCCTTCAACCTCAGGTGACCCTATTTACTACCCGCATCGCAACCTTGACGATTTGGTCGCTTCCCGAGGAGGCCTGGTGGACAATGGTCCCGGGGGACGCGCCACCCGTCCGGTAAATGACTGGTAACCCAGTCGTAGAACAAGACAGCTACGATGGAGCCGCTGCATTTTTCCAGGACGCTAAGCAAGACACCCAGGTGCTCAGCCCGGGAGAGCGGTTCCTGCGACCGCCAAACCCTGGTGTTTCTGTGATCGCTGTTATGGAGAAATCGCGGGGACCCTGCCGGGCCCTCTGCGTCGGTGACCCTACTGTCGCCTCACGGGCTTTGCAGCAGTGCATGTGTCGCCGTCATGGCTCTCAATTCAGAGGACGTCATCACAGGCCTTCCAGAATCATAGCATCGCTTATTTGACGACTGCTTTGGAAACAACCGACCGGCGCTGCCACGAACTTGGCGTCACAGAAGCGACCCCCGTTTTGGAGTGTTCCGCGACACTGTGGGGACCCTCACATTGGCGACAACGCTCGCATTTTGCCAACATTTCAAAAGCACTGAAGCACTTAGAAGACTTATTAAGTAGATACGGCTAAGAAGTGGCCTGTGCAAAATGCGGTCCCGCTTGAAGCGATTGCGAAGAATCTGCTTTTCCGGCGCTCCGTGAGCGAGCTTCGATCCCGGAAGCGAGCGTCGGCCGCACTTGTTCAGGCCCGGTGGTGAGGCCTCTTCAAGGCGAAGCAGAACAGATGAATAAAGCGGAGAGTTGGGCGAGTTGGTAACTTACTAATGAACGCGAACTTTAACACAGGACGAAGACACAAAAGACGAAACACACGCTAGACTTCAACATAGATTATGCAAAATGGAACAGGAAAACACGCATATATGTACATGATTCGAACAAACAAATAAACGAGCACATGATTCGGCGGAAATGAAAGGTGCAATGTTTGCACTCGCTCTTATCACTTTTACATTGAAGTTCGGTAGAAGTATGAGTTCATTAGTCAGAACAGATGCTTCGATGGTGGTCACCCCTTCTTCAGCAAGCACAAGTTGTGGCTGGGCGCGTCTTTCTGCAATGTTTACAGGTCCCAAAAGAGATAAGTCCCTAGGTTCGTGAAGAAAATAGAAGCGCTGCTGTAGCACACCGATCACATCACGGAATCAGTACCAGAGGTGGACGCAGCGACAACACCACTGCACTCTATCCATGCTTTCTGGAAGTCTCACCGCCCGGGTGGTCAGCTGTTTCCTTTAGATCCGGGCGGCTACCTAATGACGACTGGCCTAAAGCGTCGTCTCTCTAGTGTGTCGTGAAGAAGTTGGACCGCTTTGTGACTCCTTGCCCAGAACCGCTGGGCCTTTGCATCAGGACTGTGTCGCTGAAGCTAACTGCTGACCAACATGACAGCGGCAGGAGAATGTTAAGAAATCAACATGTGCAGGCAGGGGGCCACAGTAGGAGGAAAGGAAGAGGAAGATTGTAGGTGTTCACTGCCTCACTAGTCGACTCCATTACCATATCGGAAGCCAGACGCTGGTCTTCTTTCACCACAGTTCTACCGGAGAAATGAACCAGTTTAGCAAATACCAGAACCACCGTAAGGAGTCAGCAGCGATGAAAACGGCTGGAACCACCTAAACATGTAAATATATATGTTGATGATGACGATCACTGGAGGGGATAGCACCATTTCGTGGCTAACATAACAGTCACTTCAATCGCTTTGCTTCTGTAGCGTGACACCAAACCAACAACCAAGAGTAACTACGCTTCAGTTTTGCTTGTCCACACCGCACACTACCTGCGTTTCCATGTGCGTGTGCGGCTTCGGTTGCAGACTCAAGTTTTGAGGTGCTAGGATGTCCTGTCGGCGTGTAGTCGCGCGTATTGACTTGTGTCTGTGGTATCTGTTCGTCGGTGATAAGTGATTCTGATAGAAAACAACGAGCAGAGTCTTTTCAAGAAAAGCTCACGATTTTGAATGCCGTCTGCGCTGGTGAGGAAGATGAAGGTTGCCACCGGGTATCCCAGCTAGCGCCCTCTCAACGATCTTGAGTGCGGTAAAGAGCATCAAGTTCCCAAAACGTTACACTTTCAGTATAAGTTTGGTTCTTGTAACACGTTTATTCCCCGAAAACTGTCTGGTGCCAAGAATGATACAAACGTTACGTTTGTAAATACGAGGGTAAGTGATCTTGCTTCTGAGGAGCGCCGTGTAATGCCTAAGCTCGTGCGAAAGCAGTTTATGCAACTCACGCAGTTTTTCGCCATGAAATAATTCCACGAAAGGTGAGTTCACCTCTCTGATGTCAAGCATTTTGACTTCGTGGTTGTAATAAAAATTGAGAACTTTTTTCAATTTCGTTACATCCAGGTTTAACTGAACTTCTGATTTTTCTTAATGCCTATACGCCTCAATATATCATCAATATACGGTAATGAATATATACATCGATATGCGGTGGTAGATGAAAATAATAAAGACAATAAAAAACCGCACCTCTTATGCAGAAGATGACTGATAGAGTATTGCACCCTATTAAAAATTTTGTACCTTCTTAAACTGGTACGATGTACACAAAAATATTTTAAATGCGAAAGGCAGACATATGATAACGCTACAGAAAAAACCCGATAAAAGTATGAATTGGAGTTACACACCTAGCGAATTGAGTATAGATGCATCGTGTGCGTATAAATTCAAACACCGCTGTCTGTGCGCGCATGTTGAATTTCCCGGAATGCTTTATCTATCCTGTCATATCCCAACCAAAGTTCTAGCCAAGCTGCTAGCGCTAATGGCTTTTTGCAATCTCCAAAACTTGACCATAATATCCTCGTAAACGCAGACCATGTTCTGGAAATGAAAATTTCGAGCATCGTTGAGTTCTTTCACACCGTGAAAAGAACATTCCCTTCAGTGAAACATGTGCTAACAGGTTTAATTGCTTGTACTTGCATTTCTTTTCTTACAACTGTAATAAGCCGATAAATCCTAAATTTCATCTGCAGATCAGACATATTATGCGCCACGTTTTCCATCTTTCTGGACCATGGGCGAACTTCGTACGCACGCCATTTAACGCCTCTACTTGGGCCAAAGCAGACATTTGGTAATATTCTCATGAAACAAAAAAAAAAAACATTGTAAGAGCAGTAATATTCTTCGTGGACATAAGTCCTAACATGCTCCGTACGCCCTCCAAACGTCAGCCGTACTCAGTATTGCGTTGTCCCAAGGCAGCGGAAAACATGTGGTTTAGGAGTTTAGTGCGTAAATTACGATTTTTCCAAAGCTTCAAATGTGCACTTCAAAATCTTCCCTGTATTTCGAAGCGTACACCGTATTCTCTATAAATCTGAGCTGCATACCAGCTGAAGATCGTTCAGAACCTTTGGCAAAAATCTTCCATGCTTGGAATAGCTTTTCAAAATATTGGACATGCCATTATAGTCGTTTTCCGTAGGCCGGCTAACTGATCCTCAGATTTGACCATTAACGATAAATGATGTCTGATTTTCATCCAGCCTTTAAACTCGCTACGGGAGCACGTTTTCCAACGACCGCCGCAAATATTGGTAGAAGGTTTTGAAGTGATAATATTTACTATATTTAACAACCTAGACATCGCTTACGCCAGTTCGACGTGTGCACGGGCCGCATAATGCGCCCTGGTTTCGGGTGTACTTTAACCTGTTCGCCCAAGTCACTTCTATTATAGCGATGGCTATACATTTTCGCCGAACGCACGTATGATCAGAAAGAACTACAGAAAATAATTTCTTTGTCCTATATAAACCACAACTTTAAAGGTGTGCATGCACAAACGCTGACATTCCAGGTATCTCTGTTCAGTAAACAAGAATCTCCATATCACGTTTTTGAGAAAATAAAGTTGCTATATTCTTTCAAAAATTATTAAAAAACCCGCCCACTTGAAGCTTCGTTCACACATGACCCCATCAACTGGTACCGTATTGTATGCGATATAGAAGTCTTCGGTACAATATGTTCTGAAGCAGACTTGTTTGATACCCTAACCGGTTCCTATAACGCCTACGAATAAGGTTGAAACACCAATTGAGTAATTCCCCCAAACAGCCAAAGTACACAATAGGGTTTGCGACTTCAACCTGCATATTATGAAAACATGCAAACATTCTCGCCCACTACCGATTATACCGCCGAAAATACCCAACACTGCCTCCACCCCTCTCCCAACACGAAGCTATTACCTTCCGAAAGCTACACACCAACAAAAATCAATACAACACCATTCTCCAAGACATGTTTTCCACACAATACACTGCTACATATCAACACTCCCCCGATTAGGCTCTCTGTACCAGGTAATAGCTACATTTCCACACACATCAACATCCCCCACTCACGGACGTTACACCACATCAGGGGATGGAGCTCCTGACCATCTCTGGCCCAGCCCATAGGTCGGCAGAAACGAAGGACGCACTCAAACTGAACAACGGTTTTCAAAATCACTCATACTCACTCACCACATACTCATTTGTAATGGTACTCATCAGTATTCAAATAGGTCGGTCCTCACGAGTGCTCGTACGCATCTGTACTCGCTTCTACCCATATTCAATCGGTGCTCAAAGTTACCAAAC
This sequence comes from Haemaphysalis longicornis, assembly GCA_013339765.2. NCBI lineage: Eukaryota > Metazoa > Arthropoda > Arachnida > Ixodida > Ixodidae > Haemaphysalis > Haemaphysalis longicornis. Next base: position 110,032,830 of record CM023449.1, read on the forward strand.
TTACGCGTGATAGTCGCGAAACGTATACCTGTAGGGGACGCATTGATTTACAGTACGAAACGGTTTACTAAAATTGTTTATTGTGCCACCAGGATTAATTCTGTTCGCGGCCTAGTACTTCGAAGTTTCGTCCTCTAGGTGAAAACTTTAACTCCGAAATAATTGTTGCCCTATCTTACCATCAGGCTGTTCTCATTACCTTGCATGTGCAATGAGTAAACCACTAAAAGTTTTCACTCCGTTTCTTGATTGGTAAGGTGCGCATGACCTTTCTGTTTTAGACGGTTTCGTCGATAGCTACGATTAGGTCGTCCTACTGAGCACTTCCGGGGACACCGATGTACTCACTACTGCTTTTGAAAAGGTGGTTAAAATATGCATTAGAAAGTTATCCAGTGAAGATCAAAAAGAAAACAGGGACGTACGCTGGATTACCTGTGAGCTTTTGCACTTATCGGTAGAGCGTGGAGATTTAGTTGCTGCAGATCTCCTACCAATCCGGAAAGTATTATCCGGTTTATTACGGCCAGGAGGGAACTTCAGGGGCAGCGAAATTCAGCTAAACATTTTTTTCGCATTAAATTGCAACGTTTAGTACCGACCATCCTGTCAAATTTCTACGTTCATTTCAGGCCCATTTTACTTCCTGCAATTCTTTCAAATTAAACCCCATAATCGCAGGTGATCCCCCGGTAATTTTGAATACTCTTATTTGTTTGCTCGGTCTGTTTCCACAGTCGGCAATCTCGTTGGTGCTTTCTTTTACATTTCGAAACCAACGTCGTGAATCTGCAATGCAATGATCACTGAAAAGGGAGTGTGAAATCTCGTACTTTATTTGTACATTAAAAAGTAAGAACCCTGACGGTATCCCTAACAAGTTTATCGCTCTCTACTCTCTGTGGACATGTCGCAACCTTACGATAATTTTGATTAAATACATAAAATGAACTACCGTTCCTAGATCTCAGAAAAATGGCAAAAAAACTACCTTTACGTAAAGTGACAACCTTAAAGGCCCATTTTTTACCCCTCCCCTATTATTACAAGCATATCATTTCATTCCTCAGATCTAACAATCAATAATCCAATATCGAACACGAGTTCGGGCGAAGTGATAGTACTTTTACTCAGTCACCCAAATTTGTATAAGACATTTTCAGTAACGTGGACATTGGGAATCAAGTTGACACCTCATTCACTGAAGTTTTGAAGCATTCGACACTGTACTGAACTCTAGCTTACTATGTAAGATAAATAACGTATTAAACCACCTTCAACTAGCTACCTAAAGTTTTCATTTTCTTTTGAACCGCTCGTAATATGTTTCGTATAACTCAGCTGACTTTTATGTTGTTATCGTCTGTGTAGGCCTTCCATCTGGCTGTGTACTTGGACCGCTGGTGTTCTTACTGTATATAACAATTTACCTAGTAACATCACTTCTAAAATTTGTCTCTGAGCTGATGGCTGTGTATGGTATGATAACAAAGACACTCTTGAAGCTCATCACCGTATGAACGATTCATTTGAAAAAATTGTGTGAATGGTGCGCAACCTGTCAAATGAGTATTATTTTAAAAAATCCGTGCTTATGTCTTTCATCAACACCAATACCCCTTCCAGCGTCACGTATTATTTTAACAGATGCGACATCAAAAAGGTAACACAATGCAAATATCTTTGTGTTATTTTTCTAACAATCTATCTTGGTCTCAGCACACTAACTTTATCTGCAGAAAAACTAAAAAAATTGGGTTATTTAGGACGAACGTTGTCCCAATCCTCCAAATACCCTAAATTACTTTTGTATCAAACGCTGATTCGTCCTGTGCGTGAGTAGCCATGCCCCGTATGAAACCTTCATACGCAGGGCGAAGTCGATAAAATCAAGAACATCCAAAGATATGCTTTCGGATTTAATTGAATCGCTATGATCATTGCTTTTAAGTGCGATGCACTTCTTTAGCGACCCTGAACCTGCGTCCACCGGCGATGTCCGCATAGCATACCCACGTGGGGGATTGGCCAGGAATCTCCTCGTCTTCCTTGGCAACGGGGGGAGATGGGCGCGCGCTGCCTGGCCGCTGACATGGCACATACCTACGTGGGGGATTGGCCAGGAATCGGGAGTGAGAAGGGCTAATGCACCCGCTTAAAGGAGTACTGACACGAAATTTCAAAGCTGAGATCCGCTCTAGCAATCAAGTACAACGACAACACAAATAGGTGTCTATGAATAAATGCATCTTTCTTTCTTTGTAGTTGTGTGTGTGTGTGATCTCTCTTTCGCGAAACATTACCGAACCGCGCAAATTCAACTCGTGCATTCGCACGTCCACATTCTTCCCCTCGGGGAAACGCGGGGAATTTTTTCGCCTTCCCTTGCACAATCCTCGCTGCAACTTACGTTACTAGGCACGCGCCGGATCAATGACGTAAAGAAATTGCTAAACTGTTTTCTATTGAGTGTATCACATGCCTGATGATCCACACAACACATAGGTCCCAGCGTATGTTACCAGAAGCAATCACCATCTTACCATCAAGCCACTTGTCAAACCATGACTTTGTAACTATGACATGGTTCGACAAGGAATGTCCAACCATGAGTTTCAAATTTAGCTTTTTCCCTTCAATTGATGAGCACTGGAATGGAATGACTGGTAATATACGGTCCCCTCCAATGAAAAAATTTGGACTTGCTCTTTGTGATTTGCCCTAAATGTGTATTTTGTTGTATTGCTCTGCTGCTCTTTTTTATTGCTATTGCAATTGCAATAGCAATTGCAATAATTATTGCAATTGCTATCATAGTACCCACTCGTGAGTTTGGGTTTGATTGAGTACAAATGAGTGTAATCACGAGTGAGTACGCCGACCTATGCCCTTGTCGTCCGGCGTATGCTGGTGGAGAGGGCCCATCTCGCCCGCAAGCACCGCAAGGACACCGCTCATCGGTAGAGCAGCCTACGATCGCGCTTGCTGCTACTAAAGCTTATTGACTCATTAGCTTCGTTAGAACAAGTGGATACCTCAATTGACGACGTGCTTGTAATCTGGATGCTTAAGACAGTTATGTAAAGTTGGCTGGCCCTACAGTAAAATTCTCATTCTGAAACGTCACGGCTATTTTATTGACGACGAATGTATTGCTTGGCAGTTGGATACACTTGTAAATAATTCAAGCTGTGTACCGCAAACTTGTGTACCAGAAACATGACTTGCTGTGCAGTTTCTCGGCTGTACGGCTTTGCTTCGTTTTTAATTACCCTAATATTTGAACCTAAATTTATCTCAAAACATTCGTGGCCGCGCTAATAACTTGGTAATACATTGTATAAAAGTCGCACTCCCCATGCATTCAAGTAGTTCTTAACATTGTGGTAGCCTGTGCGACAGGCAAAAATGCAACTACTGAAAGCAACGTTTGTTCGATACCTCTTCACTCTACGATAACGCCCCTATGCTTCCTTGTTATTACGTTGTCCGTAACATTTCCGTCGGACCAGCACACCCATGCAAGCATTAGAGCACCAAGCATCCTGCTTCGTACAAACAAAAACGTCGCCTTACCAGACTCAACCTGAACCGTGGAGGCTGCAGTTGACTTAACGGGAGACAAACACATTGTAAGAGGTCCGATGGCTAGACGCTAGGCGACGTAAACCATCACAATGCTGATCAGCAAGAGATGAACGCCATGATTTATCGCTTGTATAGTTTTATAAAATTCACTGTGCACGATAGGACATTAAGCCTTTTTTACGACACCAAGCAACCATGCACTAAGCGAATGCGATCGCAAGCAACCGAACCAACTAACCACCGAACGCAACCAGGGAACCAACCAAACTAACCAAACAAAGTTTTTTGTACGTAATCAATAAACCATGAACTCTTAAAGCGTCGGTGGCGGCGGCAGGAGGACGCGGGAAGCGGAGGGTCACACTCATGGCGCACACTCCAGAAGGCGCAGCGAATTTCTCAGCGTTCCCCATGCGGGAGTGAGTGTTCCCGACGGCGGTGTCCGCGGTACGACTTTGTGGTCGCTTCCGCGGTGCTTGTTTTGGCCCTGTTTCGGTGCAGCTTCACGTCCATTGCGCGGTGGCTTCGCACGGCTTGAATAACTTGTTCGACAGCCCCTCCAGGGTAACCCGTACTCGACGGAGTTAGGTGGTCGTAAGGCAAACTTACGTTAAGAATTGGTTTGCAGGGTGGGAAAGCAAAATGTACAAACCCCATACAGACAGAGGGCCACTAGACAAACGCTACCTTTTCGGCACTGCTTGGCACGAACATTTTATCAGCTGTTCACTATGTCCCAAATTGCAAAAACTCGTACGTTTCTAATTTACCCACTTGCATGTAACGTTCTTTTGCATATGTATCGCCCGTATGTTTGCCTAAATATACTCTTTGTTTCTGATTGTATTCTTTCTGTTTGCTTCTTACCTGTATGTATAACCACATTGCAAGTTTATGCTATCAATAAAACCGAAATGTATGAGATATTAGGTCTTTGTTAACTTTATGTTATGAAACTCATGTTTAATCTTTCTATCATTGCATCCCACTCCAATTGTAGGGGAGAAACGCCGGCAAGCAAGTTGTTTAACTTTTATTTCTGTTCTAGCGCTTTTTTCCTTGAGTGTGAAAAAACTGCTCAATATTTCTGAAATGAAAAAAAGTGCAAGAAATATAGAGTAGTAAGAGGGCCGTCATTAAAGAAAGTGTTCAGCCAGCCGAAGAACACACATTTTATTACGACAGTAAAGATGACGTGCTTAGTAAGTGGTGGAAATCTATATATTCTGTGTTATTTTAGCCCACAGGAAATGTTTTTGCACGAATTAGAGTAAAGTGCTGTAAGCTTCCTTTCTCACGGTATTGTTGGGCTGTGTGTACAACAGCCGACATGAAGCACGTTAATGTTGAATTTGCAGTATGATTCAAGGCTGTACCAGCATGGTGTTATGAATATCGAAGATTGTGAAAACTATTTGTTCGTGAGACCTACCGCCTAACCGAAGGTAGGTGCTATTCACTGGCGAGTAAGTAGAGCTGTGTCTTCAATGGTTTAAGAAGTGGCGCTGATTTAGCCGTGACTGTTCAAATCTTCATCTGCATGGTTGTGATATCAACTGGTGCTCCGGAAGGTGTAAGGTGAAATTTCATTCGCACCAGGTAATAAAGTTTTAAAGCTAAATTGTGTCTGATATTGCTAAAATTCGCAATATATCTTCAGACAAACGATATTGAATGAACCATACTCAACAGTGTTCGAAAGTGTCTTCGTATTCGATTATTCCCTTAAGACACAATTACTATTATTTTGCAGTTTCTTGAATTGTTTGATTGCATAAAATCACGCGAGAGTTATTCTGCTTTCTAGTGCTGCGTGAGTAACCTATAACTTTGTTCAGGTGATTGTTTGAGAATGCAAACAGGAGGCGCTATAATGATTTTGTATGTGTAGCACAGGAGTGACCAGAACACGTATAAAGTGCACTGGCTCCTAAGGACTAAAGGGTTACTTATGAAGTTTTTGTTGGCAAAAAGTGGTCGCTTTGATGATTACCCGGTGCAATGTTCCTGGTACAAAGTTCTTACGTGCATTGTACAAGCTTTGACACCGCGACACATACACAATACCATTCAGTGGCGAATAAAGAATTTACTTTTTTGATATGCATAGTGGCAAGAAGACATAGAATTGTTTCATCAATGTGGCTGACAAGTTCATTTTAGGCATCTAAGCTGCAAAATATGTTTGCTGCAAGGGGTTTGGAGGAGCACTTACGCATGTTGCATGTGAACTGTTGGTACTAAAGCCATAAGCATCAAATATTTCCTTACGCTAGACTGCATTTTTTTAAATAGATGGATGTATTGGAAGCACTTACTACCACTGTACGTGTCTCGGTGTAAGGATTTCTTCCGCTCTCGAGCTGTTAAGTGAAAAGAAAGGCTTCAGCAACCCTAGATGCCACCATCAGTTGCTCCTTGCCCAAGTTCAGCAAATAGCATGTGCCTTCGATGCTATAGCTGACAATTAAATGGTTCGCATACTTTGAAACCGCTATTAATATTTGTAAAGAACAAGAGCTTACCATATAGAACAATTTTTCTCCGGCGATGGACATCTCACAGCCTCGTAACATTTAAGATATTTAACCAAGCTTACATATCTATTGCTCCCAGAATTTTATAGCCTACGAACAAAACGTCACAATACGCCACGCGATGCTTTAGAAGAAAACGTTGAGGTGCGTGCACCATAAAATTTGGACTCAGCTCAAAACATTGATCTGGACATCAAGCCTATGTTTCTCATTACTTGTCTGTGACTCGTAAGGAGAACAATCATTAATAGTCTGCAGTGTTCACACTTTTAAAGACCGAAAAACTATTTAGACCTCAAGCGTATCTGTTTCATTGCTGGAGATTATTCTAGGTGATTATTTATCAATAGGCACAATTTTCAAAATTAGTAGAGTTCGAGACAGTCCAGGAATTGTTCGGAAATGTTTGTCGTCAGCCATGTCTGCGTTTGCACTACCATTTCTTTGTGGGCATTTAAGGGCTTTAATACCTAGTTTCACTACACTCCTCTGGTTTCCTGGTTCGTCGCAAGGACCAGCTCACCTTTTTTCAGTCTGATATCCACTTACTTTCTGCTGTCGCAACTGAAACATGACATATAGTCCGGGCTGTAGCTACGCGAGTAACCCCGCGTAACTTATGAGAATGGCTCAAAAATTTATATTTCGTAGGCGTAAGCCAGTTTTTGTGAAAGCAAATACGTAATTTATATTATAAGCATTAGCATTAGGACCTAGATTTTACCGTTTAAGTAGGGGTGTTTGTATTGCAATGCAAGAAACTGAAAGGAAAGCACAACTCGGAGCAATCCTTCAGCTTAAAAAATCACAGAATGGTACAGGGTATAATACCCCAGCAAACCACTGACATCTCTGCGACGTCCCAAAAAGATCGGAACGTCTATATCCCAGCAGTATCTCTATTAGACATCCGTACAACGTGCAATATTTTAATGAAAATTTTTGGATGTTGAGATAACGTTGCTGGTACCTTAATGTCGGACGTTCTTTCAACTTTGCTAAAGACGTACTCTCGGTGTTGCTGCTGCTTCATTTGGGGAAAATATTTAGACACATTTTGTTGGCATTGTTCAGATGTTGCTAATATATCCGTTTTTTACTTCGAACATGTCTATCGCAGTTACATTTATTTTAGCTATATCTGCTATACTTTATTTTCAAACTCTCTGCAGGCGTACTGTACTGTAGTTACCGAGGGGTTTTGTATGTGTTTTGTAAGGGTTTTGAACCGAGGGGTTTTGTGCAAGTATTGTAATCCACCACTATTGCTTTGAACCTTTTACCTTCAAAACAGTAGCTCAGTACCGAACCTGACGGAAATAGGCAGGGACTTAGTGCAGAATTCGTTTACAAGCGACGTTGCCAACGAGCCTTGTAAGGTTTTTTCGGGGGTGGGGGGGGGGTGAGGCGGGGGTCATTGCTATCAAATCTGAACAAAATAAGATAGGATGATGAACGAAGACGCAGTTAGCACAACTTTACTTGCTAATTGATTTAACCTTGATGTTATGTACCGACTGCAGCTTCATGAATTCAAAGTGTGAGCAAAGCAAATTTCGGGGCTGCCTTGATATTGAGCTTACCGCCAAACATCACTTGTAGGTTAAACGGCAAGGTACTCTGCCTTTTTTTGCCTTGAAAAAAAAAGTCGATGACACCCTCATTGCAAAAAAAAACTTAAAAAATCCGTGACGCTTTGCCAAGATTCGAACCTTATTCTTTCAAAACACAACACCAGCACATAAGCTCCAATCCACTCGATCACGCCGGGAAACAATGCGTGTACCCAAGAATTTGGTACCCTAACAGAGGCTGCCGACGAATATTGTCGGATGATTCGTTTTGGTCGTATTTGACAAATTTCGGCAGTGCTAACGCTTGTTTCTTCCGCGCCCATCTTGGAGGCGAGGTCAAACATGCTAATACTGCAAGTGATGTAACCAAAGCTCCCTTATTTGCGCCAAGAAAAGCTATCGCGCTTCATCCTTCCCCCTATGCAAGCTACGGTAGCCGCGAATGAAATTGAATGCACCGCTAGATTTCTGGCGTTGATAAACTTTGTTCGTTACGCACCGATCTTGCAGACAAGCCCTTCATGCTAACACTACAAGCGATGTCGCCAGAGCTCTCGTATTTAACTGGCAAAAAGCTCTCCCAATGTACGTACTCCGCAGCTAAATTTTCTCTGCGCGGGCAGTGTCTGACTGATAGGGATTGACCGGGAATAATCTGCATTACACCAAACCCACGATACAAGTTTTACTACCACTACTACTAAGATTGTGTATTTTTTGACCGACGAAAATGTTGTTTGCTTCAATTGGCTCCCACGCATACAGCCTTACCGAGGAACAATTGTTGCGCTAAACATTAGTGCTCGTTCATTAAGGCGCGTTGGTTATGTCTGAACCAAAATTATAATCGCTCCTAATCTTTTCTGTCTGTCCGCCTCTAACACCCTACTGTGTGAATACGGAGACACTACCACTCAGAAAAAAATGATTTCTACGCATTTCACTACGTCGCGCTTCTGGCACGTGAACATTATTGGTACCGAAAGCTTCAAGTATTAAAACCAGTCCTCACAAGGAAGCAGTATTTCAGTTAGGTTATTGGTATGCTCCGCTGCAACGTTTGGGGTAATATTGAACACAAGAGCCCTCGCAGCTGTTGGCATTCCAGCACTTACTGAAAAAAGAGAATTCTACAGCACGATACGTTTAAAATATTTCTGGTAGTGTAAGCACATAAGCGCTGAATGCAGTTTTATTCGGAAAAAAACTTTCTGTATGAATCACTTTAATGACAAGAAGCAAAAGGAAGTGTGCAAGCACAGCCCTAACATGGTCTCCGGTACAATCTCACTGCACTTGCAGAGTGTCCAGCGTAATAAAAAAAAACTAAAAATGGCCGTTCTTTGGCTTCCTTCGGAGAAAATGTGCACAACGATAATAGCCTTCATGCGCCCCTGCCAGGTGTATGCATCTTCTCTTTGCCGCCAACTTTCCACGCCCTTCCCCTCCAGTCTCACTCCTCCCACAAAATACGCCGTGGAGGTTTGCTTAAGTCCATACAATTTCGCCGTGTTTCACGGCTCGGGCGCAAACACTGGAACCCTTTGTTACATTCAGACTCCTTGGATGCCACCTCGAGAGGGCGCCATGAGAGCTCTTTGTAATTTTTGATGAAACAATGTTCTTCAGGGATGATTTCGTTGGCTAGCTTGTTAAAATAAAGTTTTTCACTCATTTAAAAAAGAAAACATCAAGCAACCTTATACTTTTATTTTAAAATACTGCAAATATCATTTGATGTTCTCCCTCAAATATTCCTACACGGTTTTGCTCAGCAGTGGTGGCAAACGTTTACATTGCGACCAGCTTTACTAGTTCACAAATGTATTGCCTGTATAAACGTCTCATTCAATATTTCTTTTGTTTTGGCCGGGTGATTCAATCGAGGGACAGAGAGACAGACAAACAGTTTTGCGTACCAGTAGGCTAAAAAAGACAGTTGACAAAAAACAAACAGGTGTGTCACCAGTGTGACCAACATGCCTGCCACGTGCCCTCCTGCACCATTCACGGCGTGGCTGTCGTTATCCCCTTTGCAATGGCGTGTTATCCCCTTTGCAATGGCGTGTCTTATAGCACTACAGGCTCGCGGCGCGGCAATACAGATCGTTGCATTAAACGCCATGTTGTGGACTGCGTTGCGCAGGAGCAGAGCACTGGAAGAAGCAGGGTGTGTGGAAGATCCTGTTTGTTTATCCCACCTGTCGAACAAACCTGGATATGCGCCTGACCGTGCGGCCATAATGGCTCTGCTACGCCTGGAAGATTTTATTTCAGACCGTTGTGGCAGATATTGACGACAAACCTAACAATCATTTGCAGGGTGTAAAAGAACGCCCTAGTAGAATTTGTTCGAGCATCGCCAATTTCGACGTCCTGAGTACAAAGCCACGCCCGTGTTTATTGTGTCTTTCACGGGTTTGAGCTTTTACACAACATGGAACCCTGCTTTGCCACAACCTACGTTTGTAGGGCGTTAAACGCGTGGGAGGTTTCGATGGTTGTGCGAAAATTTTGGGTAACTGACAGGAGCGAGCGATATGTGGCATGTCGGGTAGAATGGGTGTACACAGACAAGGATTCCACATACACATGCAAGGTATTTCGGAACACGCAGACTTGAAAGAAAGGTGGACATTTCTGGCGGCAAAAGCTTTATACGTTCAGTATCCCCCACTGATGCATTCAGCATCCACTCATTGAGCGAATGCCATAAAACACAACAGGAAACGCTATTCAATTAAAAATTTCGCAGAGCCAAAAATGACTAACTTTTGCAAGTTTGACCAAAAAATGACGACTAAGAATAGTCGACTTGTGTCAGTCCTGTGGTTTATTTGGCTGTGGGTTTCAAAAGCCACCGTATTGGTAAAAATTACTGTTTCAGTAATTTTAGCTTAGCAAATTTGCTTACGTATGTAGAAATATCAATTTCGCGCAAATAAATAACGAAAAAGACTAATTTGTAATTGTAGCGTGCAATAAAGATTGTAGCGCGCAAACAATGAATGCACGTTATTACGAAAAGTTTCAGAAATGATCCGTATTTTGCCGCAGTATTAGATGCAATAGCTTAGAAACAGGCGGATGTAGGATTTCAGCAACTTCGTCGCGGAAACTGTTTGTCAGATTGACAAAAAAAAGGAATAAGCATCTCTTTCGTTACTAAGATTTAAACGGTGTTCTAAGTAGGTGGGGGAGTCATCGGTTCGGAAGACCGTATAAGCGGCCAGCCTTAAAGCCCGGTTCAACAAACCAACGGTATACCGTGCACCCCTCCACAGCCGAGGAGAGTTCAGACAAATGAACCATGGATCTTTGGCGTGGATAGTGGCGCAGAGTTTCTGGTAAAGGTAGCGTTCTTTTGCAGGAAGTGAAAGCAGCGCGACTTCTTGGCGAGTAGGCATCGGTGGGGCCACGGAAGGTTACTTCGAGCAGACGATTTTTCGGGTAGCTTCTTCATGCACAAGGTGAATAGAGAGTATGTCTGGTGCGGCGCTTTCTTCGTTCTTCGTGTGGCCGGTAATTTCTTACGCGAGGTAATATTCTGCCTTGTTTCCAAGAGCCCAGAGTGGCTGGAGTCTCTGAGGTGTTGGACGGTAGCGAAAGGGGGAAGGAAGGTGGAGCCGCGTTGCGCAGGCAGCAAACCTGATCCATGCCGGCCTCCTTATTCTGCAACCGGTGATACTGATTTGAGTACTGCCCAGGTGAAATCCTAGTAGGAAGGGTGCCTCTGCATTTGTAAGGACCGCGTCAGCGTCATCATGATAATTTCGCGAGTTGGCCTATGAGCGACGCTGACGCTGCCCATGGTGGAGTTCAGTGGGCGCAGGTAATATTATTAATAAATTAGTGCGCAGAATTGCCTACACACACAACCATCCTACGAAGCGCAATTAAATATAATATTCACTATGCTGCTTTAACTCCAACTCCGCTTGCGGCGGCTGTTCTTTTTGTTACAAACATGCCTGCATTTACGCGTACTGAATGTTCTGATGTTACTAACCGTACGTTCGCCTAATTTATTAACGATGTACTCAGTCTAGAATGCGTTTAACTTGAATCTCTTCTGATTACACTTCTATTCACAAAACAAAACGGCCTTATCGCCAGTATGCAAAAGGGCCTTTATGTCCCAAACGACTATCTTTCAGTCCATAAAAAAGGGAAACTGATTTTAATCTTTATATATTCCACAGTTTTGGGTCACTTATTTAATGTGCCTAGTTTCAAGCCTTCCTGTCGGTTTGTTCGCGAATTAAATGTTAACAAATATTATTTCATCTTATGCTAAAACATCTGCTCCTACATCCTAGGCGTTTGGAGTACAGACACTCGTTCGTGTCTTATGTTGCCCTCAACTACTGATGCTCATGTAGTTGCTAACGACTGTTGTTTTGGTTTTTCCGGCGTCCCGTTTAACTTTTGCATGAAAGCGTAATCTTGACTTTCTTCTTTACTTTGCTGAGCGAACTTTTCTGTGTTCCAGCTAATGAAGCCCTATATATCTGTCTGGGCAACCATACGCAAGCATAAAGAGCAAGAAAAGAGAGCATTTTTAACGTCTTACAGGCCACTCAATACTCCAGTCTTTGCACCAGCTTTACGTTATGCTGCCGTGGGGGCCAAATGGTTTTCGGGAATGAATTACTGAAAAACAATAAACGTTGTTCAGAGCAGAAGAGAAACCTTAAATATATTGTAAAGGGTATTACACTTTAATCTATACTTAGCCCGGTAGTAACTGCGTTAATGATGGAAGCTTAACTAAGTGGAGTTGCAACCTAAGTACCATTACCTTCTTTTGCTAACTTTGTTCTTGGCGGGAGATTTTTTTCCGTGTTTTCTTCCGTCCAGGCTGGCGACAACAAAAATTTTGCTGACAGAGTAGACGCAGAAAACGAGCCGCCGGGCCCAATTAAGAGGCTTTTCTCTGACCAGCCATTATCTGCCTCCACTAATGGCTTTAGCTGAGCTGATAAGCTGCCTTGCGGTAAAAGAAGCGCGGTGCTCGTAGCCCTTAAAACGCTATGTACGGTATGTCCAACACACGTGGCATTTTTTTTATGTTTCGGTGTTTCACCCCCCTTGGTTCACCAGCTGTCAGAGGGGATTGTTTTCTCTCTTACTATCCGATTACCTTCCTTGCTTTTACTGGGAAAGGCTGGGATGGACACTTGTGGCCTAAAATAGGTTTTCAGCCTGATTTCTTTTTTTCTATACATGCTCGTGTACAGGTGCTTAAAAAATATTACCTGCTAATCTTCGTGTCCGGAGCTTGGTATGTTGGCGTATTTGTCGATTTGTGCCTATACTATTTTTGATACTCATATGACATAGCAGCGATTTTTTTACTGGGGTCCAAAGCCAAAAACGCCGTGACGAGGTTTCGGCACATATTACAGTATTCCGGGGGGTAGAAATTATCCAATTCCAATCCTACGGCGCACCTAAGAGCCCAGCGGCACGGCAACATCAGCACGTGATCTCTCCCCAGTGGATATTATAATGATAGTACTAAACGTAATGTATTAGTACGGATATTTTTCTAAATGCGTATCATTACATTTGTTTACAACTTTTCTTATAGTGTTAGCAATACTGCTTTTGCACTTTTAACAAGAGTAGCCCATTGCTAGTCAGCATTCATTTTTGTACCTGCCAAGCAAGTTAACTACGTTGTTTTTATTACAACAGTAAGTAATATCCTGTCTCTCATGTGAATAGGCCTGTCGTAATAAACGTTAAAGTCGTGCTTTGTTATTATTGAGATAAAATTTATGAATTAAAAATTCAACGACACGTCTCTTAGTCAAATGTTACCTATTTAATTTGAATATTCACAGAAAGCGCACAATTTGCGTTCTTCATATTACTTCTGTTGTACCGAACATGCTGTGTTCGGAACAACACAGTTCTTTTGTTCCGAACTATATACTCTGCTCACCATCTACCAACCACTGTGGGCATGAGACAAAGGGGAAGTAGCTGGTGATTTGTGTTTTCTTACCACTACCTTTAAATATGCTTTACAATTCAATAGTCAGATTATTCTTGCCGGAGGCCATAACATTGACATGGCCAGCGGTACCTCAAAGCGCTAAAGATTTCGAGATTATGTCGAGTCTTTTTTTGCCGTAACTTGATTGCTTCACCAACCAGAATCACGATAGAAAGCGCGATGGTTATTGAATTGTGCGTCACTAATTTCGCCCATGTACTATTCATGCGGGCATTTAATCGTTCAGATATAAGGCACTATTGGTGAATTTATTTCTTTCAAAAGGCTAGAAATAAGAAACAAAACTGGGTGGGGAAATACTGTATTCACTCACAAATTCCCTGAGTCCGCCTTGCATGCTTTTCGTAACATGCAGGAAGGCACACACTGTAATGGCGTGTATAATGCGGGCAATCCTGATTTGTCTCTCCACCCCCGCACGGGGCACCTTGAGTATTCATGGTGACGGTGTTGGCGACACCGCGGACCCCGAGCCCCCAACATAAACTGTAACCTACCGTGGTGATGTGTTTAAAGGTGAAGGGTAGAAGCCTCAAACGGTGGCCGTCGGAGCCCAGGTCAAGCTCCGGCGGATGGGCTCCCTGTCTGTTTACCAGGCAGGGAGCTCCGGGACCTCTCTCGGTATCAGGGTAACCCGAGCGAAGAAAGTACCCCCGTCCCCTGCTTTTATACTATAGCTTATGGTATTATCTAAACCCCCCAAACCAAATGATCGGGTCCTGAAAAGCGCCCGCACCGAAGTAACTTCCAAACCTCTTCTGAACATTGACCTCCGAAGCAATGACATCTTTCCTCGCTTCCTCATTATGCAATCTCGTGACAAAGAAACCCCTGCAAGTGGAAAATCAGTCTTCCTTGTTGCAAAGTTTCTTGAAAGTGTTGCTGGAAAAAACTACAAGGCGAAAAAAACTTACTTCTGGTGATGTGCTCATTGAAGTCAGCCACAAAGAGCAGGCCAATAAGCTCCTTCAACAAACTAACATCGATGGTCTAGAAATCACGATCACACCTCACAGAACCTTAAACTCTTCTCAAGGCGTCATCTCCGAACTCGATCTAATCAACGAAACCGAAACCGACATCCTTGAAGGACTGCGTGACCAAGGGGTCACAGCAGTCCGGCGCATCACAATACGACGAGATAGCAAAGAGATTAAAACAAAGCACGTAATTTTGACCTTTGACAGAACCCCACTACCAGAATTCGTGACGGCAGGTTACTTGCGATGTCCCACGCGCCCGTATGTGCCAAACCCACGCCGCTGCTACAAATGCCAGCGGTATGGGCACGGTACAAACTCTTGCCGGGGGAGACCAAAATGTGCAAAGTGTGGTCAACCTGACCATCTCACAGACAACTGCGACGCTAGCAACTTCACCTGACCTAACTGCCATGGACCTCACGCAGCATATTCACGATCGTGTGAAACATTCAAACAAGAAAAACAAATCATCACATTGAAGGTCAATGAAAACATCAGCTTTCCGGAGGCCCGGAAGAGGTTTTGCACTCTTCAGCTCCGGAAGGTACGCCGACGCTGCTCGCCGGGGGGCGGAGCGGCGCCTGGTTTCGGCGGCGACGCAATACAGCTCAGCTGACTTGCTCCCGCCTCCGCCCCCCACGAGGCTGCCTGTGGCAGCCGCCCCGGTCACCACGCCACTTGCTGGACCGGCAGTGGTTGAGGTGACCACTCATGATGGGAGCGTAGTCGCTCCTGTTCCTGCCTCACAGGTCTCGAGCACACCCGAGAGCCCTGTGGAAATGGACACGGAGGAACCACACCCTCTCCAAATCTCGCCCCACCACCTGTCCCGCGCGTGGCGCCCACTACGCCCTCGGCAGTGGTGGTTGAAGAGAAACCGCCCTAAAGGGTGCTACATCCAGGTCCAGGGAGCCCAGTCTGTCGGGCACACCCAGGACATCTGGAGATGAGATCGACGTCGGGCCGTATCTGCCTGCATCGCAGCGCAAAGAACGGCCTTCGACGTCCAAGCCAACAGACAGGCCCAAAAAGCCCCTCCCAAGAGTACAAGCCCCGAGAGATAACACATGAATACACACTCATACACAACTCCAGTTGCTCTTAAATGGCTATAATGGGAAGACAAAATATCATCCAATGGAACTGTAGAGGCCTTCTTAAAAATCTTGATGATGTATACGAGTTACTGCATGCTAACCAAACAAGTGTCATGTGCATACAAGAAACACATTTAAACAGAAAACATGCCAACTTCCTCAACAATTATCTGGTTTTCAGAAAGGACAGAGTTGGGTGCCCAACCTCTTCTGGTGGTGTGGCTATAATCGCACAAAAATCCTTAGCATGTCATCCGGTCATTCTGAGCACTAACCTCGAGGCTGTTGCCATCCGAACGATAATCTTTCACAGGCTAGTAACAATATGCTCTATATACATCCCTCCTGATCATCGGCTAACAAGTTCTGATTTCGAAACTCTGATAGATCAGTTACCTGAACCTTATCTACTATTAGGTGACCTGAATGCACACAACTCACTCTGGGGCTCTTCTCGAACAGATGCGCGGGGGCGCCTCATTGAAAGGTTCTTAACATCATCAGGAGCATGCCTATTTAACAAGAAACAGCCTACATACCATAACATAGCACACAACACTTATTCACACCTAGACTTAGCTATCGGCTCAGCAGTTCTCTTCCCTTCCCTAGAATGGGAGGTGGACACCAACCCGTATGGTAGTGACCACTTCCCTACCTCCCTGTCATATATAGGCCGAAACAGTTCCGCTTCCCACAAGAAGTTCAATGAAGTGCGAGCTAATTGGAACACATTCACGGAAACATCTAAACTACACCACACATCCATAACACACCTACACATAGAGGAAGCAACCCAACTGGTCACGGCGCACATTCTTGACGCCGCTGAAAAGTCCATTCCCCAGGTCTCCAGTGCCCCACGCAACCAAAGGAGGCCCTGGTGGAACCAGGACTGTAGGCAGGCACGAGAGGCCCAGAACAAGGCGTGGGGTATCCTTCGTCGATACCCTACTTCAGATAACCTGATATCTTTCAAACGAGCAAAGGCCCGGGGGAAGCGCGTGCGCCGTGAGGCTAAGAGGGAGAGTTGGCGTGCCTTCCTCACATCCATAAACTCGTACACTGACACCCACAAAGTCTGGACAAGAATACGGAAACTTAAAGCGCAACAGACACACAGCCTGCCCCTGGTTAGCCCAACAGGAGACACGCTCGAAGACCAGGCTAACACACTCGCACAACATTTCCAACACGTGTCCAGTTCCGCACATTACACAAACACTTTCCTGAAACATAAAACGGCCGCTGAAAAGAAGCCATTATGTGACAACAACAGATCAGCCACTTCATATAACTCCGAGTTCTCGCTTCATGAACTAAGGGCTGCTCTGAGCGGCTGTAAGCCTTCAGCTCCGGGCCCAGACAACATAACATATACAATGATACAACACCTGCACACAGACACTCTTGTTACACTCCTTCACCTATACAACAAAATATGGCTCTCGGGGCACATCCCGAGGTCTTGGCGGGAGGCTATAGTTATTGCTTTTCTGAAGTAGGGGAAGGACTCCCCCGCCAGTTA
Source organism: Haemaphysalis longicornis (assembly GCA_013339765.2). Taxonomy (NCBI): domain Eukaryota; kingdom Metazoa; phylum Arthropoda; class Arachnida; order Ixodida; family Ixodidae; genus Haemaphysalis; species Haemaphysalis longicornis. The sequence goes on from CM023449.1 coordinate 110,050,162, forward strand.
TCGCCCTATCGCCCTGACAAGCTGCCTGTGTAAGCTTCTCGAGAAGATGATTAACAGAAGGCTTGTGTACTTTTTGGAGTACAACGGACTTCTCGAGAGCTGCCAGGCAGGCTTCAGGGCAGGTCGATCTACAAATGATCAACTCGTTGCCTTAGAATCCTACATCAAAGATGCATTTATTCATAAACAGTATTGTATGACAGTATTTTTCGATATTGAAAAAGCGTATGATACTGCATGGCGCTATGGAATTCTTAGCGACCTTAAGTCTTTTGGTGTGTCAGGCAACATGTTAAATACGCTTGCAAGTTACATGTCAGAAAGAACTTTTCGTGTGAGAGTGGGGCAATACATATTCTCGAGCTCACGTTCAGGAAAACGGTGTGCCTCAAGGGGGTGTTTTGAGCTGCACGCTGTTTATTATAAAAATGAACTCTCTTGGGAAAGGCTTGCCACCAACCATTTCTTACTCTCTCTATGTAGATGATGTTCAAATCTCCTTCAAATCCTGTAATCTGTCGGTTTGCGAGAGGCAAGTCCAGCTTGGGGTCAACAAAGTCGCTGACTGGGCAGACAGGAATGGATTTAAGCTGAATCCAGAAAGTGTACTTCTCTTCTATTTTCAAGGAGGCGAGGGATTCATGCTGATCCTGATATTAAGCTTAAAGGTGTCTCAATCCCTCTCAAAAAGAAACACAAATTTTTAGGCGTGGTACTTGATGAAAAACTGACATTCATTCCGCATATAAAACAGCTGAAACAGAAATGCCTGAAAACCATGAATATCCTGAAGGTCCTCTCGCATTGCTCCTACGGAGCGGACAAACAAATACTCCTCCGCGTTTTTACCAGCCTTATTGGCTCACGGTTGGACTACGGGAGTGTCGTCTATGGGTCCGCCTGTAAAAACTGCTCTGAAAATGTTGGACCCAGTCCTGCACTTGGGTCTCCGTCTTGCATCTGGAGCGTTCCGGACGAGTCCCATTGAAAGCCTGTATGCAGAGTGTGATAGGTGGAGCCTTGAACACCAGCGTTCTTACACTTCCTTGCTGTATGCTATTAAGGCGACTTCTGTAAAAAATCACCCATGTAGCTTTATCATAAACAACATTTCATCCGATCCGTTGTTTGCAGCACGGCCGTCGATACCCGTTCCTTTCTCTATACGAGTGAGAGCCCTCGCTGAGGAACTAGGGATTTCATTTCAGGAGAGCATAAAGTCTTCCATTGCTGACCTCGTTTCGCCTTGGGAGAGGTCAGCAATTTCGTGTGATATTTCTTTCAAACACATCGACAAACGAAATGCGCCCAGAGAACTTATACTACAGCACTTCCTACAGTTACAACACAAATACCCGCACACCGCCTTCTACACCGATGCTTCAAAGTCTTCTTCGGCCATCGCATGTGCTGCATATGGCCCCAACTTTACCAGTACGAAGACATTACACAGAAATAGCAGCATTTTTACGGCAGAAGCGCATGGTATCCTATTAGCAGTACAACACATTACACAAACCAGAACAGAACACTCCATTATCTTTACAGACTCTCTAAGTGTGGTAACAGCCTTGCATTGCTTCAGACCTACGAAAAACATTGTGCTGCAGCATCTAATTAAAGCTCTAACATTTGCTGATCACGCAAAACTAAAAATAGTTGTTTGCTGGGTTCCAGGTCACAGTGGCATTCGGGGGAACGAAATTGCTGACCAGGGTGCCGCTGTGGCTGCTCTCCGCAGTAGCATAGATGTACCGTGTGTTCCGTACCTCGACCTGAAGCCACTGGTACGGACAGCCTTGCGCAAATCTTGGCAGGAAACATGGGACACACAAACAGACAACAAACTCTACACTATAAAGCCACACCTAGGTAGATACATAACAGACAAACAAGACAGACACACGGAAGTAGCCTTAGCCAGGCTACGGATAGGCCACACTTATGTAACACATTCACACTTGCTCACTGGGTCTCAGAACCCGTGTGCAGCAGGTGTGGAGAAGGCCTATCCGTAGTTCACATACTAATCACATGCAAGGCACTCCACACCACACGACGCAAACACTTTCCGGAAATCTACAGACAACAAATCCCACTCCACCCATCGTACTTCTTAGGCGATGAACCAATGTTTACAGTCAAACGTGTTTTTAAGTATCTATCAGAAGTTCAATTTCTGAAACTCGTAACATATCATGCATAATCACAACCTGGCCCTCTACACCAGCCATCTCCATTGTCTTTGTTTTTACCTCTGTTTCTATTCAATTTTAGTATACACATTTAATCTGTTGTAGCTAACCATCTGTTTTTGGCGCTCTTTGCCCTAGCTGGCCTTGCGCCATTAAAATGCAATCATCATCATCATCTGTCTCTCCACGTATATATGAGCAAGGTAAACAAAAATTCTATGACACTGCATCACCATTGCAACCAGTTAAAAATATCGATGATGCAGAAATTCATGGGTATCGCGTGAATTGTTTAAAAGAATTACCCCAAGCTCGTAAAAAAATTCACCCGCCTAAAAATGCCGAAATATTTTCTGAATTCAAATGTTTAAGAGACAGGTTCAATGCTGACTTCCGAGAAGCTAAGCTGCCGAAATAAAAATTAGTTCGCTTTTATAGCTACAGAACACCAAAAAGTTTGCAATCTAGCGAGGACTATCATAACCAACCCTTAGATTTCAACACCAGGTAACCTCACGCTTGATGGGATGGAATATAGAAACGAATTTCTTGATGAAAATGTTAATCAACATTTTCTGATGTCTTATGTGTCCGAAGCAGTACATGACTCAAACATTTATATTGATCACACTAAGTTACCTATTTCCAATAACACCACATTTCTCGCACCATGCACGGAAGTCGAAATATATTCGTTTTTGCACTCCTTATTTGGAGGCGTTGGGCCGCTCGGACCCCCAGCTCCAGAAGGAGCTTGTTACTCGAGCGGATGAAGTCGTCGGCACCCTCTATGTCGTGCCCACCGCACCGTAGCTTTTTATGTAAATAAATGTTATTTCTCTCTCTTTCTCTAATAAAAGACCAGCCGGTTATGACGACATTAAAACTCAGCCTATTGAAGCTGTGACAAATATTTTCTGCTTACCTTTGCTTCATATTTGCAATCACACCCTCACCACTGTCACCTTTCCGAATGTAATGAAAATTGCCGGAGGCGCCATATTGCATACAGGTGGTCCAAGGAACAATATCAACAATATAGACCAATTTAAATCCTGCCATTTTTTTCGAAAGAACTAAGATTAATTTATAATAGGAAGGGTAAACAAAGTTGCTAGATTCGAGTGGCGCGATTGTGGAGCAGCAATTTGGTTTCCGTCAAAAACGTTCTTCTGAAATGCCATTGTTAAATAATGAAGAAAAAACGCCCAGTAGTATAAAAAATAAAGAATATGCGTTAGAGTTTTCCGAGATTTGAAAAAGGAATTCTGGCTCCATTAAGCGAGACATAGTCTTTGATAAGCTTCTTTTCATTGGGATCCGCCGGGTCGCCATCGATTCGACTCGTAAGTTACGTATCAGAACGCTTACAGTTCACAAGTATCCATAACCACCGATCCTCGACAAAAATTATTTCATGTCGTGTCCCCCAAGGTTACATTTTGGACCCACTATGGCTTTTTTTATAAATGTATGCCATAGTACAGATTCCTTTCAGTTTTGCTATTACGCTCGGTGCCGACGACACTAGTGTGTTGTTTTCTTGTCTGTCTTTGCGTCGCTTAGAAACGCCGGTTAACAATCTGCTTAGTGAACTGAGAACCTGGCTGACTTTAAATGAACTTATATTAAACCCCAGAAAAACAAAATATGTTGTTTTTAGGCTTAGAAATAAGCTCGATATATATTATCCTTCGGTAGTATCTTTGTATTCTTGTATGAAATCTGTGGCCGTTTTTAGATTTTTAGGAATTTTTTTGATGATAATTAACTTTAGTTCGACTCTTACTAGTAAGGCTCATGCAGTTGTATCACCGTATGTTGGTCTGTTCTATAAAATTAGATGTCTGGTCACGATCTGGCTCATGCGCCAAATTTACTACGCACCAATGCAGTCTCATCTTCGGTACTGTCTGTTAATATAGGGAAACAAGATTTTTAGTATAGGGAAGCAAGCAAGTTAAACCAGGTCGCTAGGCACTTTTTTGGTACATTTACAGGCAAAATCCCAAATGTAAACAAAAGGGTCACCGTAGATTCAGGAAGTTTCCCACTTACCGTCATGGCCGACGTGTTTAGATGGAGCTGAACACAATTACGAATTTTCGACAGGACATCTGCCCATATAAATTTTAATTCATTCCTACTTCTCTTTCATAAATTTCTAGAGCACCTCTGTACTAAATATAAACATCCTAACACCAATAGTCTTACAGATATAAAAGGTTTCTTTTCTTCGGCACGGGTGTGGCAGTGTTAAGTCACACTTGGTGTCAAGGAGGTAAAACAAACCCAGCTCACTTCCGTGACAGGGTGGCTCAATAAAGGCCATACACGCGTCATCCCGGGGCTGTTCCGATAGTTTTAGAAGCTGAATCAACTAGTTGGGCGCTGTTTTAGTAAAGCTAGAGCGAAAATCTCGAATGTAAATAAAACTGTTACGGTAGCCCGATTCTGCGAAGTCGCCTGCGCAAAATCGTAGAATAAGCACCTTAATTTCCCGGCGGTGTCTATAAACCGTTAAAATAGGTTAACAACCCTTCACGCTGCATCGCACAGGCACTTAGAAACAAGAAAAGGCCGTATAACAACAGCGCTCCTCGAAGCGCGATATCAACAACCGCACTAACCGCAAGCCTAACCGGCCCAGCGAGAGGGGTTACATTTGAAAAAGGAAAATTATTTTTTAGATAGCGGTTAAAGATTGTTGGCGAAGCTAAAGCAGACATTCCGCAGCATCGGTCCCTAGGCTACGAAGGGAAAACAACCAAATAAGTTCAGCGCAACGTCAGAAACGACACACCCATACCGGGCTAAGAATAGGACAGTGACACAGGGTGACACAGATAGCATCGCTCAAATCTGAATAACCCAATAACGCTTGGGCACACAAAAAAGTACAACCATTTGCCGTTTGCCCCCGCCCAAGGGATAGTTAGATATGTAGATGGTTTTCACGTAGAAAATGGGGTATAACGTGAAGACAGAACGACATCTGCGTCTTAGTGCATGGAATCTCGAGGAACACTGCTTTATTCTCTTCCTCTGCTCGCTCGCTCGCCTCGCGCGTCTTCCCTCGTGCCACCTGCTCTTCCTCTTTCCCTGCTGCCCGGGAGGTGTACCGGCTCCCGCCAGGGAGATTCAACATATGCCCGGCCCCGCGCTGAGTGCATCGGCTTCCAACAGGTAAAGCCCCTAGACGGCACGCCGGATTTCCTGGCCGCCTGGAAGCCGCAGTCGGAAATAGCTTCTTGTTCCGTCTCTTCCCGGCAATGCCTCGATGGTGCGGCCGATGTTCCACATAAGAGCGGGCACATTGTCGTCCCGCACGATGACAACGTCGCCAACTCGGAGCCGGGAGAGAACGGCTGGTAAAGCATCATCAGCATAGCGAAGAAGCAGCAAGTACTCTTTTCTCAATCACTTCCATAGCTCGCTGACCAATTCATCTCGTTCGTGGTCTCCAGGAGGTGCTCGAAGCGCTGCACAAACTCCGGCAATACCACGTTGACCGGCTCGTCCAACGCCACCTTGCCCGTCATCAGCGAGTTGAAGTACCGATCCCAGTCGATCTTTGGCGCCAGTTTCTTGAGTTCGCTGAGGGGCATCTTGTTGTACAGCTTGCTGATGTTGCGGCGCTTCTCGCGCGGTGTCGAATAGTTGGCGAGCGTGATTTCGAACTGCAGGGCGTCCATGAGCTCCATTCGAGCTGCCTCCTTGTCTGGCGCCCCGAGCAGGTGGGCGGCCTCGACCATGAGGCACAGCTCGGCCTCGACGGCCGTGTCGTTGAGTCCACGGATCAGGTACGCGTGGTCGGGCAGCCCCAGCGACATCTGGTCCAGGTCGATGATGTAGCGCGTGTTGTTACGGACGTCCGGGATGACGGACAGGTCGAGCAGGATGTCGTGACTGTAACCGAAGTTGCGGCACTGGATGAGGGCGTCGAGCCAGTGGAAGCGGTAAGCATCCCCCGAGGCACACTCGACCATGGGCCAGCTGCCCAGGACAGTCAGCACGGCCTTGAGGGGCCCCTCGCTCAGGGTGTCGATGCGCAGATTATGTTCCCTGGACGACCCAACCAAAAATGGTCTCCACAGCGCACATGTTGCCCGCTGAACGTTTGATACGTCCTGTGACCAGCTTCCAGTAATTGTCAGAGCCCAATAAGACGGTAATAGTGGGACTCTGATCCTTCCCATTTTGAGGCTCGTCCGCGATGACCAAGTTTCGGTTACGGCGTATAGAAACTACAGCAGGTTCCATGGGCGAACTTCTTAAAGTGCATACCCCCGGAACCTCCAGAGTGTCGAGGGTTACTTCTTTCGACTCGAAACGACCGGTCAGCGTGACGTTCACTTTCCGGCAGCTGTACCGACGCGAACGCTGAGAGTCACCGAACGTGAATACCGTAAAGTCTTCAACGCCGGTGAATGGAAGCTCTAGCTTGTTCGCCAAGTCGCTGCGCACAAACGTTCGCTGGCTGCCGGTGTCAAAACGAAGGCGGACCAGGACACGGCCAGCATTGCCACATGCCTATACCGTAGCGGTTTGTAGCAAGACAGACGACGTGAAATTGCCACTAGCAGAAGCAGTAGTGACCGGCTCTTTTTGCGGAGTCACCATTTGCCTATTCATGCTACCAAAAGGTGCTGGTGGTACGGGGACCCCTGAGTTAGGCCGGGTCCACACGTCGCAGAGAACCGACAAGTGGCGCGCGCACAATGGCGACACCAAAGCCACATGGGAAGGCGGCAGCTGCGTGCGAAGTGTCCTGGCTTGCCGCATCTGAAGCAACAACGCTTCCTTCCAAGTCTTCGTCGCTTCTCTTCTCCCGGCAGCTTAGCTTGGCAATCCCAGGTTCCGTTATCTGGCCCTTTGCAGAGTGGGCATGCTCGCGGCTCTGACAACGATGAGCCGGTAGCCAAAGCCAGGGCGGACGGAACCTCAGGAAAGACGTTATTGCGCACTTGCCGCTCCACCGATGTCGCGTTCGAAGTGAGTCTTTTCTGCGTCACCTTGCTTTCCTCCCTGCTCCCCACCTGAATCTGCAGGAACCGCAGTACTCGTTTGAACTCGTCGCCTCGTGGCCTTGGGGTGGTGGAGTCATCGGCTGCAGCCTCCTTCATGCGTTGCCTGTATAGCACTGCCAGATCCTCAGGCAGTGCGCGCATGAGGACGCGATGGAGGATTATAGCGTACTCCGAGGCAGGAACTCCCAGGCTCTCGAGACAACTTCTCCTAAACAGGATCTGTTCATACCGGTCACGAAGCCGCGAGACCTGCGCCGAGCTTTCGATGGGGGCAATGGCGAGGAGGCTATCAATGTGGTCATCCACGAAAACGTCCGTTCGGCCAAAACGATCTGTAAGCACCTTGATCGCGACCTCGTAATTGCTTTCGGTCAGGCGTATCCACTCAACTGCCCTCTTGGCGTCCCCGCTCACGTACGTCTTCAAATACTTATATTTTTCTATATTAGGCAGTTCCGGATGGGTGTGAATAGTCACCTGGAAGTGCTCCCAAAAACCTTGCCACTCACGAAGCATGCCGGAGAAGACGGGAATCTGAAGCTTCGGCAAGGCAACCCTCTGAGTAGAACAGTAGAAGCTGACGTGAGCCGCGGCTTCCTGGTCGAGTTCGCCGTTAATGCCAGCAGAAGTACCACGTGATTGGTCGCTCGGTGGGAAAGCTCCTGGCTGGCCGACGTCTGTAGGTGTGACGCTCTTGGTCTTCAGCGAGAACCGAAGCTTGGTGATCGCGTGGCGAATTTTGTTTTGGTACTCTAGCGCACCTGCTATTTCGTCTTCGTACTCTTGATCACCAACAAGTTCATCAATCTTAGCGTCCAGCTCGCTCAAGACGGCGTCCTTTTCCTCGAGGTCTTCGATGGCTGCTTGTAAGTCTGAGGCGTCCGAACCGGTATCTTGTAGGAGCTCGTTCGCCGAAGCCAAAAGACGTGTAACGGCACCGCAAAAAACACACGGACGACGGCGCAACTTCTCCATGGTCAGCGCAGACGGATATCGCGTGCATTGCTCGCGATGAAGCAACTAGCAACTAGTTCCATGACGTCACTGACGTCATGGAAGCCCATGAAGAGGCTATGCAGGCGATGTCGGTCTTCTCCCGGGTTTCGGCACCAGAAAGCATATAACGTGAAGAGAGAACGACATCTGCGTCTTAGTGCATGGAATCTCGACGAACACTGCTTTATCCTCTTCCTCTGCTCGCTGGCTAGCCTCGCGCGTCTCCCCTCGTGCCACCTTCTCTTCCTCTTTCCCTGCTGCCCAGTAGGTGTGCCGGCTCCCGCCAGGGAGATTCAACATGAGGAATACAGTCTTTGCACTCATGTCATGGTCAAAATGTTTCCGGACATTAGAGACCACAGGTTTCCTTAAATTTCGCCCATCGCTCACAAACGGTCGCCCTTGTTGGCGCAGTGCACAATGAAGTTTTTCGGCTTAGCATGCTAGTAAAAAGGTGAGGAAGGACTTTCCTGCAACTTCACGTGGTCTTTTTGGATAGATAAAGTTTAAACTACCCATTTTTTTCGTAGCTCTACACTTGAACATGGCAGTGGCTTACTTATCTTTCCAACGGCCATGTGTCAGTGGATCTCATTAAGACAATCGCTTATAAAATGTAAAACGCACAAGCGCTGCTTCAATATAACAGGAGGCGTGCTGCACAACGTGGTCCACTGGAAACCTCTCTCGACTTTTTCTTATGTCTCTCTGTGCCAAACCCATGCAGGAATGGAATGCTGCCTGCTCCTAGATAACCAAAATCCCGCATACCTAAAGGGCTCAGGTTCAATCACGCTAGGCAGGCTCTTAGGGATATAAACAGCACTTCCTCACCAGAGAAGGATCTGACTACTCTTCTGTAGTAGGTGGCTGCCACCTTCCGTAAATAACCAACTCAACTATCGGCCTCAGTTCCCAGCAGCTGTGGGGCACCTCTACACAGACCTTGTCAGAGAAGTTATACAGCAAAGGGTGTTAAGAATCTCTGGGTCCGGGGACAACCCCCAACCAATATGTTTACTACCCCAACCCGGCCGCCTTTGGAACTTCACCCTGCCAACGTTCAACACACGCATCATGTATAGTGAGGGAAGCATAGCTGTACTACTAGAGAAGCTCTCGGACCATGGGTGAGATATTATAAGGTTCAGCGAAGTGAGAAGGACAGGAGAAGGCTTCTTTGAGCCTACTAGCGGGAATATTTTGTGCTACAGTGGAGCCGAACAGAAGACAGAAACCGGGGTAGGATTTTTAATGCCCCAAAAAATAGCAGGAAACGTGGAGGTGTTTTTCAGCATTAGCGAGATAGTCGCGGCTGCTTTGATCAAGATAAACAAGCGATAGATGTTAAAGATAGTATAGGCCTATGCACCAACAAATAGCTATGATGACGAAGCCGTAGACAGCCTCTACGAGGACGGGGGAATCAGCCCTAAAAAAAGGCAACAACGCAGCTCACAATTGTGATGGGAAACTTTAACGCAAAGATCTGTAAGAAGCAAATCGGAGAAAGGTCAGAGGGAACTTCGGAATAGACATCGCAGTAGTCTAGGATACACTGCTGGAATACGCAGTGAAAAATAGCCTGAGCTTGATGAATACATTCTTTTACAAACGGAAGAATGGGAATAGGACATGGAGAAGTCCCTGCGGTATAACAACAAAACAAGTAATTGACTTCATGCTATGTGATAACCCAGGTGGTGTAAGACGTAAATGTGCGAAGTAAAATTTGGAGCAGGGATAATAGGATGGTTAGATGCAAGCTAAGGCGGAATCTAAAAGTAGAAAGAAGGAAACTTGTGAAAACTAAGAAGCCCCTCATGGAGCCAGAGCCATATCGCAAGAGTTTGAATTCCTCTTTCAAAAACAAATTCCCGCTTCAGAATGAGCAGAACGACGTCAGTGTAGGCAGGCTAACTGAAAGCCTAACATTTGTACTCCGTGAATCAGCAGCAGCTGGAGGAGAAAAAACATGTAAGGAACAAACGCGAAAACTAAGAAAACAAAGAAATTGTTGCCAAACGTAAGAAAATGAAAGTGTAAATTACGGCGGATCAGGTTTAATGAGCCCAGCTAGATTTCTAAACTGATTAATACAAGTAATAATAGAAGTAGATCTAAAGGCAACCGTGCTTATAATATGGCAGTGATCGAAGAAAACACCGCATATAGGCGGAAGCTTGAGAGCAACTAAGAGAAAGCTAGCAGTTGGCAAAGACAGGATGTACTCAGTCAAAGACTACCAGGGTAATATTACGCTCAAAATAAATGTTCGTAATTCGTGCACCGGGCTCTACCTCAGCGACCTTAGACCAGGGAAACTACTGAGGGCACAAGCTCAAGTAGCGATGTCCCACTAGTCATAAAGAGGAAGTTTGAAAGGCTTTCATAGGCATAAAAATAAAGAAATCGGCAGGTGACGACGGCATAATCATGAATATTTTGAATCAGGGAGGATTGAGAGTACTGGAAAAGCTTGGTGTACCACTTGAAAACTCAAGAAGTTAAAAACGTAGATCCCAACAAGGGAGATCCCATGAGATTCGTAACAGCGACGATCCCAAGGACCACAAAAATACAGACCCACCAGCCTACTCTTCATTGTTAGCAAGCTATTTACCCATGTATAGTTAGCCGCATAAGGTAACATTAGGGATTTTCACCAAGCTAGATATCAGGTTGGCTTTAGAAAAGGGTATTAAACCTTGGATCACGCCCTCGTCGCCAATCAAGGGATTGAATAGTCCGCAGAATAGACTAAACCCCACTACGTGGCATTTATTGATTATGAGAAATCGTTTGATTCCGTACTCACCGCTGCCGTGCTAAATGCACTAAGAGACCAGGAATCGAACCTACGTAATACTTGTAGAAGACATGGATTCGAAATCACGGGCAGGATAACCTTCCACAAGCTAAGCGATAAATTTCCGATCCGAAAAGGAGTAAGACAGAGAGATTCCATCTCGCCAACACTATTCGCAGCATGTATGGAGGCGGTATTTGGAATGATTGGCTTCCAGAAGATATGATTAACGGGGAAAACCTGAGCTATTTCACGTTTTCGGACTACACAGTCTTGCTGAGTGAGACTGCAGAACACGTGAAAACACTGCTTGAGTTACTACAAACAGAAAGGACGGCCGTGCGGCTACAAATCATCATCATCATCATCATAATCATCATCACCAGCCTATCTACGCCCAGTGCAGGGCAAAGGCCTCTCCCATTATTCTCCAATTACCTCGGTCCAGTGCCAACTGTGACCAATTTCTCCCCGCAAACTTCTTGATCTCATCTGCCCATCTAACTTTCTGCCGCCCCCTGCAACGCTTGCCTTCTCTAGGGATCTACTCTGTTACCCTTAATTACCAGCGGTTATCTTGCATTCGCATTACATGCCCTGCCCACGTCGATTTCTTCTTCTTAATAAATATGAATAAATCGGACGTAATGAGGAATAAGCATGCTAGAAACGTCCTTTTCAACTTCGGACACGGAACTCAAGAAGAAGTGAAACAATATAACTACCTCGGACACATGGTTAGTGCTGACCGCATCCACGAGAGGGAACTCTGGCCGGGAATAGGTATGGCTTGGGGAGCACTCAATAAGCACTCGCAAATAATCAGAAGTAAGCTAACACTGTCACTCAAAAAAGAAATCTACCATCAGTGCATCCGGGTATTGATGACATACAAAGTTCAAATTTGCTACTTTCCTGTACAGCTACAAAGCAAGCTTACGTCGGCTCAATGGGCCATGAAACGAATAACGTTATGGATAACACTCAGAGACAGGAAACGAACTACTCGATCAGAGAACAAACTAGAAGAGAAGATATCGAATTTGAAATAAAGAAAAAGAAATGAACTTGGGTTGGCCATGTAGTGAGCCGAACCGACAACCGGTGGACCATTAGTGTTATAGAGTGGATATCAAGAAATTGGTCTAGAAGAAGGGGCGGTCATTAACGGGATGGATGGAGGAAAAAAAGAAATTAGGTGGTAAACTGTGTACTAGGGTAGCGGAGGGCAGGAGTGGTTGGAACCGAGTAAGAGGGGCCGTTGTTCTGCTGTCAACCTGAGTAGGCTGATGATGGTGATGATGATTATGTTAACAATATTAAAGAGACTTCTAATACTACAAAAAGAGCTCTTCTCTGCATTGAGGTTGTATCTATTACGCACCACTGTGCGCCGTTATTACCGAAGTACATTTGACTTACGATACATCAGTTGTTTGATTACAGGTTTACTCTTTATTTTCACCCTGAATTATCAATGAACCAATATTTTGTCGAGCGTCTTTTAGCAGTGAATCTACATAGCGATCTTCTGCCGAGTTGTTTTAGGACGTCAATCAATTGAACAAACTCTGGCACACAAATTCTAGAGAACCTAATTCCCCCCTTTCTTAACAAGCACTCAGCATTTGTACAATTACTGGAAAAAACGGTAGCATGGCTCGGGCTTAAAATTTAAAAATTCCTTTCTGTTCTGAACTGAACTCTATAGCGTTGCTATGTATAGTTTGTTCTTTTTATGCTGTCCGCCCTGTTGGGATTGCGGCTATATTACTTTTAAAAACTGTTAATTTACGCTCGTTCTTGCATTGACTTTGTCAGCAACTTCGCATGTTTTTATCGTTCATTTTTTTCACATCGTTGCTGTGCAATGCCCCGTGTACGAAGAGGTAGCCGCCACCAGGCAGAGTTAAGCTGTATTTTGCGTCTCCACCATAGACGTCGCTTGTCTCACTGTTTTCTCCATGAACTGGTATTGCCAGTACACGTTTGTCACCTGAAGGTGTCAAAAGAAGGGGCAGCTGCACCTTTGAATGCCTAAATGTGCACCCCCGTGACATCTGCCGGAGAGGTACTCGTCCAAGGTCTGCCTGAACTAAGTGCGGTAATGGGCCACGCCTGCGCACAGTAGAATTAGAGACATTAGCCCATGCATAAAAATAATATTGCATGTCACAGAGGGGGAACACGACAGTGCGTACAGCATTACGTGCATTCGCCCGCAGCGTGCCCAGTGCGAGTCTTCTGCATTACGCTACCAATTTCACCAGTGATCCAAATTCTGCACAACGACACTTTACAGAAGAAAGTAGACTCGCATCTTCTTGCTTCGCTGGAAATGCCGTCACAAAAGTATTCAGCCATCCGGAACGCGTAACCCCTTGTCCTCTCTCCACACGCCACCCCTCTGGGTCTTCCTACAAAATTTGCTACAACTTAATTAAATTTGACTGCGTCTATGTTTTTTGCGCGCCAAATGTTGAGACCTCTTTCTTAAGGGGGCGGGGGGGGATAAGAAGGGGCTGGCACTCTTGTTCCACAGGCGGGCCAAACGCGCAGCTCGAACTAGAGTGCCAGCGCTTTTGTTTTACATGTTTGCCTTTATTTTCCCTCTGTTTAACGCCGTTTTTATCACAGAATTTTGCTGCAATCTGAAAACTCCTTCCAATGTCCTTTCAATGATAGAAGAACGCTACCAGCATCGGTTCTGTACTGCATTGATCTGCTGCCAATGAAACTGGGGTTTCGTGTGCGTTTAATGATGTAAGCAGGTAGGACCCAGAAACGCCGTTTTAGTAGCTGTCTTGCTTATATGCACTTCGTTTCAAAGCGTCCTTTACCGTTTTTAGCCTGGTGGCTGATTCGAGTGACACACTAGCAGACATATACGCAGATCAACAGATCAACATTTTCTAGTTTACTTTGGCGAGCCAAGACTTTCGCACTCTTAAATTGGCCGCATATGCCCTTACTCCGCACTAAATGACGCTGAAAGACGGTAGTGTTGTGGCTGTCCTGCCACGTAATGCCCCTACCACTCTTCCGGAACCTACCGTTCAGGATCTTCTTCTCTACCTTCTGCCATTCACATCTTCTGTTTTGTCCTTCCCTCCTTTCTGTACTGCTCCTCACTGTACACCACCTCTCCTGACCTGCCTTATTTTGCTCCGAGGTGAGCCTTTCTCTCCCACACTTCCTCTCCTCTTCTGTGTTTAATGCGTCTCCTCTCCAGTGTTGTATACTACTTTCCCTCTCCTTCCCCTAGTAGTCTCCTGTTCTGCGATATTCTTCCTTTCTCCAACCTTCTACCACTCTCAAATTTTCCCTCCCCCAATCTAAGTCCCAACCCGATGCTTTACATTATTCTCCATTGCTTCCCTTATATTACACCTATTTATTTTCCGGTGCCCACACGTAGGCGAAGAGACCGGAAAGTCGAGCTGTGTTTGCTGCTGAGCCCTACTACGAGGGCTAGATTCCCAGCAGGGGCAGCCGTTTTTCCGGTGAAGGCAAAAAGCAAAACACACACGTGTGTTCGAGATTTCGGTAAACGTTAAAGACCCCTTTGTGGTCAAAATTAATCTGCAGTCCTCCACTGCGGCGCGCCTTATCGCCTGTGCGCATTAAACCTGTTGATCACTCAAGCCGAGAGGTGTTTCCTTTGGACTGGCATCACTCAACGCCCGTAATTAAATAATACGTTTCATCTTTGTGCAACCTGAAACCAGGGGCAAATTCCTGTGATGATTGCTGAAAGGTCACCACGGTCGTTTTACACATAAGCTCCGTGCGGCACAATGTAATGTATGAAAAAACCTTGGTCATCGCATCCTCTGTACACCGTAATAGAATAAGGTATGCACCACCGCGCTGTTTCACTTATCAATTTTTATGACGAGTTAAGCCACAGACGCCGACGAACATAAAATGCACATAGACGTTCACATCTGCACAAGGCCCGAGTTGCGTATTGCGTGGGCAGCGTCTTGTTTGTAGCCAGTCAACTAGGTTGTAAATTTTAAAAATGGTGACACCGAAGTCGTCATTACATCTCTTTTTATCGTCTTTTATATGAAAGAGACGAACTCGCGCAGCGCGAATCGTTGGCAGGGCGTCTCAGGCATTAGTTTATAATTCGTTGAGAAATTGGCCCTTGTCGCCTGAAGCATTAACGTAGCTGCAGTGAGAAACAAGAAGATGATGGTGGCGTGTCTAGATACATTGCCTTTAATGTTCGTGAACGAATAAGGAAGCGCATGATTTGGAGCCTCCGCTGAAATTGGCAAAGCACACATGGGGTCCGTAGCAGCTTCACATCTTAGGAGCCATGGGAATGACGTGGGCGATACTCGAAGCCTCCCGTCTCCGCACTGCCACGAAGTCCTTGACAATAACGGAAAACATAGAAAGACAACTAACACCTGCCGGATTTTTTTTTTTTGCGATAAACGGAAGCTCAGGAGGACTCGGTGAAGACTATATTTCTTCAAAAGTGTGGTTTATGCCAAATCCGAGTCCCCGAGTTAGAATATTAATGTCATACAAGAATATGCGACCACAATAAAAAGTGGCGAAACGCTACAAATTATAAAATGAGACTTTTACTGTCAGTATTCCACAAGGGTTCATTCTACGTTGGGCTCCTGCCCTACATGCATTCGGGATGGTCGGGTGTATACGTTACGGTATTTTTTTCCTAACAATTTTCTACATGCAACTCAGAGTTAAATATCAAAAAGTTAAATATTGCCATGAAAAAAAGATAACTGTCACCTCAATGACCATAAAAATGACTGCAGAGGCGGGCGAAGCAACCGCCATTATGGGAGTTGGATGCGCGCTATTACGTCGACATCTCGGTCTCGGTCGGGAGAAAGTGTGTCATTAAATCACCGCTTGCGCATCACAGAGGCGGGCACAATCTGCAAACTTTCGTTTTGTACCTTTCACCGCCACCAAACGCACTCGGCCAGCACTGGCGAGCACCTCACGCCGGCCACATCCAACGCCAGCGCTTGCGGACGACCCGCCCAGCCCCACGGGAAAGATAATTGCTTCCGGAGCAAATTCTTGTTGTTGCTGGATGGGAGGGCACTGTTCGTGTTTTTTTTTTGCCCCTTGCAGTGTAGAATACCTTTCAGTGCGTGTTTTCGTACTGCGCGAAACGATAAACCTCTCGAGGACTTTTTTGTGTTGGCGTTCAGCAGGGGTTCGTGAATCGTTGACGCATTTCGTTTGGTGGGGCACTTATTTTTGCTGCCTTAGCTAGTTGATGGTAAGCTATGCTTATGATAACATCTTGCATTATATCACAGGTATTCTTTTTTTAGTTTGGCGCGTTTCATTTGTGTTTGGCGGAGGTAAACACCCTCAACCACAGCCTTTGCTTTACCTCGAACTTTACTGCTTTTGAAATATTCGCAGGGCACTTAGGTCTGCATCCTGTCTTTAGAGGCGAAAAGTTGGCATATTACATTAGGAATTTGTTTTTATCACACGCCGACACAGCGACACCGCAGCCAGGCTATTTTAACTCTCCTGAGCTATCTTTACTGACTTTAATCTATGTTAATCCACCCTTATCGTTCCTAATCCCCCTGATCTATCCTAAGCCAGTTTATTCTAACCTTAATTTAGCGTACTTTATTTTCATCGTATATATTCAGTCCGTCTTGAACATCCATAATTCATCTTAAACCACCCTAGTACAAACCTAATCTTAATACGCTCAAATCCATTTTATTATAACTTCATCGACTTCACTATATATTAGTCACCACGATCCTGCGTAATCCAGCCTGAATACAGCTTAGTCGATCTTAAACACCTTAATCTCGACTAAATATACATTACTACTAATCAATAATTGCGGAAAGTCAATTTAAGTTGGTGCATTATAACACCGTTATTTCTTTCTTCTGACTTATTCTTTCTAATCCATCTCAATCCCACCTTATTCTTCCTATCTCTTGTAAACGGCTGGCACCCTGTGATTCGCGTCTTGTACTCCTCAGGTTTTTGCGTTCCTCGTGCAACAACGGGAACGTTCGAGGTAAACGTTTAATGGTATTATTGAAGGCTATTACTATAATAAATGGGAATCAGGTTGACACCATCTATAAGCGCGTTTACATGAATTCGACAGTAGGGTATCGCATTTGGTTTGTCGCAATACTATACCGCATGGCATCGCATGTAAACAGGACCATTCGCTAGAGGGACACGTCGTATCCGATGCGCTAAACCAGCTGGTAGATCGAGAAATCAAATGCGACTTTCCGAACGCATGTAGCGGAAGTAGCATCGCAATTTTCGGCTCGGCTCGCGTGTTGGGATGTTCAGGCTTAGCGTCGTGGCGAATATTTGATCGCCGCGGTTTGTACGACTGTGATGACCATCCCCCTCCTTGTATGTGGAACTTTATTTCCGCGATAATTGCTGTTTGAGCGATCGGGGACCAAAGCATCTGCCGTGGCCTGTCTTAATTCTTCCGCGCAGGTGGAGCCCTCTTTCGGCCACTGGCCGCAACGCGTGCCGCGGTGCCGGGTGTCGAACCTCCGTGGCCTGTCAGCACAAGCTAAGCATCCCGGCAGATATCTGATCGCCGCTTTTAAAATCAGCGCTTAAAACAATACCTAGAACAATTTTTCACCACACTAGCATCTACTTTCTCGCAAGTGGAACTCCTTTTTTGCTATCAGGTTGATGTGGAAGAGTGGCGACAAGCTGTTGGTACCGCCGCCTGCGCCGGTTCGAACCCCTTGTGGGGCATGCCGGCAGGCGCGGCCGGCGTGTGCGCGGACCGTTTCCGAGGGCAAGTAAATGCTCCACCATTGCCTCCTGTATCTATTTCTTGCGAACGACGCACGGACTGTACACATTTAGATCAGCGATCGCCGTAGTTAAACCGGGTGGATCGGAGAGCGATCCGCAGGTTTTGCTTCCGCCGTGATAGACGCCAAAAACGAACACAAGCAACTTTCCGGCTACCGGAAATTGGTAACGCCGGAAATACGACCCGGACACTCCCTGATATGACACAAGGCGGCGCTAATCTCCAATGCGCATGCATGTAAAGGGACGAGTAAAATTCGCCCGATTCGACGAGCCAATGCGATACACTACAATCGCACTCATGTAAGCGCAATTTATGAGCGGCTGCTCTCGTTAAGGACGACGAAATTTCATCTACCAGCCCAACCAAAATGACGCTTTTTAAATTCAGAAGGTGTTACCGCAATGCGGTGCTTTTTGTACTCCATAGTGTTGAGGTGCGTAATGGCCTCGAGAACATACCGCGCCGCCACATACGAATGACGTCACTTGTTGGACGCCGGATCGGGTTGTCGTCTGCTACGACACATTTCCTGTGCGTATGTGACCGCTTGTTTTCTTTTTTTTGTGTGTGGCCGCCGTCTCCCCCTCCTTGTGAATTTGAGGCAAACTACCCAAAAAACTGATCTGCAGACCGAATAATCTAGGCGAGCAGTCAGCGACTCGGCCTGTTCCCGGCGAAACCGCCGCGTTAAGTAGTTGCTACCATCGCGACCCACAGCTCGTACGCAGGCAGCTAACGCCAAGGACGATGCAACTGATGCCTAAACAAGTACGCCGTAAAGTAATTATGAGATACTTGTGACGTGACCTGTACGTACTGCGCGTCCAAGGAAACACCTTGTAACAAACACGGAGACGCGTCGTTCACTTCCGATCTCACCGCGCGTACTGTTCGCATTGCCTGGTAAATAAATGAGTATGTGGCAGCGGTGATTCAATTGCTCCGCCGCACATTCTTAAAAGTGCTGCTATGATGTGCAGTTTCGCTTAAGAGTGCGTATTTCCCATACAATGTATTTTTATAGTTATGCCCCGATTTGATCAACGATCACTGCCGTTGTCTGTACTCTGCACGGCTGATATGTTTACTTTTCGCTACAACTTGACCGCAGTGTATGAATAGTATCAACGCGAGTTTTCAACGCCTTCGGTTGGGTTTGGACATGGCTATATTTAGTTTTCCTTAGGACCTCGGCGTTGGCATTTACAATGGCAACGCGGGCTTTTGTCTGTTTACAGTGAGACTGCTTTTCTCTAGCACATCAATTTCGAAACTCACGACTGCTCACAGAAGGCGAAGCTGTGTACGAGGAGAAACACGTCGTTAATAATTTGGGATAATGGGAATTTAGAAATAACCGATAGTTGGGGGCCCCCAAAAAGGTAGAGGAACCAAAAGGCAATACGCGTGCGCTCGACGAGAAGGTCCTCTTTAAAAAGCTTGCCGCCGCCTTCGGGTGCACCTAGTCGGATGTTGGGAACTTTAGGCTTAGTTTCGCGGCAGATATTTCATTGCCGTTATCGTTACAGTTGCGAATGACAGTCCCTAACACAACTTTTCACCGCACGGTCACCCCCTTTCCCGTATGTGAAAATTTGTACCCGCGGATATTGCCGTTTAAGCGATTGATGATCAAGATGCCTGCCACGGCCTCGGCCGATTCTTGCGCGAAGTTATTGCCATCCTTCGGCCACTCGCCACACCGCGCGTGAACGGCCGGTAGGCGTAGATCGCGGCAGATATTGCAGCACCGCTTTGAAAACCACAGCTGATGACACTACCTAGCACAATTTTTCACTACACTAACATCCATATTCACGAGTTAGTGAAACCCAGATAATTTCCAAATCACTGCGAATGTGTATTGGTGAGGACGAAATATTTTTGGGAATGGCTAACAGGACTCCGCCCCCGCGACGCGCAGTCCTGTCGCAACGGTATATGTTAAACTAAGATGAGGTGTCAAAAATTTCGTGGTCGCGGACATGATAGTGAAGCCAGGTTTCAGTTAATGCCACGATATCAGCTGAACAAGAGTCGACAGCAGATGATAACTGGTGATGTTTGTTGAGCACGCTTCGGACATTGGCAAAAAGGACAGATACTTGGGGTGAAAAGGTTGACTGCGGTATTTTGCCACTTCCCCTCGCGCTTTCCTAGCGAGTCATGGGCTGCAGAGGCTCTGTGCTCTGGCTCCCGGGTTCATCACGCTGCTCAATCTGTTGTACGCTATCGGTGGTTGCGACGTAGATAAAACATTTTTTGTTGACGAATAGTTTGTTGTGACGTAGTTAAAATTTAGGTGATCCAGCGAAACTTTCACCGAAGTTTAGTAATTTTTTGCGGGCATTACGGGTAGGAAGAGAAAAATCTTCGCTCGCAGTAATATTGTTATTTTTTAGCTCGGTACGAAAGGAGAGGGTTTTCTCTTTAACTTTGTAGTTAGAAAATTTAGCTATAATTAGACGGCATTTTCCTGGTGAGTATGTACCTAGACGGTGAGCGCGTTCAATAGAACCTGTAGGAAACGAATCAATAACTTGTTTTAGGGCTGTCAGTAGTTGAAATTCAGTCTGCTCCCAACTGTCTTTGGAATCAGCAATACCATGGAAGATTAAATTATCACGCCGCGATCTGTCCTGGAGCTCGTCCAAGCGGGATGTTAGAGTGGTGTTCGCAGTTGCAAGTTGTTCGACAGAGGCTTCCATGCGTGAAAGCTCCTGACCGAAGTGTTCAAATGTCCCCGAATTTTTTCCAGTGCATCAAGTCTGCTGTTTATACTGGCCATTTCACCTTCAATGCTTTTGTGACAGGTTTTAATTTCCTTTACATCGGCAGCAAGATCCTCCTGACACTTCGAACTTTGCACAGCACGTGAATGCAGGTCTTTCAATAATTCAAACATAACTTTCATTTGTTCACCGGCCTTACCCGGTAATGATTCAGTTTGCAAAAGCGTTTTCGACCGAGTGTCAGGGCCAGGGTTGCTATCGACGTCTCCAGAGCGCAATAATAAAAAAGACATAGAAATACAGTCGCACACAATGCTACGCAATGTCCGTGGGCACGGGAACACTAGCAAACAAATGTCATCACTTTTGTTATTATGTAGGGAATATTGATTACACACCTGCAGCCGAAAAACTGGTTGTTTTGGAGTCATGCCGTAAGCACTGCTCCCGTGCCCACTGAAGTTCCAGAAGCCTAGGCGGCTATTTATGTGTGAAGCAGGGGGCGTGGAGGTTGTCGATAGGGCTGGTGATGCGTAGATTGACTGCGCAGTAGCCGTTCCGTCCACCAGCGGCGCGCAGTCGTGGTAGAGACGATCCGGGCAAGGTGAGAGCAGAGGCTTAGATAGTCGGTCGTGATGCACAGGCGAAGCCGATAACGGGGCGACGAAGAAGGCAGCAAGCAAAGCCTGCAGCAGAAAAACTGGTTGTTTTGGAGCCATGCCGTAAGCACTGCTCCCGTGCCCACTGAAGTTCCAGAAGCCTAGGCGGCTATTTATGTGTGAAGCAGGGGGCGTGGAGGTTGTCGATAGGGCTGGTGATGCGTAGATTGACTGCGCAGTAGCCGTTCCGTCCACCAGCGGCGCGCAGTCGTGGTAGAGACGATCCGGGCAAGGTGAGAGCAGAGGCTTAGATAGTCGGTCGTGATGCACAGGCGAAGCCGATAACGGGGCGACGAAGAAGGCAGCAAGCAAAGCCTGCAGCAGAAAAACTGGTTGTTTTGGAGCCATGCCGTAAGCACTGCTCCCGTGCCCACTGAAGTTCCAGAAGCCTAGGCGGCTATTTATGTTGGAAGCAGGGGGCGTGGAGGTTGTCGATTGGGCTGGTGATGCGTAGATTGACTGCGCAGTAGCCGTTCCGTCCACCAGCGGCGCGCAGTCGTCGTAGAGACGATCCGGGCAAGGTGAGAGCAGAGGCGTAGATAGTTGGTCGTGATCCACAGGCGAAGCCGATAACGGGGCGACGAAGAAGGCAGCAAGCAAAGCCTGCAGCAGAAAAACTGGTTGTTTTGCAGCCATGCCGCAAGCACTGCTCCCGTGCCCACTGAAGTTCCAGAAGCCTAGGCGGCTATTTATGTGTGAAGCAGGGGCGTGGAGGTTGTCGATAGGGCTGGTGATGCGTAGATTGACTGCGCAGTAGCCGTTCCGTCCCCAGCGGCGCGCAGTCGTGGTAGAGAGCCGGCGGTGGAAGGGTGAAGCGGGGTGAAGGCGAAGCGTGGGGCGAAATGGCGCAAGAAAGCCTCGCCAAAAACGGGGCATCCGTAAGACGCTCCGTGCCACTGAAGCAGAAGCTAGGCGGCTATTTAGGTGAAGCAGGGGGCGTGGAGGTTGCGATAGGGCTGGTGAGCGTAGATTCTGCGCATGCCGTTCGCACCGCGGCGCGCAGTCTGGTAGAGAATCCGGGCAAGGTGAGAGCAGAGGCTTAGAAGTCGGTCGTGATGCACAGGCGAAGCCGTAACGGGCGACGAAGAAGCAGCAAGCAAAGCCTGCAGCAGAAAAACGGTGTTTTGGAGCCATGCCGTAAGCACTGCTCCCGTGCCCACTGAAGTTCCAGAAGCCTAGGCGGCTATTTATGTGGAAGCAGGGGGCTGGAGGTTGTCGATTGGGCTGGTGATGCGTAGATTGATGCCAGTAGCCGTTCCGCCACCGCGGCGGCAGTCGTCGTAGAGACGTCCGGGCAAGGTGAGAGCAGAGGCGTAGATAGTTGGTCGTGACCAAGGCGAAGCCGATAACGGGGCGACGAAAAGGCACAAGCAAAGCCTGCAGCAGAAAAACTGGTTGTTTTGGAGCCATGCCGCAAGCACTGCTCCCGTGCCCACTGAAGTTCCAGAAGCCTAGGCGGCTATTTATGTGTGAAGCAGGGGGCGTGGAGGTTGTCGATAGGGCTGGTGATGCGTAGATTGACTGCGCAGTAGCCGTTCCGTCCACCAGCGGCGCGCAGTCGTGGTAGAGACGATCCGGGCAAGGTGAGAGCAGAGGCTTAGATAGTCGGTCGTGATGCACAGGCGAAGCCGATAACGGGGCGACAAGAAGGCAGCAAGCAAAGCCTGCAGCAAAAAACTGGTTGTTTTGGAGCCATGCCGTAAGCACTGCTCCCGTGCCCACTGAAGTTCCAGAAGCCTAGGCGGCTATTTATGTGTGAAGCAGGGGGCGTGGAGGTTGTCGATAGGGCTGGTGATGCGTAGATTGACTGCGCAGTAGCCGTTCCGTCCACCAGCGGCGCGCAGTCGTGGTAGAGACGATCCGGGCAAGGTGAGAGCAGAGGCTTAGATAGTCGGTCGTGATGCACAGGCGAAGCCGATAACGGGGCGACGAAGAAGGCAGCAAGCAAAGCCTGCAGCAGAAAAACTGGTTGTTTTGGAGCCATGCCGTAAGCACTGCTCCCGTGCCCACTGAAGTTCCAGAAGCCTAGGCGGCTATTTATGTTGGAAGCAGGGGGCGTGGAGGTTGTCGATAGGGCTGGTGATGCGTAGATTGACTGCGCAGTAGCCGTTCCGTCCACCAGCGGCGCGCAGTCGTGGTAGAGACGATCCGGGCAAGGTGAGAGCAGAGGCTTAGATAGTCGGTCGTGATGCACAGGCGAAGCCGATAACGGGGCGACGAAGAAGGCAGCAAGCAAAGCCTGCAGCAGAAAAACTGGTTGTTTTGGAGCCATGCCGTAAGCACTGCTCCCGTGCCCACTGAAGTTCCAGAAGCCTAGGCGGCTATTTATGTGTGAAGCAGGGGGCGTGGAGGTTGTCGATAGGGCTGGTGATGCGTAGATTGACTGCGGAGTAGCCGTTCCGTCCACCAGCGGCGCGCAGTCGTGGTAGAGACGATCCGGGCAAGGTGAGAGCAGAGGCTTAGATAGTCGGTCGTGATGCACAGGCGAAGCCGATAACGGGGCGACGAAGAAGGCAGCAAGCAAAGCCTGCAGCAGAAAAACTGGTTGTTTTGGAGCCATGCCGTAAGCACTGCTCCCGTGCCCACTGAAGTTCCAGAAGCCTAGGCGGCTATTTATGTTGGAAGCAGGGGGCGTGGAGGTTGTCGATTGGGCTGGTGATGCGTAGATTGACTGCGCAGTAGCCGTTCCGTCCACCAGCGGCGCGCAGTCGTCGTAGAGACGATCCGGGCAAGGTGAGAGCAGAGGCGTAGATAGTTGTCGTGATCCACAGGCGAAGCCGATAACGGGGCGACGAAGAAGGCAGCAAGCAAAGCAAAAACTGGTTGTTTTGGAGCCATGCCGCAAGCACTGCTCCCGTGCCCACTGAAGTTCCAGAAGCCTAGGCGGCTATTTATGTGTGAAGCAGGGGCGTGGAGGTTGTCGATAGGGCTGGTGATGCGTAGATTGACTGCGCAGTAGCCGTTCCGTCCACCAGCGGCGCGCAGTCGTGGTAGAGACGATCCGGGCAAGGTGAGAGCAGAGGCTTAGATAGTCGGTCGTGATCCACAGGCGAAGCCGATAACGGGGCGACGAAGAAGGCAGCAAGCAAAGCCTGCAGCAGAAAAACTGGTTGTTTTGGAGCCATGCCGTAAGCACTGCTCCCGTGCCCACTGAAGTTCCAGAAGCCTAGGCGGCTATTTATGTGTGAAGCAGGGGGCGTGGAGGTTGTCGATAGGGCTGGTGATGCGTAGATTGACTGCGCAGTAGCCGTTCCGTCCACCAGCGGCGCGCAGTCGTGGTAGAGACGATCCGGGCAAGGTGAGAGCAGAGGCTTAGATAGTCGGTCGTGATGCACAGGCGAAGCCGATAACGGGGCGACGAAGAAGGCAGCAAGCAAAGCCTGCAGCAGAAAAACTGGTTGTTTTGGAGCCATGCCGTAAGCACTGCTCCCGTGCCCACTGAAGTTCCAGAAGCCTAGGCGGCTATTTATGTTGAAGCAGGGGGCGTGGAGGTTGTCGATGGGCTGGTGATGCGTAGATTCTGCGCGTCGTTCCGTCCACGCGGCGCGCGTGTAGAGACGATCCGGGCAAGGTGAGAGCGGGTAGTTTGGGGATCCACAGGCCCATAACGGGCGACGAAGAAGGCAGCAAGCAAAGCCTGCAGCAGAAAACTGTTGTTTTGGAGCCATGCCGCCACTGCTCCCTGCCCCTAGAGGCTAGCGGTTTTGTTGAAGCAGGGGGCGTGGGGTCGTAGGCTGGTGATGCGTAGATTGACTGCGGAGTAGCCGTTCCGTCCACCAGCGGCGCGCAGTCGTGGTAGAGACGATCCGGGCAAGGTGAGAGCAGAGGCTTAGATAGTCGGTCGTGATGCACAGGCGAAGCCGATAACGGGGCGACGAAGAAGGCAGCAAGCAAAGCCTGCAGCAGAAAAACTGGTTGTTTTGGAGCCATGCCGTAAGCACTGCTCCCGTGCCCACTGAAGTTCCAGAAGCCTAGGCGGCTATTTATGTTGGAAGCAGGGGGCGTGGAGGTTGTCGATTGGGCTGGTGATGCGTAGATTGACTGCGCAGTAGCCGTTCCGTCACCAGCGGCGCGCAGTCGTGGTAGAGACGATCCGGGCAAGGTGAGAGCAGAGGCTTAGATAGTTGGTCGTGATCCACAGGCGAAGCCGATAACGGGGCGACGAAGAAGGCAGCAAGCAAAGCCTGCAGCAGAAAAACTGGTTGTTTTGGAGCCATGCCGTAAGCACTGCTCCCGTGCCCACTGAAGTTCCAGAAGCCTAGGCGGCTATTTATGTGTGAAGCAGGGGGCGTGGAGGTTGTCGATAGGGCTGGTGATGCGTAGATTGACTGCGCAGTACCGTTCCGTCCACCAGCGGCGCGCAGTCGTGGTAGAGACGATCCGGGCAAGGTGAGAGCAGAGGCTTAGATAGTCGGTCGTGATCCACAGGCGAAGCCGATAACGGGGCGACGAAGAAGGCAGCAAGCAAAGCCTGCAGCAGAAAAACTGGTTGTTTTGGAGCCATGCCGTAAGCACTGCTCCCGTGCCCACTGAAGTTCCAGAAGCCTAGGCGGCTATTTATGTGTGAAGCAGGGGGCGTGGAGGTTGTCGATAGGGCTGGTGATGCGTAGATTGACTGCGCAGTAGCCGTTCCGTCCACCAGCGGCGCGCAGTCGTGGTAGAGACGATCCGGGCAAGGTGAGAGCAGAGGCTTAGATAGTTGGTCGTGATCCACAGGCGAAGCCGATAACGGGGCGACGAAGAAGGCTCCAAGCAAAGCCTGCAGCAGAAAAACTGGTTGTTTTGGAGCCATGCCGTAAGCACTGCTCCCGTGCCCACTGAAGTTCCAGAAGCCTAGGCGGCTATTTATGTGTGAAGCAGGGGGCGTGGAGGTTGTCGATTGGGCTGGTGATGCGTAGATTGACTGCGCAGTAGCCGTTCCGTCCACCAGCGGCGCGCAGTCGTGGTAGAGACGATCCGGGCAAGGTGAGAGCAGAGGCGTAGATAGTTGGTCGTGATCCACAGGCGAAGCCGATAACGGGGCGACGAAGAAGGCAGCAAGCAAAGCCTGCAGCAGAAAAACTGGTTGTTTTGGAGCCATGCCGTAAGCACTGCTCCCGTGCCCACTGAAGTTCCAGAAGCCTAGGCGGCTATTTATGTGTGAAGCAGGGGGCGTGGAGGTTGTCGATAGGGCTGGTGATGCGTAGATTGACTGCGCAGTAGCCGTTCCGTCCACCAGCGGCGCGCAGTCGTGGTAGAGACGATCCGGGCAAGGTGAGAGCAGAGGCTTAGATAGTTGGTCGTGATCCACAGGCGAAGCCGATAACGGGGCGACGAAGAAGGCAGCAAGCAAAGCCTGCAGCAGAAAAACTGGTTGTTTTGGAGCCATGCCGTAAGCACTGCTCCCGTGCCCACTGAAGTTCCAGAAGCCTAGGCGGCTATTTATGTGTGAAGCAGGGGGCGTGGAGGTTGTCGATAGGGCTGGTGATGCGTAGATTGACTGCGCAGTAGCCGTTCCGTCCACCAGCGGCGCGCAGTCGTGGTAGAGACGATCCGGGCAAGGTGAGAGCAGAGGCTTAGATAGTTGGTCGTGATCCACAGGCGAAGCCGATAACGGGGCGACGAAGAAGGCAGCAAGCAAAGCCTGCAGCAGAAAAACTGGTTGTTTTGGAGCCATGCCGTAAGCACTGCTCCCGTGCCCACTGAAGTTCCAGAAGCCTAGGCGGCTATTTATGTGTGAAGCAGGGGGCGTGGAGGTTGTCGATAGGGCTGGTGATGCGTAGATTGACTGCGCAGTAGCCGTTCCGTCCACCAGCGGCGCGCAGTCGTGGTAGAGACGATCCGGGCAAGGTGAGAGCAGAGGCTTAGATAGTTGGTCGTGATCCACAGGCGAAGCCGATAACGGGGCGACGAAGAAGGCAGCAAGCAAAGCCTGCAGCAGAAAAACTGGTTGTTTTGGAGCCATGCCGTAAGCACTGCTCCCGTGCCCACTGAAGTTCCAGAAGCCTAGGCGGCTATTTATGTGTGAAGCAGGGGGCGTGGAGGTTGTCGATTGGGCTGGTGATGCGTAGATTGACTGCGCAGTAGCCGTTCCGTCCACCAGCGGCGCGCAGTCGTGGTAGAGACGATCCGGGCAAGGTGAGAGCAGAGGCGTAGATAGTCGGTCGTGATCCCAGGCGAAGCCGATAACGGGGCGACGAAGAAGGCAGCAAGCAAAGCCTGCAGCAAAAAACTGGTTGTTTTGGAGCCATGCCGTAAGCACTGCTCCCGTGCCCACTGAAGTTCCAGAAGCCTAGGCGGCTATTTATGTGTGAAGCAGGGGGCGTGGAGGTTGCGATTGGGCTGGTGATGCGTAGATTACTGCGCAGTAGCCGTTCCGTCCACCAGCGGCGCGCAGTCGTGGTAGAGACGATCCGGGCAAGGTGAGAGCAGAGGCTTAGATAGTGGTCGTGATCCACAGGCGAAGCCGATAACGGGGCGACGAAGAAGGCAGCAAGCAAAGCCTGCAGCAGAAAAACTGGTTGTTTTGGAGCCATGCCGTAAGCACTGCTCCCGGCCCACTGAAGTTCCAGAAGCCTAGGCGGCTATTTATGTGTGAAGCAGGGGGCGTGGAGGTTGTCGATAGGGCTGGTGATGCGTAGATTGACTGCGCAGTAGCCGTTCCGTCCACCAGCGGCGCGCAGTCGTGGTAGAGACGACCCGGGCAAGGTGAGAGCAGAGGCTTAGATAGTCGGTCGTGATCCACAGGCGAAGCCGATAACGGGGCGACGAAGAAGGCAGCAAGCAAAGCCTGCAGCAGAAAAACTGGTTGTTTTGGAGCCATGCCGTAAGCACTGCTCCCGTGCCCACTGAAGTTCCAGAAGCCTAGGCGGCTATTTATGTGTGAAGCAGGGGGCGTGGAGGTTGTCGATTGGGCTGGTGATGCGTAGATTGACTGCGCAGTAGCCGTTCCGTCCACCAGCGGCGCGCAGTCGTGGTAGAGACGACCCGGGCAAGGTGAGAGCAGAGGCTTAGATAGTCGGTCGTGATCCACAGGCGAAGCCGATAACGGGGCGACGAAGAAGGCAGCAAGCAAAGCCTGCAGCAGAAAAACTGGTTGTTTTGGAGCCATGCCGTAAGCACTGTTCCCGGCCCACTGAAGTTCCAGAAGCCTAGGCGGCTATTTATGTGTGAAGCAGGGGGCGTGGAGGTTGCCGATTGGGCTGGTGATGCGTAGATTAACTGCGCAGTAGCCGTTCCGTCCACCAGCGCGCGCAGTCGTGGTAGAGACGATCCGGGCAAGGTGAGAGCAGAGGCTTAGATAGTCGGTCGTGATCCACAGGCGAAGCCGATAACGGGGCGACGAAGAAGGCAGCAAGCAAAGCCTGCAGCAGAAAAACTGGTTGTTTTGGAGCCATGCCGTAAGCACTGCTCCCGGCCCACTGAAGTTCCAGAAGCCTAGGCGGCTATTTATGTGTGAAGCAGGGGGCGTGGAGGTTGTCGATGGGCTGGTGATGCGTAGATTGACTGCGCAGTAGCCGTTCCGTCCACCAGCGGCGCGCAGTCGTGGTAGAGACGATCCGGGCAAGGTGAGAGCAGAGGCGTAGATAGTTGGTCGTGATCCACAGGCGAAGCCGATAACGGGGCGACGAAGAAGGCAGCAAGCAAAGCCTGCAGCAGAAAAACTGGTTGTTTTGGAGCCTGCCGTAAGCACTGCTCCCTGCCCACTGAAGTTCCAGAAGCCTAGGCGGCTATTTATGTGTGAAGCAGGGGGCGTGGAGGTTGCGATAGGGCTGGTGATGCGTAGATTGACTGCGCAGTAGCCGTTCCGTCCACCAGCGGCGCGCAGTCGTGGTAAGACGATCGGGCAAGGTGAGAGCAGAGGCTTAGATAGTCGGTCGTGATCCACAGGCGAAGCCGATAACGGGGCGACGAAGAAGGCAGCAAGCAAAGCCTGCAGCAGAAAAACTGGTTGTTTTGGAGCCATGCCGTAAGCACTGCTCCCGTGCCCACTGAAGTTCCAGAAGCCTAGGCGGCTATTTATGTGTGAAGCAGGGGGCGTGGAGGTTGCGATTGGGCTGGTGATGCGTAGATTGACTGCGCAGTAGCCGTTCCGTCCACCAGCGGCGCGCAGTCGTGGTAGAGACGATCGGGCAAGGTGAGAGCAGAGGCTTAGATAGTGGTCGTGATCCCAGGCGAAGCCGATAACGGCGACGAAGAAGGCAGCAAGCAAAGCTGCAGCAAAAAACTGGTTGTTTTGGAGCATGCGTAAGCACTGTCCCGGCCCACTGAAGTTCCAGAAGCCTAGGCGGCTATTTATGTGTGAAGCAGGGGGCGTGGAGGTTGCGATGGGCTGGTGATGCGTAGATTACTGCGCAGTAGCCGTTCGTCCACCAGCGCGCGCAGTCGTGGTAGAGACGATCCGGGCAGGTGAGAGCAGAGGCTAGATAGTGGTCGTGATCCACAGGCGAAGCCGATAACGGGCGACGAAGAAGGCAGCAAGCAAAGCCTGCAGCAGAAAAACTGGTTTTTTGGAGCCATGCCGTAAGCACTGCTCCCGGCCCACTGAAGTTCCAGAAGCCTAGGCGGCTATTTATGTGTGAAGCAGGGGCGTGGAGGTTGTCGATGGGCTGGTGATGCGTAGATTGACTGCGCAGTAGCCGTTCCGTCCACCAGCGGCGCGCGTCGAAATCCGGGAAGGGAGAGAGGGCGTAGATAGTTGGTCGTGCCCAGGCGAAGCCGATAACGGGCGACGAAGAAGGCAGCAAGCAAAGCCTGCAGCAAAAAACTGGTTGTTTTGGAGCCTGCCGTAAGCACTGTCCCTGCCCACTGAAGTTCCAGAAGCCTAGGCGGCTATTTATGTGTGAAGCAGGGGGCGTGGAGGTTGTCGATTGGGCTGGTGATGCGTAGATTGACTGCGCAGTAGCCGTTCCGTCCACCAGCGGCGCGCAGTCGTCGTAGAGACGATCCGGGCAAGGTGAGAGCAGAGGCGTAGATAGTTGGTCGTGATCCACAGGCGAAGCCGATAACGGGGCGACGAAGAAGGCAGCAAGCAAAGCCTGCAGCAGAAAAACTGGTTGTTTTGGAGCCATGCCGTAA
Organism: Haemaphysalis longicornis; assembly: GCA_013339765.2. NCBI lineage: Eukaryota > Metazoa > Arthropoda > Arachnida > Ixodida > Ixodidae > Haemaphysalis > Haemaphysalis longicornis. Next base: position 110,080,478 of record CM023449.1, read on the forward strand.
GCACTGCTCCCGTGCCCACTGAAGTTCCAGAAGCCTAGGCGGCTATTTATGTGTGAAGCAGGGGGCGTGGAGGTTGTCGATTGGGCTGGTGATGCGTAGATTGACTGCGCAGTAGCCGTTCCGTCCACCAGCGGCGCGCAGTCGTGGTAGAGACGATCCGGGCAAGGTGAGAGCAGAGGCGTAGATAGTCGGTCGTGATCCACAGGCGAAGCCGATAACGGGGCGACGAAGAAGGCAGCAAGCAAAGCCTGCAGCAGAAAAACTGGTTGTTTTGGAGCCATGCCGTAAGCACTGCTCCCGTGCCCACTGAAGTTCCAAAAAAAAAAAAATTTTTTTTTTTTTTTGCGCAGTAGCCGTTCCGTCCACCAGCGGCGCGCAGTCGTGGTAGAGACGATCCGGGCAAGGTGAGAGCAGAGGCTTAGATAGTCGGTCGTGATCCACAGGCGAAGCCGATAACGGGGCGACGAAGAAGGCAGCAAGCAAAGCCTGCAGCAGAAAAACTGGTTGTTTTGGAGCCATGCCGTAAGCACTGCTCCCGTGCCCACTGAAGTTCCAGAAGCCTAGGCGGCTATTTATGTGTGAAGCAGGGGGCGTGGAGGTTGTCGATTGGGCTGGTGAAGCGTAGATTGACTGCGCAGTAGCCGTTCCGTCCACCAGCGGCGCGCAGTCGTGGTAGAGACGATCCGGGCAAGGTGAGAGCAGAGGCTTAGATAGTCGGTCGTGATCCGCAGGCGAAGCCGATAACGGGGCGACGAAGAAGGCAGCAAGCAAAGCCTGCAGCAGAAAAACTGGTTGTTTTGGAGCCATGCCGTAAGCACTGCTCCCGTGCCCACTGAAGTTCCAGAAGCCTAGGCGGCTATTTATGTGTGAAGCAGGGGGCGTGGAGGTTGTCGATTGGGCTGGTGATGCGTAGATTGACTGCGCAGTAGCCGTTCCGTCCACCAGCGGCGCGCAGTCGTGGTAGAGACGATCCGGGCAAGGTGAGAGCAGAGGCGTAGATAGTTGGTCGTGATCCACAGGCGAAGCCGATAACGGGGCGACGAAGAAGGCAGCAAGCAAAGCCTGCAGCAGAAAAACTGGTTGTTTTGGAGCCATGCCGTAAGCACTGCTCCCGTGCCCACTGAAGTTCCAGAAGCCTAGGCGGCTATTTATGTGTGAAGCAGGGGGCGTGGAGGTTGTCGATTGGGCTGGTGATGCGTAGATTGACTGCGCAGTAGCCGTTCCGTCCACCAGCGGCGCGCAGTAGTCGTAGAGACGATCCGGGCAAGGTGAGAGCAGAGGCTTAGATAGTCGGTCGTGATCCACAGGCGAAGCCGATAACGGGGCGACGAAGAAGGCAGCAAGCAAAGCCTGCAGCAGAAAAACTGGTTGTTTTGGAGCCATGCCGTAAGCACTGCTCCCGTGCCCACTGAAGTTCCAGAAGCCTAGGCGGCTATTTATGTGTGAAGCAGGGGGCGTGGAGGTTGTCGATTGGGCTGGTGAGCGTAGATTGACTGCGCAGTAGCCGTTCCGTCCACCAGCGGCGCGCAGTCGTGGTAGAGACGATCCGGGCAAGGTGAGAGCAGAGGCTTAGATAGTCGGTCGTGATCCCAGGCGAAGCCGATAACGGGCGACGAAGAAGGCAGCAAGCAAAGCCTGCAGCAGAAAAACTGGTTGTTTTGGAGCCATGCCGTAAGCACTGCTCCCTGCCCACTGAAGTTCCAGAAGCCTAGGCGGCTATTTATGTGTGAAGCAGGGGGCGTGGAGGTTGTCGATGGCTGGTGATGCGTAGATTGACTGCGCAGTAGCCGTTCCGTCCACCAGCGGCGCGCAGTCGTGGTAAGACGATCGGGCAAGGTGAGAGCAGAGGCGTAGATAGTGGTCGTGATCCACAGGCGAAGCCGATAACGGGGCGACGAAGAAGGCAGCAACAAAGCCTGCAGCAGAAAAACTGGTTGTTTTGGAGCCATGCCGTAAGCACTGCTCCCGTGCCCACTGAAGTTCCAGAAGCCTAGGCGGCTATTTATGTGTGAAGCAGGGGGCGTGGAGGTTGTCGATTGGGCTGGTGATGCGTAGATTGACTGCGCAGTAGCCGTTCCGTCCACCAGCGGCGCGCAGTCGTGGTAGAGACGATCCGGGCAAGGTGAGAGCAGAGGCTTAGATAGTCGGTCGTGATCCACAGGCGAAGCCGATAACGGGGCGACGAAGAAGGCAGCAAGCAAAGCCTGCAGCAGAAAAACTGGTTGTTTTGGAGCCATGCCGTAAGCACTGCTCCCGTGCCCACTGAAGTTCCAGAAGCCTAGGCGGCTATTTATGTGTGAAGCAGGGGGCGTGGAGGTTGTCGATTGGGCTGGTGAAGCGTAGATTGACTGCGCAGTAGCCGTTCCGTCCACCAGCGGCGCGCAGTCGTGGTAGAGACGATCCGGGCAAGGTGAGAGCAGAGGCTTAGATAGTGGTCGTGATCCCAGGCGAAGCCGATAACGGGGCGACGAAGAAGGCAGCAAGCAAAGCCTGCAGCAGAAAAACTGGTTGTTTTGGAGCCTGCCGTAAGCACTGCTTCCGTGCCCACTGAAGTTCCAGAAGCCTAGGCGGCTATTTATGTGTGAAGCAGGGGGCGTGGAGGTTGTCGATTGGGCTGGTGATGCGTAGATTGACTGCGCCAGTAGCCGTTCCGTCACCAGCGGCGCGCAGTCGTGGTAGAGACGATCCGGGCAAGGTGAGAGCAGAGGCGTAGATAGTTGGTCGTGATCCACAGGCGAAGCCGATAACGGGGCGACGAAGAAGGCAGCAAGCAAAGCCTGCAGCAGAAAAACTGGTTGTTTTGGAGCCATTGCCGTAAGCACTGCCTCCCGTGCCCACTGAAGTTCCAGAAGCCTAGGCGGCCTATTTATGTGTGAAGCAGGGGGCGTGGAGGTGTCGATTGGGCTTGGTGATGCGTAGATTGACCTGCGCAGTAGCCGTTCCGTCCACCAGCGGCGCGCAGTAGTCGTAGAGACGATCCGGGCAAGGTGAGAGCAGAGGCTTAGATAGTCGGTCGTGATCCACAGGCGAAGCCGATAACGGGGCGACGAAGAGAAGGCAGCAAGCAAAGCCTGCCAGCAGAAAAACTGGTTGTTTTGGAGCCATGCCGTAAGCACTGCTCCGTGCCCACTGAAGTTCCAGAAGCCTAGGCGGCTATTTATGTGTGAAGCAGGGGGGGCGTGGAGGTTGTCGATGGGCTGGTGAAGCGTAGATTGACTGCGCAGTAGCCGTTCCGTCCACCAGCGGCGCGCAGTCGTGGTAGAGACGATCCGGGCAAGGTGAGAGCAGAGGCTTAGATAGTCGGTCGTGATCCGCAGGCGAAGCCGATAACGGGGCGACGAAGAAGGCAGCAAGCAAAGCCTGCAGCAGAAAAACTGGTTGTTTGGAGCCATGCCGTAAGCACTGCTCCCGTGCCCCACTGAAGTTCCAGAAGCCTAGGCGGCTATTTATGTGTGAAGCAGGGGGCGTGGAGGTTGTCGATTGGGCTGGTGATGCGTAGGATTGACTGCGCAGTAGCCGTTCCGTCCACCAGCGGCGCGCAGTCGTGGGTAGAGGACGAATCCGGGCAAGGGTGAGAGCAGAGGCGTAGATAGTTGGTTCGTGATCCACAGGCGAAGCCGATAACGGGGCGACGAAGAAGGCAGCAAGCAAAGCCTGCCAGCAGAAAAAACTGGTTGTTTTGGAGCAATGCCGTAAGCACTGCCTCCCGTGCCCACTGAAGTTCCAGAAGCCTAGGCGGCTATTTATGTGTGAAGCAGGGGGCGTGGAGGTTGTCGATTGGGCTGGTGATGCGTAGATTGATCTGCGCAGTAGCCGTTCCGTCCACCAGCGGCGCGCAGTAGTCGTAGAGACGATCCGGGCAAGGTTGAGAGCAGAGGCTTAGATAGGTCGGTCGTGATCCACAGGCGAAGCCGATAACGGGGCGACCGAAGAAGGCAGAAAGCAAAGCCTGCAGCCAGAAAAACTGGTTGTTTTGGAGCCATGCCGTAAGCACTGCTCCCGTGCCCACTGAAGTTCCAGAAGCCTAGGCGGCTATTTATGTGTGAAGCAGGGGGCGTGGAGGTTGTCGATTGGGCTGGTGATACGTAGATTGACTGCGCAGTAGCCGTTCCGTCCACCAGCGGCGCGCAGTCGTCGTAGAGGACGATCCGGGCAAGGTGAGAGCACAAGAAATCTCACATTTGCATCTAGTTGGAAAACTGTTAGATAGCGCGTCGGATTTATGCTTTTCTAGAGGCTCATGTCTCCGTATACACGTCTTATAACATTTTCTTTGCCAAACATCGGCCCTGATGCTTCCCACCTTATTGAAATTATATTCACCCCTCTTCCATCAAAAATACATTGTGAGGAACAATGCCCGCGCCAGCAAACTATGACACGTTTAAGCAAATATAAAGTAAACAAACGGCGCTAGACTAAATTATTTTATGAAGGAAGGCCACTTTCCAAGGTAAATACCATTCTATTCTGTCTTTGTTCCACTATGCTCGGGCAACAAGCAGATTGTGCACTGGAGGAGTGACGACAAGCTAGGATATAAAAAAGTAAAGAAGAACAGCAAACAAAATGTCCTAATCCCGGGGTTCGGTATGCCACTTGCTGTAGGCCGAAAGATGAGAGTGCCTCTGGATAAACCAGCTTGATTTCACTCAGCCCAGCATTTTCCTCCAACGTGTTATGCTCCTCTCGCCCAGCGGCGCCATAGTCACTAACGCCCAACGAAAAGAGTGATCTGTGGTGTTCAATTACCAACATGCACAGTTTAATCGGACATTCACCTCTCACAGAAAATCTCTACGCAGCCTATGAAGTTTCAGATCAGTTAGGCTTCTTAAAACTATCCAGCATGTCGCAGGTTTACGACGCATCAAAATCACGTCTTCCGGGTGCAGACACGTTTCCTCGGAGAATCACGGACATAATTCGTACGCAGTACTGCTCAACAAGCGGTCGCTAATCTCCCACACTTGGCCCAACTGCGGTGCACAACTACATTACTGTCTCTCATGACGGTAGTGCGAATGACTGGAGAGGTAAACTAAAGCCCTCATTTATATCGAAGCTGAGGAATCACGGATTCTTGACCCGGCTACGTATCTTCCTGCCACATTGAGGATTAAATGCATCCCCTCAACCGGGGCAACGGCGTATTGTCTACACCTCCTAAAGATTCCTAATTCCGCATCAAGAAGCGGATTTAGAAATCTGTGCGCTTGTGTGTATGGAAGTCAGCCACAAATTTTTGTGCCTGAAATTCTACGTCTCTTTGAATTTATCTCCGGACGAATTCCTTCAGACCAAAGAATTAACACCACTTCTGGCTGTTATTGCTGTTAAAAAATCGCGACAAAAATGGGGCAAAAAATGCACGCGGAAAGAATGACTTATCAATATAGGCCGCAAAGGCACACCAGTTCAACTTTAGGGTTCTAGCGAGCTCCGTGGATAGAGATTGGTTTGATGGCGGACGCGTGACGTCCACACAGGAAGGAACGATGGCTGGCCAGAAATGGCATCTATCCGCTTTGCTCGCTCTCCGTGAAGAAAGGACTGGTTGATCGAAGCTGCGAATCTCGACAAGTCTTCGGTGTTGGATTGGTACGTGACCGGCGCAAAGGCGATCGTAAACTTGGAGGGTGCGAAATGCTCACTGGCAGACTGGGCGCCTACTCTTATAGTGTCACGAGTTCTTGTAGACTTTTACTTCCGATGTTGTTCAATGAAGGTTCTTTGACCACTTTAGATTGGTACTGAGAAAAAAGATTCTGACAAAAATACTAGCCCGAGCTACTCTTCCCCGCTGTACAAATTCTGCTTTAAGTTCGGTTGACTGCCGTATTTTTTGCCGGCATTTTGCTGCACAAATATTGATATTTTTCTACAACCAACTAGTGTTTTGGCTAAATGGTACTTTTAGAAGTTTTATGTACGGAAAACAAGCATGCAGTTCTAGGGATGATGGCATGGGTCTTCGCCTCGCTCGACACTGTGGAGGAAATAGGTTGTAAGCACGTTTTGTGCGACTTTCTGTTCGTTTTTTCCAGCGATCTGGATTGTTCACGGAACTTATGTAGTAAGCAATAAAGAATCTGTTATTTTATTCAAAAAAACTTGAGGCAACAGTACATAAATACCTACAGTACTAAATAAACTTTCGTGTGACCGACCGACCAACTCTTTCAAAAAATCTAGCTAAAACAGTTCGGATAATACGCTAAGTTGACGCGTTTAGAAGGCAGGAGGCTAAAGCGTAAGGGTAAAATGAAAGCTTACTTATGGTTTTGCAGATCTGTCAGCATTTTTAAGCTTGTAAAGCTATGTTACCGGCTCTCTGTCCAGAGAACAAAACTGCAATTACATAGAAGGAGGTTTCAGTTGTGTTTTTTTTTTTCGAATCATCACAACTAAAAACTGGAACAGTCATCATACCCACCACACTATCTGCTACTCACAAGCCCTACACGGCAGCTTCACAAGCAGTACACAGCAAGCGGCAATGAATTTTGTGTCACATCACTGCTTTACGAATTCCGAATTCCAACCTCATCCACCTTCCGCCGTTTTATTGCGTGACATTTTCATTAATATGGTCATCGTATACTGTTCAGAAAACCTTCGCGCTACCCTGACACCACCCAACCCTCAAGAACTAAGAAGGAAGCATTGTTTGGCATCCAATACTACCATAATCTTACTAAAACTACGTACCACAACTTATCGATCCTACACTCTACACCGTTTCAGTGGTCGCGTCTGCCAATAGTACCTCCCAATATGTACTAAGAATGCCTAGAACATCCAACAAATTAGTGTGGCACTTCCAACACATCCATGTTCTCACAGTGATCCCCAACCCTTCGTGCGAGCTGTGGCAGGGCCTGCTGACTAGGTCAGACGAAATCAGTACATCCATTTGCTCCCCCCGGAAAGCCCTGAATCCAATGCCAAAAGGTCCTAATTCAGGCCAAACTATGCCATCGAGTTACGGGAGTGGCAGTGAGCAAATACGCACAGAGACTAAAGAGATGGCTACGGCTTAGCTCAGCTAACACTGGATATACAAAGCAAAAGCTTGGCTTAGTCTGGTTGAGTCTTGATTTTGCTTGGTTAACCTTTGATTTTGCTGTATTGCCGACCACGTCAGAAAGCAGTTCGGTTCCGTGCAACGCTCACGGAAGGAGGTCGGGCGAACGCGGCGTTGCCGGGGCGAACGCGGTGTCCATTCATGGTGAACACACCGTTCCTATTCGCCTGATGCGAGAGGAGTCACGTTTCCCGAAACGACCCAGCGCCGCATGCATGGGAGGCTGCGGGGGTGGTCGGCTGCCTCGGCCGCAGAGGCGGTGGCCACCCCTGTCGGCGCCCCCAGGCGCTAACAGCGGGCCCGGCGAATCACACGATGCGCTTCGAGGGGTGTGTCTCCGGGGGTGTGTCTCCCGTCAAGAGGTGACCTCCCGCTGCCTCCACGATATCGCTGGACGAAAGTAGTAAAGCCGTGCTTTAAAAAAGCTTCAGGCCCGGTGCCTTAATACAGTTGTGCTTTTTGATGATGATAACACTGATTCGATGCAGCAAACGGCCGCAAAGTTAAACTGTTGATGTTCATAAAAGTAAAACCTAAGACAATGCTGCTTTTCACCTTCATCGCAATGCACTTGGACGACGAACCCGCGTAGCCCACATTCAAATTTTTGCGAATGACAATATCGAAGACGAGATTTGACCGAAAAGTTTGTGGTGCGCTGTGTGGCCACAAAAATCAAGCAGGGCGTTCAGCATTGCCTAGTACCACAGCGCAGATTACTATTTTCGGGCAAATTATACGCCCTTGGTTTATTTATTTATTTTACCCAATTACGCTGAAGGCTCGAAGGCGTTACAGAGTAGGTGGGTACATGCATGTATTATATACAAATTACAAATACAAGAAGAGAAAAACTGTGATAGGGTAACATAGCTTGATACGGGTGGAACTAAAGGCTACATACAAATAAAATAAGCGACGGCCACTTTAAACAAAGCAGCATCTTGTATACCGACAATATCATAAAAAGACAATTCCAACGTACAGTTGTATTTGGCACAAATGAGTCCTGAAGACACTTGGTGTGCGGTGATGGAATCCCTTCCGTGGACGAGGATTCATGCGAGTGGAAATTTAAGTGTGTGGGGACAATATTCTACTTCTGAGTAACGCGCTGTTACAGTAAATCATCATAAAATTGGCACAGCCGAAACACTTTCCTGCGAAGAGACAGTAGGGGAAATGATAGTGTGGTTTTCACTGCTGTGACGCTCGAGGTGTGATTGCAATTACAAAGAATGAAGCGCGATGCCTGATTTTTCTTTCGCCCTAATTCGTAGAGAACCGGTTCATGACCAAGGTCCCAAACAGATCCCGCAGATTCCAGTTTGCTACGTACCGATACCTTGTAAAGTAAGAGTTGCAGTGAACTGGGCTGCTGATTAAGATTTCTTCGAAGGTAGCCTGATATGATATTAGCTTTAGATGTTATATTTTAACTGTGTGTCTTCGTAAAAGTTAACTGCAGAAGTTTGTTTTCTTTCGCCGAATATTTCTCAAGTGGCGGCATGAATTTGTAAATAGAGTATATTGTGGTGAAGGTGAAACACGTGCTCATAGTGTGTGCACGTAGCAGAAGAAACACACATCCGCAATGTCTAGTGAGGCTTATGTTGTAGTGGCTCCAGACGCACTCGCAAAATATGGTAGGTTCTTCTATATATTCACGGGGAGTATTGAATGATTGCAAATAAATGCGTAATGAAGTTACACATGAATATAACTCCAAGAAAGCGAGCCAGTTTTTGTAGACCGCTTCCACTTAGCAGCAGCTTTTTTACTACGGAGTCGTGATGGAAATACACTGTTCTGGAAACGTTTTTGGGGTTCGTTAAAAAATTAGGACGAGAAGTTATACTTGAATTTCAGAGATTGATATAAAGTGTATTTCTTGCTTAAGTTGAGATGTGGTAATCCAAGAGCAGTTCCACAGATTACCATCATCATCTACAGTCTTTGTGATTAGCACATATATTTGGGTCCTTTTAATATGACAAAGGGTTAGTTAGATAGCCACATCATCGCTCCAGCTCTATTAATCGGAAAACGCATTATTCAGCACCAAGCAAAGCTTCAGTTCTTAAATAACAACAGACAATTCAAATTTGGCGACACCAGTCGGCATTTGGCAAGAAAGAATTCTGGAGTATAATGAGATTTCGTGACTGTTATTCCAAACGAGAACGAAGACTGAATGCATCAACTTCGGAATTAAAGAAGAAAACTGCTCAAGATCCAAATTCCGGTCAATGCTGGCTTTTTCGGACCAGGAGGGGCAGGGCGAAACGGTTTGAGTGAAAGGAGCTCATTCTGTAAAGAAAGGTTGACGCGGATTTCTAATGTTCAACAGACCCCATGAACGTACTCCTGTTCCTGTTATTTAGTTATTGTTCACAAGTGTTGTTTCTGTTTTTGTGTGACAAAACATCCAGCCCACGCAATGCCCCCGGGCCTGTATGGTATGTATGTATGTATGTAAATAAAATAAATAAATAAATAAATAAATAAATAAATAAATAAAAAAATAACTAAAAAAATAAAAATTTGGTATTCGCTTCTATGGTATGAAACAAACATATTTTCGTATCACACAAAACTGTTCGTTATATTTTTTTGTGGTGTTAAAATGTTTTCTTCTCCTTCCTAAACGCTGCGTAGCTGTTATACCCCCGCGTTTTAGCCTATATACAAGCTTTTCGTCACTATCATTGTCGTGAACAAAATTACCAGTTGAGTTGGGACAAACTTGGGGTGCACATCAATCGGTATTCGTTTTGCTGGGCTGAATCAGCCTTGCAACTAAGCGCATGGCTAATACTCAGGGTGAAGCCCCTTTGAGACTGGGGCTATCGGCATCTCCTGTCATCGTCGTAGTCTTAATTGTCGTCTTCATCGTCGTTTCATGTAGGCACGCTACCAAAACTCGGGGAAACTCGTTTACGCCTTGCGCTAGAACGTAACGCGTACTAAAAAATACCGGAACGCTCGTTTACGCCTCGCGCTAGAGAGCTTCGTGCTTCAAAGACAGGAGTCTTTTACAGTAAAGCGCTATACCTCTACCTCCCAACGGTTTCCTCTGCGTTGGCACATGCACCAAGGCGCAAATTTTACACTTATACACTTCATGCTTCGCCCCTCATCAGGTTTCTTATTAGTGGAGATGGCTCGGAATTTGGTTTTTCGACAATCCCCAGTTATTGTCAGCAGTTGAACGGTCCAGTTTGCAGGTGGCCGCCTTCATCTTTAGCCACGCAGTATTTGTTGTATAGCAAGAATAAATAACGAGCTAACTTCATCAAGACCGTTTTCAGAAAATTGCCACACCTAATTGCACATGACCTACCTAATTTTTTATGTAATTTTATGTCACTAATTGCAGCTGCTTCTGCAGTTGCGGTTTTTAGCTGGTGCTCGTATGTATTCTGTTACACTATGCGGTCTCTGCGTTAGAAACGGGCTTTTCTGGGGACTTGATGGGGCTCAGCGTTGGTTTTTGGTATTAAACTGACTTGTTTGCGGGATTTTGTGTTTTCTTGTAGAGGTGTTCGTGGTATGTTAGCCTGCCTGCATGCATCATCGCTGGTGTCTTTTATTAGAATTTGCAAGCCCTATTGTGACGTTGTGTGGAGTGACTGTCTAGCTTTTCTGCTTATGGTAGTTCTACTCGAACGGTGGGGTATAGTTCCAAATATGAAGCACAGTGAAAGCTCTTTATTTAGAGCTTCAATAATTCGAGTTTTTGGAATTTGAACTTTTTCTAGTTGGTCTGACCAAGTCTCTATGGAAGTGTATAAAAAAAGCCAAATAGTTGATATCAGAGTGTGTTCCACCAAGGTTAATTCGAACTACGCACCACTTCGCCGGCGCCGTGGCTCCTAGCACACGCCCAGAGAAATGCACCCTGTGCCTACACAGCAATGTAGATAACGGTGAATGCAATATAGTGTAAAACTAATGTAAATCCCACATGGCGGGTGTTATAAAAGACGCCTTTCTTGCGAACTCTCTCGATAAGGACTGCGAGTAGAGCGGCTTGTGTGGTGCGGGGACAGATGAGGGAATCGTATCACAGTACAGAAGTGCAGAACACATCGCCGTCAATGACGACAAAAAGGACGACGATGAAGTATAGTTTGCCCATCCGTGCAGTAGTCATGGCTAGATCAAATGCCACTCGTCTTTTCTCCAGTTGTCAAGAAGACGACAATGAGGCTTTCCAATACATTTATTTGTTAGACCAATAAGTGCTGGCTCGCGCCTTTAGGAACAGAAGGCCGGCCGCAATCACTCTCTTTTTCAAGCATCAAAGTGGTGACGTGCCCTACGGCTACCGAGTTGCAGTGTACTGTTGTCATTGTTCACTTTTCTTTGTTATAACATTCATTAATTCCAACTGAAACGGCGTCCCCTTGTAGTTCAAATTAACAAGTTTTTACTGTAATTGTTAGGCGCGTACAGGAATATTGCAGGAAGAGGCCTGAGACCTTTTTGTAGGAGAACCATATTTTTGTTCCCTAGTGAGAATTTGTACGTCGTAATGGTCATTACGCGTATTTCTTGAATATAGAGTGACTTCCAACATTTTGTGAGCTCTCTGTTTCAATAATTTTGTCTGTGTCGTTCAATTAGAGGGTGGCCTCGTGGTTTTATGACGTATTGCACAAATTTAGCAAAGAATTATGGCACATTATGATAAACGAAGCAATTGGTTCTCTCTGCCCAGCGCATGATATGCGAACGAAACCTAACAGAGTGGATATTTTACATAGACTCGCATATACAAAAAAGACTACCCTTACAAAAATGATTGTTGAGTTTCATAAGAAATTTTGTTGAATTCACTCAACAAACATTGTGGAGTATCCAAAGAATTTCTGTTGAGATTGTGTGAGGATTTGTTGAGTTTTTCATGAAAGTGGCCACCGTGTTTCATTGATTTCCGTTGAATTCTTATGTCGAATTCCCATTGAGTTTCTTTTGCCTTTCCGTTGAGTCTCCACTGAATTTCGTATTATTGATATTTTGTCAAGGTTGTTTATGAGTGCCCACAATGTGTTTCTGTTGAGATTTTGTTGAGATTTTTACGAGTGCCCCATGCGTTTCTGTTGATATGTTGTTGAGTTTTACACGAATGCTCAATGTGTTTCTGCTGCGATTTCTTTCAAAGGTTTTTGCGATCATTGTAGGTTGAACAAGAATCTACATTTTATCGCACCACCAATACACGAGTTTATGGTGTGGCAGTAGTGCATGTCATGTGACTAAAAATTCTGCCTCATGCAGACATGCAAAAAGAAAAACAAGGTGTTCAGCGTGCACTTTTTACTTTATTTCCCGATTCAAAAGCGATGATAGGTTATTTTTTATGTAACCGGCGCTCACACCTGGAAACTTCTGGCCCGTGTAGCCTGCAAGAGATAGACTGAATTTATGATTTACTATAAAAAATGAAAACGTGTTCAGCAAGTTCTCAGAATTAGTAATAAAAGTGTGCAAAAATAGACACTTTCCCAAAAAGCATAAAAGGGATGCACTGATCTCACTGTGCACATGAAGAAAAACGGGTGATTAGCTACAAGTTGACAAAGATGACAGCTTTGTTCTTGGCACTCTAAATGCAAATCATGTGCACTCACCGACCACAGCCTTCACCCGCACCTGGTCCAATCCTGGCTTTGTAGGAGCGTCACCCTGGGCTTTGCCTTTCCCTCCAAAGAGAGTTTTCCCCTTGAGCTCCTCCGGAGTGAAGACATGGCGCAAAAGAGCCCTGGCAAATTTGCCAGGGCCACTCGCACACGCATGCACCAGCTGATCCAGGTACCTCTTCTCAATTAGCACACCGCCCCCAATGTCAACCTGCGAGCAGAAAAAAAAACCGAAACAGTTGAACCAACATGAACTCCAGGATCGAGACAATGAAGAGTTTGAGTACCCATGAACAATTTCTCAGAATATTACGGTAATTCATTTACAGATTTTGGCATTGATCCACTAAAAATTCTTTTCGAATAGATTTAATTTAAATGTATATTTTTAGTTTTTATGAGTGAACATGCATACCTCAACATGCTTTCGGCTTGTTTAAACAAGCGTTTCAAGAATTCATTAAAGTGTTTGCCAAGTGCCCACTGCAGTACACCGTGGGTGTATTGCTTTGTGGTAGAAAGGCAAAAAAAACCATTTGGGTGCTGTTAGGTCAATCTGGATGAAAGGTTATGTGGCTAAAATAGTCAGATGGCTGTAATGCACACAAAGTAGGCAGTACGATGCCTTGCCCTGACTCGTGCAACTATCCATAAAAAACTGACCTTTTTTTAGCACCCGATTCAGCAAAATAAAATGAGCATACTGTTATTGATTTTTAAATTATTTAAATTGAAAAGAGTGAACCCTAGTTACAACTAGGCCAATTTGCTCCTTCATTTTTTCATTGGCTAGCAGTGCACGAGGGTCATACGCGAAATGTGGTTTGCGGCGTGGTGCTAGCAGGAACTTTTTGTGTGGCTGGTGTTCTTTCTGCAGGATTGTGGGTTTGCGAATGCCTTGTCGTAAGGAGTACCCAGCATTGTTTTTGGTTCGAAATTCCGCACCGCGCTGTTCACGCTTCCTACAACCACAGACACGAAGCAGGCTGCACGACGAATGCTAGCACAGCGAGCTAGCACAGCGTGACAATTGGACAGGTGCGGACAGCGGCTCAGATAAGGTAATTTTGCACTGTCTGTGTCATCTCCGTGCGCTGATTGCCTTATTTTTTTTTTCATTGCTTCAAATGACTGTGGCTCGAATAAGGAAAATTTATGCACTTAAAGCTGCAACGATATTTCATGTGGTGGTGGCGTGTGATAAGAGGCACTGTTTTTACTGTGCCCCCCCAGGCATGCTGCGCACTTCTTGAGGAGTACGAGAGTTTGAGAGGTGCTCTAGTGACAGTGTTCTGGTATGTTGAGCGCATGACCATCCTCCGCCTGAGCTTCCAATGCTGAGCGATTATGCACAGGATCTGGGTGGAAACGACTGCGAGGTAAGAGTGCAATAAAATTACATACAGTGGCGGTGACAGAGATTCCACCTGGGGGACAAAGATTTTCAAGTGTTTTCTTTTCAATGTAGATGAAGCATAAATTATAATTGATTGATTCTCGGGTTTAATGCACCAACGCTACACAGACTGTGAGGTGAGCCATAGTAGAGGGCTCCGTATTAATTTTGACAACCTGCGCATCTTTACATGCGCCGAATCTCGACCACCATGGGCATATTTTGCAGCAGACATGATAGACAAGAATTTCCATCCTGCACTGGGCGCCACCAATTCTTTCGGACTGCGGGGCGAGCAGACGACGCTGAGTCCCACGCTGTTTGCTCCTTGCCATGCGTGAATATCAGACGCCCGAACGGCATCGAAAATCGGGTGTCATTTATTTGGCATTTCAGCAGCAACAAGTTTAGCAGTGCCTAAGGAGAACGTTTAATTCTTCCAAGAGGTGTCCCGTTCGCCCATCAATTCTGTTCCTAACCGCTAAGGTGGCGGGCCAGTCCACACCACTTTGTCCTGACAGGCATTGGCCTGTGAGGCCACGTTTCGTCCTGCCAGCAGGACGCCTGACCTTTTTATCCTCAATTGATGTTTATTTTCGGAATTCTGGGAAAATTGCCGTCATTGCCTTTTACTTGGCGATGTTCAGAAGCTACTTGTCCGGGCAGGCGTGATTACGTCGTTACTGGCTGCACCAACAATCAGCGTAAGCGCAAAGTGCTCATGCAAGAACCGTGCGAAGTGCACCATGACAAAACAAGTGTCTGCATGTGCGGAGTCTATTGGCTGCACAAATTCTGCGTCGCTTGAGTGTCACCGTAAATGGGTCGTCGCGCTAAATCGCAGACTTAGAGCCTGGCAAATTTGCCAGAATGAGCCCGGTGGTACGCTGCTTTGGAAGCGCTGTTTAATCACCCTCATGCTCAATCCTTATCGCCTGTTTCTGTTCTTTGGAGGTATGTTTGGTCCGTTTCATCGACGGAAGCTCATCGAAAATCAATCAGACACTTATGCTGCAGCTTGGGGTACGCGAAAAATTCTCAAGTAACCCTGTGAAAACCGTGCTGATATTCGATGTGATATTATAAATAATTAGCAACTTGAGAGTGGATGAAATGTTCCCTGACCTAGCGTATGGTGCTTGTTAGGAAAATTTAATGGTGAAGTACCGTCCCTGATTTAAAGACTGGTGCTACCTCGGCTATCCTCCAATCACTGAGAATAGTGCCTGTCATGAGAGACTGCGAAAAAAGTGCGACAAAATCTACAGACTGCGGTATGTACTTTTCGGTATAGTGTGATTAATAACAGTATGATCTGAAGTAGATAATATTGTAAGCTTACTTAAAATGGAAAGTAGCTCCACACCAGTTTGTATTGCAAATTCAAAACCATATAGAAAATCCTAAATGTTTGCTTGGCTTGATTACATACGGATACTTGCTTCAAAGTCAGTTCAATTTCTATTCTTGCACTTTAGCCATTGGCCCCAGATTCGCTTCAATATCCCTGCTAAGCAATGACACACTCAAAATGCAAAACACTGCTTCATGAAACTGTTTCAAATAACCAGGGGCTAGAGCACTGCTAACAGGTATACATTATGACAGGTTCCAACATGAAATAACTAACCTGAAAGTACATAATCAGTGGGTGCACTGATGTGGCAGCGGTGCCTGGACCGATGCGTTGAGCAAATGCGCTGGCTTCTGAACGGGTGGTCCAAGCGGCCAGATGATGGATGAAGGATTGACTATTCCTGGCGGCAAAGCGTACCCAGCACCAAGGAAAGGCCAGGCAGTACTTGGGTACAGCAGGTGCAGTGTCAGTTGGCCACGGAGGGCCCTGGCAAAGCCTTTGAAACTGGACTGAAAGCCAGCCAGCCAACCCGGACAGCCAGCAGCAGCACCTGAAAGTGCATAATCTGTGAGTGTGGTGGCACTTGATGAAATACAAGAAAAGCACACACAAACCACGAATGCTTACATTAAGCAGATTATTAATCGTTAATGAGTAACCTCCAAGGCCCTAATAAGAACATTCCCGCAACACCCAAACTGAAATTTAGGTCACAGTAATGTATTTATTAGGCACGCAGGTTCTGTGAGTGGGGTATGCCTGATATATGCAAAGCTCACTGCTATGCTAATTGCATGGAACGCTTGCTAGTGGCCCATATGCATCCCTAGCTTTCAATCGGAACTGGTGTGGTACTAGTTGAGGCTCCTCCATTTCAATGCCTAGCTTGCCTTTGCAAGTTCGATTCTCCAATATAAATAGAGTTGAGCGGGCAGGCGCCCCTGCGAGACCACGCGCGCGCATTCACCTTCAATTTCCACGTAATGTGAATGTGAGCTTCACGAGTACGGCACGCATACCACGACGCATTATCGCGGCCCGAAGACCACGAGACGGGTCGCGACGGCGGCAGCCGGTCTCGCGAGCGTAATAGCTGCGAAGCGCACTGCACGGAATTAACAGTCGCCGCAAAGGCACTGTTTGAGAGACACATAACAAACATACGCCCCGGTGTTTAAGAGCCCTTGCGTGATGTCAAATAATTAGCTGCCGCGTTCTACAGCGCGAGCATCGCAACAAAGGTCTAGCTTCAGCGTAAATTGATGCTGACGGCTGCGGAAAACGGTAGACTGGTAAATCCAAGGCGCCAAACAAAGTATGCTATATCGCATAGGCTCTGAGAGCAAATGAGATGGGGGGGTCTACCGAATAACTGACCCATAAGCACCAGAACTCGTTCCGAACAAGAACAGAAAAACAAAAAAATGCGTACTCACCCTCAGCAGAAACGACGTTTCCCGCCTAAATCCTTCTTCACGCTCGTCTTCCCCTTCAAGGACACCGACACTTTGTTCGGACGCAATGTCATCCACCTTTGACGCGCGATGATCGTTGAGGCGATGATCGTTCTTCCCGTTCCGCGTGTTCAACACACGCGTAGGTTGGAATGGCAATCATCACCCTATAAAGCTTTATAACTATGATTTAAGCTTGAAATAGATAAAACTGAACAAATCGCCCCAGCTACCACTCCGCACAAAACCACTCCATAAACAAGCACACAAAAGACACAAAAAGGGAGTGATAGTTGCCAGACTGCAATAGCAGCATTTCTGTGTTTGACGAAAATTGTGTTATGGTAATTAACTTCCTGCTTTTAAAGTATTAAAAGTGTTTATAACTGAAATTTGAGGTTTTTTAAACGCAAAAGCGAATAAAGTAAACTAACTGACATATATACTTAAATTGTAAAGAAGGTTTTAAAGTTAGTTTTGGTTTTGTTTTCACGGCGGGTTTCTCTACAGAGGAGGTGTGAGAAAACGAACTACTTTGGGTTTAGGAAGAGGGTGGCAAACGTCGGTGTGATTGAAAGCAAGGAACAGGCGCTTACTATGGTTTAAAAAAAGAAGAGGTAATAAAACCTTCATCAGAAAAAAAAAAAAAAAAACGGCCAACGAGGATTCGAACCACGGACCCTCAAAACAGTAATCGAAGGCGTAACCACTCGGCCATACAGGCGGGACTTCAGCGGACGTCTAAAATGATTATATAACTACGTAAGCCGGCAATGAAAATTGTCGTTTCTGTCTAGTCAATGCTGCATTTTTGGAATTCTGGCAGTTCTAACGCTTGTTTCTCACGCACCGATCTTGCAGACGAGGTCACATTGTTAGTACTCCGAGCGATTGAGCCGGAGCTCCCTTATTTGACTCAAGCAAAGCTATCGCAGGTCACCCGCGATCTTTTCTTCGCAAGCCACGGTAGCCACGAAGGAAATGGCATGCGCCGTTAGAATTGTGGCGTTGGTAACGCTTGTTTGTCACGCACCGATCTTGCAGACAAGCAACATCGCGCTAAAACTACAAGCGATGTCACTCCTGGCATGTCAGGCGCATACAGCAGGGAAAACCTCTGAGTTTGTAAAAAGTTGGGGATAATGCAAGGCAATATTAAAGAGACCGAAGCATGTGGTGGCGGCGACGTAATAAGTGCAGCAACAGGTACTGTGGGCGGCAGCGACGAGCGAAAAAGATGTAACATGGGCCGCCCCCGCCGGCCTGCGGCAGAAATGGAAACACGCAATCGAAAAAAACTGTCCGGCCGATTCAGTTTGTTTGTTGACGAAGAGCAACCGAGGCTTCAGCAACAAACGATTGTGCTTGCCGTGGTATGAGTCAAAGCATATCTTGACATCGTTGTCGTTATGCTATCGTCCGTCTAGAAGGGAAAAATCAGAACGCTAACGTTTTCGTCTAGCGTCTATACCAGATATAGACGCTGCTGTTTAATGATATCTGAGACAAATTTTTAGCTGGTAGTGAAGCAGCGGATATTTTGTAGTATGAGACAAGTGAATTTATGGGTTAACTGAATGGCTGAAATTGAAATATGCACTCTAGAAACATTGATAAAACAACAGTATAAACAAGAATTTGAATTTTGTTCGATCACACTGAAAGTGCAAGTTATCAGAGTTTGTACTGTACTTTACCTTGTGCTGTATCTTGTACTTCGCATGCTTCCAATGCTGACAAGGCAGAACATATATTGTCTGCGAGATGTTACACAAAGTATCAGACATGACGCGCTGATTTGTGCGATATGTGACATGTTGTAAGAATACCTTGAAGACATGTTGCAGAACGTCTAGGACTCATCGTTGAAATCTTTATATCATGAACATGTTGTTGATCTTCGACATGTTGTTGACTCTTTACGATATCAGACCTTTATAATCTTGCAGTATATCGACATCTAGTAGAAGTCCTTATTATTAAAAGACATGTCGTTATACTTATTCGACAAGTCGTTGAAATCTTTGCGATATTGGACCTTCATGATGTTGAGGACAACGAAATGTCGTTGAATTCATAAGGTGTCGACAACATGCCGTAAAAGTTATGTGATTTTCGTTGAAATCTTTGTGATATTGAAGACATCTCGAAATCGTTATGATATCATGCATGTCGTATGGATATGTTGCCATATTTTCTGCTGGGATATACGTACCGGTACAAGAAAGCGCTGAGAGTTGCATTGTGAAAGCTGGCTACCTGTACAAAATGCAACTTCCTTGAAAAATGCAACTTATTTAATACACTCACACTGCACAAAAATATGCTAAGATGCTGAATTAGGCTCATACATCCAGAACAGTGGGTATTAAAGTTTTAGTGCACATGGCTGTCCATGTCGAAGAAGCATGCAGATAGTATTTGGCATCAGTTGCTGATGACTTGCCCACAAATAATCACCATGAGTCACTGAAAATACAACAAAAGTCAACAAGAACTCCACAATAGAAAAATCATTGTGCGGACCACAACGAAAATTCCGTTGTGTTCTCAATGTGTAAACTCAATGAACATTAAGTTTCACAAATAATCACCATGAGTCACTGAAAATACAACAAAAAGTCAACAAGAACTCCACAATAGAAAAATCATTGTGCGGACCACAACGAAAATTCCGTTGTGTTCTCAATGTGTAAACTCAATGAACATTGAGTTTCACAAATAATCACCATGAGTCACTGAAAATACACAAAAAGTCAACAAGAACTCCACAATAGAAAAATCATTGTGCGGACCACAACGAAAATTCCTTTGTGTTCTCAATGTGTAAACTCAATGAACATTGAGTTTCTGTTGATTTTCCGTTGAATCAATGAGAACTCAATGAAACGTCAACAGAAATTCAGAACCCATTTTTGTAAGGGTAGAGCGTTTATTCTGTAGCTCGCCATAGTTTTTTGGCGCTCCATTAGGGACATGAAGGTTTCAGGGACGTCAGGAAGGCAAGCGTTTTTACAGAGCATAGGCATGAGCCTGGAGGTTAGCAACACCGGCACAAGGAAATAAATAAGACGTATGAGGGAACACGGACATGCATGAGTGGACGCGTGGTCGGTGCATATCCATTCACCACTCACACAGTGAAGAAGAGCTGACGGCGCTTTAAAGATGGCGTTCACTGTGCATATGGCCTCGTACCACAGTAAATTTAGAACTCCACGTGCGAACAAGACTTGGTCGTGAAATCTGAGTTGTGAGTTTACTGCAAATGCTTACTCCATGCTTAACAAAAAGTACTTCTGACTATGCGCACCTGATCAAAAATTTTGATCAAGATCAAAAAGTTCTGTTCCGCGCCGGAGATGAAATGCGGATGCCACAAACGGAAATGACTCAGTGCGCTAGGCTTTTCAAAACTACAGCACCAGGATTAATTTAAAGTGAAGCCTGTGAAAATGACCATACGGACGCCGGCAATGTGAGGCACCAACGTGCGTTTAGTCTTTTTGTTTTCACTTCGTCTAATTGTAATGCTGCGTGACGTCATGCAGGGTTGCCTTATTTTGCCAGGAAAAAATGTTAGCGCGGAGTATATCGTTGATGGTAATTATGCTTTATACACCGTTTCTTTCAGTTACAAAGGCATGTTCAGCGCTTCCTAATTCAAGGGGTAAATCTATTTCTTACAGTCAATAAACCTTCCAATAATTCGCGTTTTATCTGCTTGCAAAGGCTTCTTGCTGATGATATGTCGAAAAAGAAACATGCTGAAGAAATTCCCAGTAGTATCCATGACGAAGAGAACACCGAAAGCAGATAAGAGCACACAGGGCGCAATATTCACCTCTGCAGTAGGGTGCCTCGATGCGCGCCCGCTCCGCAAAGGGTGGCGCAACTCTTGGAAGAGGTCGCAGCCGCCAAGACAGGTTCGCCGGAGGCGCCGCCGCCATTTTAAATGCAGAGCATTTCAGTAACTCACGATGTCACCCGCGTTGACGTCCGTCGTAGTCCGCACCGTCGTTGTCTGCACCCCTCCCCTTACACTATATGAAAAAAAATACTATCCGGCGCCTGGTTTCGATCCCTCGGCCCTGGGGGCAGAACGCAATGTACATGGTGCTCTACCCATTGCGCCACAAAGCCGACAAAGAATGGGAGGCTACGAACGCGCCTTATATCCTTGACTCATTCAAACTACGTCAAGAAGCTGCTGATACAACACATTCACTACCACCAACTCCCCAAACACTAAACGTTAACGCAATACACCCACAACCCTATGCGACGCATTTACTCGAGTCCCCCTCGCAGGGAGATGGGCCCAATTTTATTGCAACCTTCTCCTTCTCTCCCTCCGCCCCCCCCCCCGACTCCCGCACTAGGGCCACGAAAAGCGGCTCTCGTCGCAAAGTCTCTTCGAAGAATGCCTGGGTGCTGCGTTCCCCAGTTTTCTAACAGCGCTAAAAATGTCTGGAGAATGTTTTCCTTTCCTAGAGACCCAAAATGCGGTTTCTGTGGACGGTGAAGATCAAGCGGGACAAGTGGCAGCCGACGAGCCACTCCTGCATATGCAGTGTAAGTATCTGGCTTCTCAGCAGTGACAAATCCTTTTGGGACTGCTGTCAGCTTGTCTGTGTGGCTGTTTCCAGATACCAGACGTACGGTTTTATGTGTTTGTGTTGGAGGTTTCATCATGCTTTTGCGTCCTTTTTATATCTGATTGATGCAAAAGGACGTGGCGTCTCAAAGCGGGGGGCCGATAAGAAACGTGTTGCGCTTTGCATCTTCAGTCGTTTCACTTTGTATCACAAAATAAGGCGCTCGTTGTAAGAAGGCGTGCTACCCTTTCTCAGTCCCGAAGCGTCATCCCGAAGCGTCACGCTTACTTCACCAAAAGCCAATTTTTGGGCAGTGTGAATGATATATCCCGAAGCGTAAAACTGCATGCGACGCGTTATGCTCGTGTTTCTCCGCGTTGTCTCAACTTAAGGTACGTTACACATCTTGTCCTGCGCAAAAATTATGATATGTAAGACATTTATCCTTGCTTATCATGTCATAAAAGTAGTGCATGGAGGTGAAACGAAATGTGCGACTTACACCTCTATTTTGTGAATCATGTGCGGATGTGATCCGATACGTGTGGGTGCAAGTTTGTGCGATTTGCTTGATTTGACGTCATTTAGTCTTATTTCCCGGAAAAAAAAGGGCACC
Source organism: Haemaphysalis longicornis (assembly GCA_013339765.2). Taxonomy (NCBI): domain Eukaryota; kingdom Metazoa; phylum Arthropoda; class Arachnida; order Ixodida; family Ixodidae; genus Haemaphysalis; species Haemaphysalis longicornis. The sequence goes on from CM023449.1 coordinate 110,102,631, forward strand.
TACACTGACAATTTATCGTGCAGGCTCACTTTGAAGGATCTTGTTTTGAACAAAACTGGGGAGATGGGTGGAAGAAGCTGAAGCCAAATGCTGTGACTTCGCCTTTCCCAAACATAGGTAGGCATTTACCATTTGATTCGCTGCGTGTTTTCGTATAAGTGCGTACATAACCTAACAAATCAGTGGTGGCAGCTGGGAAACGGTCTAGTGGCATATGAGCCATCGGTCTGGCATTCTCCACTTATTTTGACTTCAGCACGTTATACTTGCATGCATGTATGTATATGTAACGATGCTGCTTCTCCTGCTGATATCGGGACTCACTTCCACCTATTCAATTGTAATGTCGATCAGCCCACGCAAGAACCTTAATCACGCATCCACGTAATCCATTTTCACTGGAAAAGCCACAATCATTCGACCTGGTTAATAATTACAAGTGTAAATGCTGATATGCTTGCAATGCGGTGTTTCCGCTTTGTTTTTTGCCTTGATTTCCCGTTCCCTTCATTATCTCGCTTTCCCTGAGCCTACTGCTTAGTTTGACAATTGGTTTGCATATATTTCTGCTTTCAGTTGCTCCAAAGCAGCGAAAGCCAACCATTGACAGAACGCAGCCTGAGCCCACATCCAACAATGAAGAGGTGGACAACCTCGCTGAAGAACCTCACGCAAAACACCTCAGCGAAAATGCTTCCCGAGTCAACTCACACGGTATCACAGGAGACGTCATCAAAAAACCTCCAACTCAACAGCCGAGGTGTCGAAGCTTTGAGTGCCGGCAAATGAAACTCTCGCAGCTAGTGATACACAAAGGGATTGTGCTGATTTGAAAAAGCAGTACGAAGACCTGGAAAGGAGATACACCGTACTTCAAGAACATCCCACACATGCTAAGAACGCAATTCAAAACATAAAAAAGCAAGTTCGTAAACATTGAGAGTAATCAACATTACCTGTATTATAACGGTAGTGAGGTGTGTTTACATCATTCTGTACATAAGGTACTATGTAACAGCAGTGGTGCATATTCATCATTTTGTACATTCTGTATTTGTGCTTTAAGGTATTAAAATGATTATTCCTACTTCCGTGTAAGCCTTTATAATTAGATTGCAGCCCAAGGACGCTGGTTCGATTCTCGGCCGCGGCGGCCGCTTTTCTGATGGAGACGAAAATACAAAACGCCCGTGTGTTCGAGATTTCGGCCCATGTTAATGATCCCTATGTGGTCAAAATTTATCCCGAGCCCTCCGCTACGGCGCGCCTTATCGCATATGTAGCGTACGTGCGTTGCACCTCATCAATAAATCCTTTTTAGATTGCACCGTGCATGCTTTGCACAGTTTGCCGCCAGGCAATCCTATGTAAGTACCACATAATAGTTTGAGTGTCCGTAAGCGTGCTCGACAATCGTACTTGAATATGCAGCAGTTCCTTTCCTTCGTGTACTTCGCCTACTTTCTGCTATGTTTATATGTAAACGCAACGGCAGCACGTTCACGGAGCCGGTATGAGAATGACGGCGAAAAGTTGCCCGCCATGTCACCTATCGTAAAAAAAGAAAGGCATTCACCATACCTTCGCTACTCATCTCAAAATAGAGAATCCTTCAACAAAACCGTACTCTTCTGTTCATCTACCCTAGGAAAGGAATGAAAACCTACAGTAAAGCCAAATCAAGCCCACACTATTAGTGGGAACCGCACCACCAAGGCGCGTCACTCAGCAAACGTGCGCCAGGCGTCCTGCTGATGCAAGAAAATGGAGATCGCGCTAGTAGACGACGCGGTTGTCCTCACCCTCAGCGGAGCGGGCGCGCATCGAGGCACCCTACTCTGCAGCTTCACATGCAGCGAAAAACGCAACTGTCAATGACCAGTTTCTGACGCTCACCCCCTGAATTCCTAACTTGGGATACCAAAGAATCACTTTGTGCAATATACTCTATGCCTGTAAGCCGAAATCGGTTAGAAATAAGCGATTTTTAGTCAATCAATAAATAATTAATTGGCAAGAATCACCTGTCATAATTCCCGCCAAAGGCATGCAAGTTTTAAAGAATGCCCGGAGAAAGATTCATGTCGCTGACCTGTAAAATTGTCGTGACCTGATCCGAATGCCTCCACATGTTTTAGTTTATAAGTGACTCCGACCGATATGTATGGGCATTCAAGAAGGGAGGATGGCGAAGGCATGCGACAGGCTGATGTATAATCATCATGAGGCTTCGGAGTTTGAAGTGTTAAGCCGGTACTGGCCATTTGAAGTGCAATGACATTGCTTCGCATGCCATAAGACTAAAATTGATGATGGTGGTTGGTGCTTAATGACGCAAGGCTGACGAGGGCAAAGAGCGCCAAAACGGTGGTTAGGTATGAAGGATGTAACCGTAAACGCTAAAATCGTTCAACAAAAACAAAAGTGAATTCAGTAAAAGACAATGAGGATGGCTGGAGTAAAAGGCCAGGTTGTGATGGTGCGTGGCATGAAATCGGGTTTCAAAACAACTACGCGTGGTAGGAAATGAGGTGTAAAAACTTGATGTCACTAAGAAACTTAATGGTGCGCTGTACAGGAATCATGGGGTCATCTGCTAAAAACAATGCTGCGTGTAGTGGAATGTGTTGTCTGTAGAGGTCGGTGAAGTGTTTCTGCCGTGTTTTGTGGAGTGCTTTGCATTGAAGTAGCACATGGATCACGGATAGGCCGTCTCCACACGTGCTACACAGGGGTCTTGGAGATCCCGTGAGCAGATAGGAGTGTGTTGCATGCGTGTGGCCTATCCGTAATCGAGCTAGGGTAACTTCATTGTGCCTGTTGTGTGTGTCAGTGGTGTATGCTCCCAAGAGTGTCTTTATAACGTGTACTCTGTTGTCTGCCTGTTCTTCCAGTGTGCTTGCCATGTATAACGAAGGTGTTGCCTGATGTATGACTTAAGGTCAGTGTATGGTATTGTTGTTATATCCACTGTGTTTGCAAGTGCAGCAGTAGCAGCCATTTGATCTGCTCTCTCGTTTCCGGCGATCCCCGAGTGACCTGGAACCCAGCATACGGTCACTTCAAGACTTAATGCATATGCTGAAATAATGGTTATGTAAAAGAAATTAATAACACGCTTTTTACAAAACTGCGTAGATGACAACGCACGTACTACATTCAAGGAATCTGTGAAGATGATGGACTTGGGAATTTTATGATGGACTATGTGCTTTAAAACCAGAAATATGCTGTAGGCTTCAGCCGTAAAATGCTGCTTTTTGAGTTTAGGGTGTTAGATATCCTAAAATCAGGCTCGTGCGCCGCACACGACACGATACGGGCTGTTTTTTACACGTCGCTAAACAATTGATGATGATGATGATGATGATGTTTGAAGATTAATTGCGTCAGGCCAGCTAGGGCAAAGAGCGCCAAGGAAGTGGTTAGATGAATTGGTGACAACTAAAAAGTTAGTAAGTACACGAATAAAATCAATTAAAGACTATGAGCACGGCAGGTGTAAAGGGCCAGGATGAAGACCAAGTGTGGTGTAAACAAAAGAGGTGGCTGGTGTATAGAAACCGGGGTAAAACTATGGGTGGCGTGAGATGAGCTGTAAGAATTCAACTTGTGAAAGAAACTTGAAGGTGCGCTGGACAGAAAACATGGCATCGTCTCCTAAAAAGTATGAGGGATGTAATGGAATATGTTGTCTGTAAAGTTCCCTGGAGTGTTTGCGTCGTGTTATGTCGAGTGCCTTGCATTGAATGAGGATTTGCATCACGGATAGGCCCTCCCAACACCTGCTACGCAAGGGTCTTGGAGATCCCGTGAGCAGGTGCGAGTGTGTTACATGCGTATGGCCTATCCCTAACCTAGCTAAGATAACTTCAATGTGCCTGTTGTGTGAGTCAGTAGTGTATTGTCCCAAGTGGGGTTTTATTAGGTGTAGTTTGTTGTCTGACTGTTCGCTCAAGCCTGCTTGGCAAGTTTTACGGAGTTACTGTCTTATGTGTGGCATGAGGTCTGTGTAAGGTACTGTTGTTAAGTCTACTGTGTTTAGGAGTGCAGCACTGGCGGCCATTTCCTCGGCCAGTTCGTTCCCGGCCAATGCCGCAGTGGCCTGGCACCCAACACAGTCACCCCAAGGTTTGACGAGTAAGCTAGCATAAATGATTTATGACAAGATAACGACATGGTTTTTCGATTACTTTCCCGATGATAATGCACGGACGACGCTCAGCGAATCTGTATAGATAATGGATTTAGAAATATGATGTTCAACTATGTGACTTATAACCCGAAAAATGCCATATACCTCTGCCGTAAATATACTTGCCTTTACATTCATGGTTCTAGATGCTTCAAAATTGGGTCCATGCGCAGCACAAGAGACTGCAGTGAACGTTTTAGGATGCATCGCTGAAAACTCTGCAGCCCTGTATTGTCCTGCACATACATGAAATGCTGCAAAAATCCCACTTCTTGGTGTCCTGTTCTTATGTATTTTAAGAAAGACAAGTCACATGCAACAGGACGAAGATGCCATGGTGCTACGAGATGAGTGTGAGGTGGCTTGAATGTGTCTAAAAAGGAAACCTCATGAATAGTGACCCGGTCCCTCACTCTCTGCGAGAAGGGAACAGGAATGGATGGGCGATTTAAAAAAGAGCTGTGATGTGGATGTATCATTAAAAACCGGTTTAAATGGATGGTTGTCCATTGATGAAATTTTAGAGGCATATCACAAGTCAACATATGCAGAAAACTAAAGTAATGATCAATAACCTCGGGACAGCACACCGGTTTGAGATAGGTGGCGAGGCAGTGGAAGTGGTAAAAGAATATATCTACTTAGACCAAGTTGCGACCCAAGATCCCAACCATGATACAGAGATAATTAGAAGGATCAGAATGGGGTGGCGTGCTTACGGCAGGCATTCTCAGATAATGAATAGCAGCCTACCATTGTCGCTGAAGAAGAAAGTGTATGACAGCTGCATCTTACCGGTACTCACCTACGGGGCAGAAACTTGGAGGCTCACTAAGAGGGTTCAACTTAAATTGAGAACGACTCAGCGGGCAATAGAGCGGAAAATAATTGGTGTAACATTAAGGGACAAGAAGAGAGCGGAGTGGGGCAGGGAGCAAACTGGTGTTAAAGACATATTAGTAGAAATTAAGCAGAAGAAATGGACGTGGGCAGGGCATGTAATGCGAAGGCAAGATAACCCTTGAGAAGGCAAGCATTGCAGGGGGCGGCAGAAAGTTAGATGGGCAGATGAGATCTAAAAGTTTGCGGGGATAAATTGGTCACAGTTGGCACAGGACCGAGGTAATTGGAGAATAATGGGAGAGGCATTTGCCCTGCAGTGGGCGTAGATAGGCTGGTGATGATGATGATGATGAACAAGTCAACATAGGTTCGTGATAAGCACCATTTGTCACACTCTGCGTAAGCCTCTGTACAGGGCTCGTACGGAATGCGCCACAAGTGGGGCAAAGTCCCAAGTGAAGCACTGGGTCCAGCATTTTAAGTGCTCTTTTCATGGCTGACCCATACACAAAACTCCGATAGTCCAATCTACACCCCACTAGGCTTGTGAAAATACGTAACAGGAGTTGCTTGTCGGTTCCACAGGACCGGTGGGACAAGATTTTAAGAATGTTGAGAGCCATAAGATATTTATGTTTAAATTGTTTAATGTGAGGGTTGAACGTAAGCTTTTCATCCGACACCACACCTAAAAACTTGTGTTCCTTCCTCACAGGAATTGATACGCCATTAACGGTAATGTCTGGTTCCGGATGGATTCCCCGATTCCTGGAGAAGACAACACAGGTGCTTTTACCTGGGTTAAGTTTAAAACCGTTGTTGTCTGCCCAGCTGGCAAGTTTTTTGACACCGAGGTGGACTTGACGCTCACAGATGGACATATTGCATGATTTAAAAGATACCTGGAAGTCGTCTAAATTGAATAAGAAATTGTAGGTGGCAATGCCTTCCCAAGTTAGTTCATTTTAACAATGAACAGAGCGCAGCTTAAACCTCCAACTTGCGGAACGATGTTTTCTTGCACATGAACTCTTGAGAGTCCGCTACCTACTCTCACTCGAAATGTTCTTTCGGACAAATAACTAGCAAGGGTGTTGAGCATACGGCCCGAAATACCGAAAGACTTCAGGTCACTGAGGATCCCGTAATGCCAAGCGTATCATAGGCCTTCTCAAGGAAAAAAACACCGTTGCGCGAAACTGTTTGTGAATGAAAGCGTCCTTGATCTATAATTCAAGGGCAACAAGTTGGTCATTTGTAGATCGCCCCTCCCTGAAGCCTGTCTGGCCACTCTCGAGAAGACTGTTGTACTCAAGAAAGTACACAAGTCTCCTGTTTATCATCTCCTCGAGGAGCGTGCACAGTCAGCTTGTAAGGACGATGGGCCGATAGCTAGCTGGAGAGGAAGGGTCCTTTGCTTCCTTCAGGAAAGCCACTACTATGGCCTCCCTCCAAGAGCAAGGATAGTGCCCCGAAAGTCATATGTGGTTTTATAGATGTAGGAGTGTTTCAAGAGTGTCTGGGTGTAGGTGTTGTATCATTGTGTATGCCATTTTGTCTGCACCAGGGGCTGAAAGCTTACATGTGGTCCGAGCAGCCTTAAGCTCATGAATTGAAAAAGGACAATTGTAAGAAGTGTGCGCCTTGTTATCAAGCAGAGACTTCTTTTCAACAGATGTTTTGTGTTTCATGAAAGTGTTTGTGTAGTGCACTGAACTGGACACGTGTTGGAAGTGTTGTGGAAGTGTGTTAGCCTGGTCTTCCAGTGTGTCCCCTGTTGTACTAACCAGGGACAGGCTGTGTGTCTGTTGTCCTTTTAGTTTGCTTATTCGTGTCCAGACTTTGTGTGTGTCAGTGTATGAGTTGATGGAAGTGAGGAAGGTGCGCCAACTCCCCCTTTTCGCCTCACGACGCAGTCGCTTCCCAAATGCCTTTTCCCATTTGAAAGAAATGAGGTTACCTGACGTGGGGTACCGGCGAAGGGCAACCCACGCCTTGTTCTGGAACTCTCGCGCCCGCCTGCAGTCCTCATTCTACCAGGGCCTCCTCTAATTGCGCGGGGCACTAGAGGCGTGGGGAATGGACTTCTCGGCGGCTTCGAGGATGTGCGCCGTGAGGAGTTGGGTAGCTTCTTCAACGTGTAGGTGTTCACTTGATGTGTGGTGTAGTTTATATGTTTCTGAAAATGTACTCCAGTTCGCTCTATCTTCATTGAACCTCTTATGTGAAGGTGAACTGTTCGGGCCTTTACCTATGTATGTTAATGTGGTTGGGAAGTGGTCACTACCATATGGGTTAGTGCCAACGTCCCATTCAAGAGATGGAAAGAGTACTGCCGAGCCAATCGCCAAATCGAGGTGTGAATAAGTGTTGTGTCCAATACTATGGTATGTAGGCTTGTTTTTATTGAATATGCATGCTCTCGAAGATGTTAGATATTTTTCGATAAGCCGAACTCGGGCATTTGTGCGAGCAGAGCCCCAAAGAGAGTTATGGGCGTTGAGGTCGTCTAGAAGGATGAAAGGTGTGGGTAGCTGATCTACAAGGCCCCCGAAATACGAGCTCAAGAGCTGGAAATCAGGAGGGATGTAAACTGAGCTCAGAGTTATGAGCCTATTGAAAATTATGGTACGAATGGCAACAGCCTCAAGGCCGGTCTGCAACTGGACAGAATGACACGCCAAGGACCTTCGGGAAATTATGGCCACACCCGCGGAAGATGTACCACCACTATCCCTGTCCTTCCTAAATACCAGGTAACTATTAAAAAGTTTGTATGTTTGAAATTTAAATGTGTTTATTGCATACACATGACACTTGGCTGATTGGAATGCAGTAACTCATAAACATCAACAAGATTTTTAAGAAGGCCTCGGCAGTTCCATTGCATGATCTTTTCTCTTTCCATTATTGCAGTTTAGATATTCTGGAGTATGTGTGTGTTTATGTGTCGGCTTTCGGGACTTGTACTCTTGGAAGGGGCTTTTTGATTTTCTCTACTGACCTGGACGCCGCAGCCCGTTCCTTCCGCTGTGGTGCATGCCGGAACGGCTCGACGTCTAGGTCGTCATCAGAGGGCAAGGGGGTTCCCAGTGCACTGGGCCCCCTAGACTTGGCCTGGGTACCCTTTTCGGTGCCCTTCGTTTTGGCCGCGACCGCCGAGGGCGTCAGGAGCACCCTGCGTGGCACAGGTGGTGCCGTGGAGGCGGGAACTGCTGCGGTTTCCTCCAGCTCCATCTCCTCCGGGCCCTCGCATGCGCTTCGGGCCGGTGGAGAAGAGGAAACAGTGGGTGCAGCAGCATCCCCACCAGACGTGGTTGCCACCACAGCCGCTGCTGGCTCAGCGAACGGTGCGGAGGTGGGTTGGGCTGCGTGAGGCAACCCAGAGGGGGCGGGAGCGGGTTCAAGTCCGACTCGCGGTACTGGGTCCCCGCGGAAACAAGACGCCGCTCCGAGGCCCTGCGAGCTGCGTCGGCGTACCTCCCCAGGATAAAAGAGGCCAACCTCTTTCGCGCCTCGGGGAAGGAGATGTTCTCGGTTCATTTCACGTGGATTATCTTCTTTTGCTCATGAAACTTATCACAGCTGCGGGACCATGCCGCGTGTGGTCCCTGACAGTTTGCGTAGGTGAAGGTGGTAGAGTCACAATTTTCAGTGGGGTGGTCGTGTGCGGCGCATTTTGCTGAGGTCGGTTTGCCGCGGCAAGAAGTTGTAGCGTTCCCGAACCGCTGGCACTTGTAGCAGCGGCGCGAGTTAGGTATGTACGGACGTACACCACACCTAATGAAACCAGCATTGATGCGCTCAGGAAGTTCTGAACTGGTGAATGTTAAGATTATGTGCTTTGCTGGTATTTCTACATTGTCGCGACAGATGGTGATTCTCCTGACAGCTCTTACGCCCTGATCCTTCAGGCCTTCCAGAAGGTCGGCCTCTGTTTCACTTAGCAGATCTGGCTGAGATATCACCCCCTGCGAGCTGTTGAGGCTGCGGTGGGGTGTGACAGTGATGTCCTGATCTGCCTTGCGGGTTTGGGTCAAGAGATTTGTGGTTTGCTGCTGCGTCTTGACTTCAACCAACACTTCCCCTGTTCGTAGTTTTTTGGCCTCGAAAGATTTGCCAACGATTCCTTCAAGGAACTTGGAGACGAGGAATACAGACTGGGAGAAGACGGGTTTGGATTCGTCTATTGATTCAAGGACCAAAAAACGGGGATAGTTGTCACGTTTCGGAATGTTGATAGTTGGTAGCGATAGAAAGAAAACTTCGGTGCGGCCCTTTTTCGGGGGCAGATAACGTTTGAGGGGGCGTTTTGAAAATTCCGTATGATACATTGGAAAGCAGGGATACGGGGGTACTTTCTCCTTTGACCTTACCCTGGTAGTCAAAGAAGTCCCGGAGCTCCCTGCCTGGTAGACAGGCAGGGAGCCCATCGGCCGGAGCTAGACCATGGCTCCGACGGCCACCGTTCACGGCTTCTACGAATCACCTTTTAAACACCTCGCCACGGTTCGACACAGCTTATGTATGGGAGCTCGGAGTCCGCGGTGTCGCTGCTCACCGTCACATTAATACTCAAGGTGTCCCGTGCGGGGCATTAGACTAAAATTGGAAGTTACCTAACCTTAAGCCTAAACGTGCAGCGTTACACCCATCACTACCGATTGAAAACATTTCAGCAAGCGTGACGTCTTAGAGTGCAGCACTTAACTGGCCTCTCCCAGGGTTTCGCCTCTTACCTCGCCAGCGCCCGCCGATGTAACCTAGAGAACAATTTAAGCACCGAGGAGAAAGAGCGAAGATGAAAGCGGAGGAGGAGAGTATTGTGAAAGTGTGACAAGGAAGCGGTATGCCGGGGCTGCCTGGCGAGACGCGCAGTGCTGCGGTGACCCGCTTCCAGGGAACACCAGTGTAACGCGCGCCATCGTGCTTTCGCCAATGACGAGATGACTTGCTGAGAAGGCAGTGCATCGACTGGCGCTGCAGCTACACAAGCTGCCCCAGCCGACGCTAGGCGGCCGCTGACCCCAGGATCCAGAGGTGCCTGCAGCCCAAGCAGCAGCAATGCCCCGTCTCCGAGAAGACTCTGCAGTTTGCGCTGCGCTCAAATTTCGCATTAGGGAGTACAGCAATCGTCACCCATTTTTTTAATTAACGTCACCAGCCAAGATTCCTAGAAAAAGTATTACTTGAATTTTGGCTGGTTGCTGCGGTAAAAATTGGAAAGTGATATACACGCATACAGCGGCACGGCACCACATGATACTCTCTGACAAAGCTGGACATGTGTCCTGCTGCAGTGCATCTTGTTGCAGGTGCTGCTTCGACATCCCCGAAATAATAATTAATAAATTACTGTACATACAGTACGATACTTGGCCTACCTAAGGAAATGTGCGCGACAAGTGGCCAGGGCAAAAGACAGGGGTCCATGTTGAAGGATCCCCCTTCGAGCATAAAGGGTTCGCGAGCCCGAACCCGCCCGACGAAGTAACGCCGATCCGTATGAGAACAAATCACCGGTTTATTCCGGGAAAACCAAGGTAGGGAAAAACAAACAAAGCAAGTTGGGAGCAATATAAAAAGAGTACAGCAAGCAAGCACGGAAAGCGCGTAAAACAAAACATTGCGGCGGTTGACGCCCTGCTTGTCCACAAAGTTACAGCATGGTGCTGTACACTCACGACGACGTCATCAGTCACTTGGGCCGACGACGGGTAAAGAGCGTCCGCCGCGGACGTTGGTTGCTCCTCGCTGTCTGGCGTGATTGCTGTGGCTGGCCGCCCGTCCGTCGCGTCCGCCATAGAGTTTCTTACAGTATACACTAGACAGGAATCTGGCGCTAGCGTCTATGCGGCTAACATCAAGGCCGTCTGTGTCGTCATGGACCGCCATTATACATCGCGCTCGCCTTAGTTTCATCATTGGCTTGGATTCAGACGTGTTAGCGACCGCAAATTTAAACAAAGTGCCACATAAACGCAAAGAATAGTGTGCAATTATGTAACTGGACAATCAAAACAGGCTGTTTTAAAACTAATAATAAAGGACGTAAAGCGTATTTTTGCCGGAACGGTTGTGCCTGCTATTCCGCAGGCGAAGGGTTACTATTTGGGGGGGAAACTTATTAGAGACTCTGGTTTTATTAATTTTACCATTATTGCAAATAATAAGTTGCTTGAAGACTTTGGAAAGTTTTTTGAGCGTGCCTATTAAAACGTTGCCTTCATTATGAACCGGTGCACATACCACCAACTAGTTTAATAAGAAAAAAGGAAACGTGGCGTTAAACAATCGTGCACGATGACAAGATAGGACGCATACAAGCGCCCGTATCTGTCGTAACCCCGTGGTCTTATCTTGTCTTCGCCGAAGTACGTTTTGTTTCTTCTTTTCGTCGGCTACACATTTTGCGGCGGCATATTATCCGCTCAGTCATGCGTCCTTCGACTGGGGCAAGAGCAATTCGTCACGTGCAATTACGCACTGCCTGCTGTTTCACCGAACACGGCTACCACAGAACAGGGAGGATTTCGGCTTCCTTGTAGCTCGTAAACGTGTAAATGCATAGTGAAGAAAGCAAATCCCAAAAACCGCTTAAGAATCCAATTGCCATGCTAAGCCCAAGCCAAAAAGGGTGTCTTCCCTGAACCCCCACGACGACATGGCTTACAAGGCGCAGTTTCCTCTTAGTATACTTACTAAGAAACTCTATGGCGTCCGCGTCCCGCGGAAGCAGCCGCTTTCGCGTCTGCTCCGGTGCGCACTCTCCCGCGGCGCTCCTGTGAGCGCTGCTTTTACGCCACTCCGTTGGTTATGCGCATGTTCTGCGTTGTATGCGCACTACCCGTATTTGTCCCGTCTCACTGTTCATCACACACGCGCGCATGGGCTGATGACGCACTGACGCCACTATCCCTGTTCGACGCGCGCACTTCACCGTAATCACCCCGCGCGTGCGCTCGTAGGGGCTGCGTCCCTACAATGTCCAGCTTTAAACATGAAGGAACGACCCACCGAGGTGGCTCAGCGGTTAAGGCGCTCTTCTGGTGACCCGAATGACGCGGGTTGGATCACAACCGTGATGGCTGCTTTTGAGATGCAGAGGAAAAGCAGAACCGCCTGGATGTAAAAATTTCGGCGCACGTTAAAATCTCCAGGAGGTCAAAATTTATACGGAGCCCTCTACTACGGCGCGCCTCGTAGCGTAAATCTAGCTTCGGCGCGCGAAACCCCGCAATAAATACATAGGAGCGAAAGGCAGAGAGCTAGAGAGAGTGAGAGGCAAAAGTCGATCATGCGCTGTCTGAAACGTTCCATGCAGAGAGAGAGAAGCAGTTCGTGGCATCTCTATTTGGTTAGAAGCCGTACGTGCTTTGTACGTGTGTCACGGACCAACGTTTTGGCGCGCTGCTGTAACTGGTTTCTAGCTCGCCGTTTTACATGTAGTAGAATTTCATTCTTCTGCCAAATCCATGCAAATTCTCTTGCTACTAGTACTGTAACATTGGCGTCGACGAATCGAGCAGGCTCCACTTGTAAGATGCGGCCTTTGACAGCACTTCTATGATTTTCTCCAGTCCTGCTCATCATGTTTTATGGACATCCAACGACATTGCTTCGTTGCCTAGGCGTTTGCCGTGCCCTTTTTCATGATCAGGTGCTACGCACCGAACTCGTCGCTTTCGGCCACGGACGCAAGGGACTTGCGAGTTTTTGCGAGCCACTTTTGTGGCCGAATTTATTAACTTACCCCACGCGTGATGCCGTCTCTAAGCATCTTGTACAGTATAGACACGAAGTTGCAGTTCTCTGCGGTGGATCAAAATTTCTCAGTGAATGCGTCCACGGGCACCCCTTCATACTGCTTCCTGTGACATATTTTGGAACTGGCTGAAATTTTGTTTTACATTTTGTTTATAGTATTAGCGAAAATACGTATGTGAGTACTTGGTTTGCGGCGCAACGCCAATGAAGGCCAAAATGGTTCCGTCATGTTAGGTGTGGCGCTTTTATTGAGATACCGTTTTTGACGTAACTAGTCGTGTTACGGGAGTGTCTAGAACCGTTCACATAAAACAGTTAGGTTAAAGTTCGGCATATGCGCATGAACGCGGTAGGGGGCAAAGGGTGGAGGTACGCTGAATGCTCCTCTCCTTTCTTGGAGATCCGGAGGCTGTATGCGATTTGAAATGCAATTTCTAAATCCGAGGTGTTCAAGATAAGCTAATACTTGTATAACGGTTTATTCCTCAAAAGCAACGATTGATGAAGTGGCAATACCATATGATTTTGAAGTGCACGAAGGTACTTCTGGCCTGTATTGTGAAAGTACCGACATTCGAATAAAATTTGTGTGCCTAAAATGCGAAGTCTGCACTTGTCGCAACCTGGCGGTGGGGCTCAGTTTACAAAGTATGAATGTGAAGTGTATGTATGGGATGTCTGTAATCTGCATATCAATATTTCTACAGTTGCTTTTTGTTCTTAGGTAAAGAATCTCCCATTTGGGGTTTTATAATGAAGAGTTGCGTGCGTGTGTGTGTCCTCTGTTGGTGCAGCGTTCGAGCATTTCCTTTCCATTGACGGGTTCAAAGTCGAGATGAGGCGGGTGTGGGGCATTCACATCACAGCGGAGTGCTGCCGTAGCGGCGCTCTTGTCAGCGAGTTCGTCGCCAGAAATACCGTTGTGCCCCGGAACCTAGTACGCTATTATTGCATGTTTTATCGTATAGGTTCACATTCACTTCTTTATGACCCGGTCGAACACCACGTCCCTACTTCTCTTAAATCGTCCTCATAACACTCAAGGAGTCTGTCGATGTAATACATTTCTGTCTTTGCTCGTGCTATGTGTGCTGCTTTTAATGTAACATGTGTCTCAAGCGTAAATATATTGGTGTTTCTACTTTTTGTCATTGTCATAGTTAACTAGAGACTTTGTAGAGCGCATGCCGCACCAGTGGATGACTTTGAGCAACCGTATGGAAAGCTGTGTAACATCGTAAAATTCGTTGCTTCGGTGCATGTTGTTTGTCAATTCGCTTGAAAGACATGTCGCAGATGAGAGCTTTCGAGTCCTTATTTAGAGTCTTTTTTATGCACTTTCGAGTCTTCTTTATAAAGTACGAACGCATGCAGGGGCATTTCCATTAGTTGGCCTAGGAATGATGTTCTTAATATAACGCCACTTTTGGAGTATACTTTTTCTGTGTCATTTAAGATATTCCGCATTTTTATTGTACTCAGGAATTGATTGATTGATTGATTGATTGCTTGATTGATTGATTGATTGATTGATTGATTGATTGATTGATTGATTGATTGATTGATTGATTGATTGATTGATTGATTGATTGATTGATTGATTGATTGATTGATTGATTGATTGTGCGGCCAAACTACACCTACGCCATGAGGTATGCCGTAGTGGACGGCTCCGGTTTTATGTCGACGACGTGGGGATCCTTAATGTGCGCCGTAATCTTGGCACACGGGCTTTTTCGCTTTTAGCCTTCATCTGCAAAGCAGCCAGTGCGGCCTGGATGTAACTCTCGTCTTGGGCTTAGAATCACAACGTCTTAGCCTCTGAGCGGCCGCAGCTGGCGGAATTGATAGTCGCACGCTTGTTCAATAAATTAAGCTACCGACTCCATAATCATCCATGGTCGCCTCCTTTCCCTGTCTAACAAGCGGGAATTGTAACTGTTTAGAAAATAAAATGGCGGAACATGCGCAAGGGGCGAGGGCTTGTAATAGAATGGTAGAGGATCTCACGCAGGGCCGTAAGCCTGGGGTACCGCAGGCCGGTTTGTCCAGCGGTGTGGCAAAAGACCAAATCAGACATTCTGTCTTGACGCCTGCGTGGCCCCTGCATTTCCGTAAAGACTCTTTGCGCTTGTTTCAAACGAAAGCTCAGTATGTAAAGGATTCCGTGCACATTTTATGTGCACGCTAACAAAACACCGGTTGGCAAAGCCGAATTCTTTTACATAAAAGAAGAAAACGTGGCGCAAACCAGACGTGGACGAGAGAAATACGACAGATATTACGCAAAATTTATATCTGTATGGCGCCTGTATCTCTCGTATCTTCTTTCGTCATCGTCTAGTTTGCGTCACGTTTTCTTCTTTTTTGTAAACATGTACCAACTAGCTCAGCAACAAGTCTTGTTAAATTCTTTTGCAAGTAGTCACAAAAAAACTTGCTGCAGCTCTTCGTTAATAATTGTTTTTCCTTAACATTTTATGACAGTTTGGCTCTAAGACAGAAATACTATTGCGCAGAGTTTTGCATCAACGTCAATATCGTATATATAACATTAAAGTTGTAAACATACAGAGTCTTTTGTCGGTTGTCAATACTTGAGAATCTACCGGAGAAGTACGGTTAGAGAAAACGGCTGTAACTACTTCTTCATCAAAACTTTTCCAGGAAAAATTAAGTGACAATTTTTCGTTAAGACGCTTATGTTTTTGCACTGAGTTCCAGTTTCTGATCATAAGAAGCTTTCTAGAAATCAGTTCGTTCTTGGTTCGAAGTTTCGTGTCACTTGGGTTCCGTGCGCTAAACATCTTGTCTGGTCGTGCACCTCCACAAGAGAAATCGCTCTTCATTTTCGTCCTTCTCTGCGTTGCTTTTGGTCAGTAGCTAGTTTAGCTGTCGATTTATTTTGAATATTGTTGTTAAAAACCCACAACTTTTGGAGCGGCCGTCAGAAGACTTCGATAAAGCCATCATTCCAAAGAATGGTATTTATGAGAAAGAAGGATCACATGCTTCCAAATGTGTTAGGAGACAAGCTTTTTCGACAGAGGAACTAACCCAGCATAGAGTTCTGTAGCTTATCTCTGAGTGGGGACCTTCTCGTTTTTGTCGCTTCCGCTCGATCTTACCATTTCTCTGATGCAGTGAAATCATCGTTCCCTGATAACGTAAGAAGAGATTATCCAGACGCGGAAGTTTTCTTATGTAATTTAAACAGTTGCTGTACAACATCGCTGATGAGAGGAACATTTGCATTCGCCAAGTCACTTCGGGAGTGAGAGAGACAATGCTTTCGGGTGTTACGCCAATAGTATTTCTGTCGCTATGGCGTCGGCTTTATTTCAAAAACTTTCTATAGCCATCCCAGTCCAGTGAGAATCGAAATACGATGATGATACTGATGCCACGCTATGATACATATCTACCGGATTTATTTTCCTTCGAGGGCAGCAAGTATAATCACCCGAACATTAATGAGCACACTTTAATGTAATTTGAACGAGTCGGATCATGCGTCATGCCAATAAATTTCTGCGCTCTAACGTCCTCATCTAATCCTTGCATGACGTTACAGTCTTCCCCTAGTCACGTCAATTTTCCGGCAGCCAAGTTTGTTACTGTGAGGATCGAACACTTGTCCACGGTGATAGAAAATAGCCAGCGCAAGGAAGACGAGGACGAGGAAGGTAACAGACACAGCGCGGCTGTGTCTGTTACCTGTGTCTGTTGCCGCACGTGTACACGTGTACACAAGTGTGCACCGGTTTTATCTGACACAACTGTGTTGTTCAAACACCCTAAGTAACATACTAGGGAAGTGTCTGAGGCTTTTTTCATATAAAAAAATTGCGAAACTTGTGTTAGCCAACCTTCTGTGTCCTTGCACAAAAGCGAAATCTGTTATCTTGCAGAACGTGCGACTTGACGAGTTGCAGGCTTGCGCAGTGACTCATTCTTGAAGTGAACTGTTTTGACATGCGCGGTTTTTGGTGTATATATGTTTTTCCTTTTCCAATAAAAATGCAGTTGTGAGTTAAAAAGCCGCGCTGTGTTTGTTACCTTCCTCGTCCTCGTCTTCCTTGCGCTGGCTATTTTCTATCACCATGAACCAATACCAACTCGCCCAGGTTGCCATCTTGTTGCGAACACTTGTCATTTCTCCGGATTACATGCCGGCAAAACTCTATTTCTTACACCAAAAATGAAATCGTGTGTTCCGCACAAGTTTCTTTTTTCAACAAAAAACACTTTTTAAAAGATTAAGAATTTTGTTTCTTTTCACTTTTTTGATAGAGTAATCTGCTTCCGTACATTTCATTTCAAGTTCCTAGTAATACCCAAGGTTCCTTCACGTAAGTTAGGACAGAAGTACGCTTTGTATTTTGAGATTTTTTCTAGAGATAAGGGCAAAAACTGTTGGCAACTTGAAAGTGTTTTCTACGCATGCACTCCAGGTCTGACAAATTGGAGACATTAGTTTTAGTCGGATATTATATTCCTCGATAAAAAAAGATTATAGCTGCAAAGGAGAAAAAAATGGGAACAATTCTCCCACGTGCCACACCGCCTTCTTAAAGTAATAATTTAGTCCTGAGGAGGAGCACCACATGGGGAGCAGTGCTTGGAGCACTGTAGGTTTACATTTGTATAACTTGGCTTGTGCGAGCTCGAAATGTTTGGGCTGATTATTCGCGAATATTGTATAACTAACTACTCCGGGAAAATGTTGAAGCACTGGTCCCATATTCAGGGCTGTTATTCAGCGTGTAAGTAACCTCGGCTCCTCAACACCACTGGGGCATACTTATAATAAATTTCTGCCGCGTGTATAAAAAAGAATATTTGAAGTGTGAAGACACATTTTAAGTTTTTAAATATCGCCAGGTGTACTCCCGGTATAGAGGCAAACAGCACAACACTCAACTGCGAAATATGTCACTATAAAGGATAAATGTTTCTTTAGTACTTCTTCTACAGCATAAAGATAACAAATGGACAGTTTCGGCGGGCAATCAGTATACCATCACACATTTTCTGCTTTTCTACGGTGAAATCCTGCCCACGTCAAACGTTCGTTCGCGCAGAGCCTACATGTGAGACAGCTTGTTTTGTTATCATTTTTGCTTTGTATTTTGTTACTTTGTGTTTTCGTCTTGCCAGAAATGTGAGCCTTCCGAGTAAAGCAGCCGGTTTTCTCTTAAAGGCGCATGTGATCCTCGCTTCCCGAAGATTGTTAAAAAAAAATCAAGTTGGGCACGTGGCAGTTTCTCAAGCAGCTTATTTTACGGTCTTGTTACTCCGGCGAAACTTTATCTTCAAAAGCTTTCCGTGCGCGTTCCCCAGGCCACAATCGATACAACCTGGGAAAAAATTCCCTTCACGTGGTTGAACGCGTCCTTCTATTTTGCCCTATTCTTTCTCCTCTAAGAAAAAGGATCTCTCCCCTTCACCATTTTACGCTTCTTCCAGCATGTAAGGCAGTTTTCAGACTACCGACGCAACAGCCATAACGTGCGCTATGGACGTAAAAAAACGCCGTTTCACGCAGTTCGTGTGGCTAAAACGTCAAATGACGTCATTATTTAAAGATATTACGACAGTTGCGAAAACAGTCTGAGCCCGCCCTAACTCGGCATTACTTTTGTTATATTCGTTACGTAACACTGATCTCTTGTCAAGCCCACATGTTAGAAGGTGTTTTATGTAACGCTCAAGTTCGACCGAGCCCCCGTGTACTTAGCTGAAGCCTACACCTGCAGTTTGCGAACTTAAAGGCCTGTGTCTACCATACCAGAAAAAATGCGCCTTAACTTTATTTCATTGTTGTTCTTTCAAATGTGCTTATATACTTTTTCACAAAGCTTCCTGGAATAAAGTGCGCCTAAGAAAAGGTTGAGCAATCTTGCGTTAAAAGAACATTGTTTCTTGGCTGATAGCAGGCCCAAAGCAATCTTGTTCTCACGATGGGGCGACGGCTGCCGAACTGACAGAAAAATACTAAGTGCGCCTAGACGTGTGGACACGCGCGTTAAAGATATAAATATAACCCTATTTCTTTGAAGCCCTCCTTTACACTTCAGGGGACAGTAGATAAAGTTGCAGCGTCGGTAAATGCAATGGTAAACGGTACACCGATGCATCATAGATATGTCGGTGGAACAATGTACCCCGCTTTATCCACAAAGCCTCAAGAGATTGCTTAACACTCAGCACGTGAGGGGAAGAAAGTTTTCATTAACGCTAAGATCACCGCGCAATAACATTTTAGGACATCTATAACAAACCATGGAGCCTAACGTACAAACTTCAACCATTTCAAATTAGTGGTACCCGCAAGCATAACAACAAGAAAACAAATATTTGCAGTTGCCTGGGTGAGAGCCCAATCATAGTTCGCAGCATCTCATAAGGATCATGCGGGTTTGAAGGCCAAATATGCCAACGTTGCGGCGAATAAACATTCGTAGGAAACAGTATTAAAAGGGGCCCCCCTTTCATGTCGCCATTTATTGTCTCCCATAAAGTGAGCGCGGAGATAAGATCCCCACCGGTGTGTGCTGCTACACAGCGTGACACTGAGAATTAATTTAGTGTTTTCCATCTCATGCGACAGACGGCTCAGATGTTCTAGCCTTTCTGCACGAGACCGCGTAGGAACGATTCGGCACATGGTTTTTGCACCAAGATGCGGCCTTCAATGAGTTTCGAGATGGGAGGCAATGTTCATGTATTAAACTTTTTCTCATATACAGTGAAAGCTTGTTAATTCGATATTGAATAATTCAAATGTGTGTGTACTTCAAACTGGACAATTTGGTTCGTCCAAGCTCTAGTGAAGTCTGTTTATAAAAACAGCCCCTTAATTTGAACGCCAGTGGCCTCCGTCACGAATATTTTCACCTACGCGCCACTACAGCGGCGCCTTGCAACTGACTCGTGGAAGGCACTGTTGCAAATCGTCATTGTGGGGGCGTGTTGACGCGGTGCGCCAGCTTCCATAAAGCACCCCATGACCGCGAGCCGGGATGATTTCCCACTTAGCACTGGTGCGGTAAGAGAAAGACGCTTGCCGGTGTTCTGCTCATCGCCATACATGGTTCGGCCAGAACCCTTCGAACGAGCGTTGTCGGTGGCAGCGGCGGCTGACTCATCGCCACGTGCGCTACAAGGAACTCCTTCTTACCCTCCGTCTCTGGCAACAGTATGCTCCGGCGCTGCAGGACGCATCCAGTGAATTGTGCTTTGTGTATTACTTGTTTTTCTTGCGGTCAGCAATACCCTTGAGGGGGGGGGGGGGTTTTGACTGTTGACACTTTGGGTTGTAAATACGCGTTCTCCACGAGCGCCCTTCAATTCGTCAATGGCATCGGATCCTGGCATTACTCCTCCCTAGTCATGTGAGCACGCCAGGGTGCTGCTCCGGTCGCTGTTCATCTCGACATGCTGTAAACCCGTTACGTTTCGCTCTCGGCTTTTTGTCTTCATCTCCGAGGCAGCTCATCAGCTCGCCCCTCGTCCTCCACACTACCACTACATGACGGAGTTGACAGAGCTCGGTACGGGGACACCCTCGCCAATGTAACAATTGGGGACAGCTCCACAAATCCAAATTCAGGGACGACAAACCGACTTCAGACTCGTAGAATTCACGGCGCTCAAAGTAGAATGCGGGTCCTTTCCTCACTGAGTTTTGCCCAGCTTCATAGGATAGGTGGTATGATGTGTAGGAGATATGACGTTTGTCTTTGTCGCGTGGGATTTCGCACAACACTATTATGGTTCCGTGGGAAAGTAGTACTTCAGGTAGCCATGAATTTGAAAGCGTTGTGAAAACCGCAGCTGTTGGAGCTTGCAAAAGAGTCGCGCTTGAATGTTTCGGAGTCAGTGAGAAAATCAGTGCTGATATAGGCTATACTCGCTGCGGCGGCGGACAATGAGGAGGTGTCGGAATGCATTAAACTCGCAAATCAACGAGAGACAGCTAAACGTAGGCGGCAGAGGCTGATCGCCAGCAAGAAAAACCAGAACAGGAGCTCGAATGATAGAGACTCCAGGTGAAGGAAAGAAAGCAGCAAATAGAGATGACGCGCCTCAACATCAAAATGTCTTGATTTCACGTTGAGACGGACAGCAGCGTGTAGTCAGCGGCGACTGAGCGACTTACGCTGCGCATGAGTGACCTAATGCGACCCTACAAGTTAGAAGGCATTGTGTTTTTGGCCAATTTCGATCGTGCGTGCCAGAAGGGCCAGTTCAGTCGCTACACATGGCTGTAAGGGTAGCTTACGCTTTTGCCAGGCGAGGCATCCGTTGTAATTGCCCGCTTGCCCAAAGGGGAGGGGGAACACTACGAGACGGTGAAGTCGAACACCCTGCATAAGTATATAGTCTAACTGTTGCAGCATTTCGCCAGAATTTTCATATGGCCGGAAAAGGTCGGGGCTACTCTTACTCGGACTTTGCTTATAAGATTATCACAAACGGGGAAGAATGGCTCAATGAAGCGAAGGCCTTTGGTGAGCACGACAAGTTGATTCTAGTGCATCGGTCTAGAAGAGTTTTATCACCTACCGGGAAACGTGAGGCACTGGTTGCCCCACCGGCCAGATGTAAATACTTTGAATCGAGGAGCGCAATTCACCGATGAGTTCGACGCACGTCGAGGTGTGCAGGGGCCCAAGAACGGCCACAGAGAATTAAAGCAGAGACCTTACAAGCCAGCGCGGAAGGCGGGGCTTCCCAGAACCCTTCCAAGGAACGTTATGGGTGGCAGCGCCCGCTGACTCATCGCCACCTAAGCTGCAAGGGCTTTCCCTTCTTCTTTCGGGCAACAGTATGCTCCGCCGCTGCGGGACGCGTCTTGTCATTCGTGTTTTGTGTATTAGTCTTTTTATTGCTGAGTGCGATCCGTAAGAGGGGTGTTTACCGTTGTCGCATTGCGTTGTAAATACGCGTTCTCCTCGAGCGCTCTTCCGTACTCCTGGTTCATCAGATCCGGCCATTACTCCGCTTGTGTACGGTTAGCACGCCGGAGTACGGCTCCTGTAATCGTCCCTGTTCATCTCCCCATACAGCAAACCAGTTAAGTTTCGCTCTTACCTTTTCGTCACCGCAGCTCTTCTGCTTGCAACACGTCCACCACCCTACGAATACATGGCGGAGGCGACGGAGCTAGGTACAGGAGGCGCATTCGCCAATTTAGGAGCACTGCGACCCACACACGATGCTCTGTGGCCTCCAAAATAGGGAGAAAAAGTGGGAAAAATGTTGAAACAGGTAAAATAAATGGGGGACCACCATTACAAGTGTTCTTCAAGACGTATTTTTTACGGACTACGTCGATGTGAACACGAGTTCAGGGTGTGCGGCATGCTGACACATGGCATCCCTTCTGAGGTTACGAGCGGAGATCTTGTCACGGCCAGTGACGACGAGTAGTAGTAGGACGAAGCACCAGTACGGTAGTCCACCCGAAAATCATGACTGTACTGAATGCCACCCTTGTATTCTTCAGTTTGGAGGAATACGCGAAAAAGAGGCGTTTCGCTACATAGGCTACTTCGATCAAAACGTGCTCGCCTCCACTTTTCAGCATAAAAGGGGGCTTCACTCAGAATTTTTCAAGCATTCACTTGTTGACATACATTACTGCCCCCTAATGGCATTGTACAGCGGTTGTTCTTTAATTTGCTCCGTTAGAACTTGCAGTAATTGGAACTGATGGGGCGTCCCCTTGCAGTTCCTATTAAGGATGATTTAGTGGTATGGAAATATTCACTGCCAAGTGTAATTGACATGTCACGAATTAGATCTATAACGCTATTTCCACAAAAGCGCGATATCAGGCTCAGTAATATGAAAGCTTTGAAACAGGCTGTAGGTCAAGAATTACACTTGCACGATCGGTTGGCTATGCTTGGTGGCTTTGGTGCGCTTCTAAGTACATGCTTCCACTGCGGTAATTTACCAGACGCGGTGGCTCAATGGCTAAGGCATTGTTCTGCTGAGCCTAAGGACGGGGGCTCGATTCCCGGCAGCGGAGCCGCTTTTTCTGATAGAGGCGGAAAGCGAAAACGCCCGTGTATTCGAAATTTCGGCACAGGTAAAAGATCCCGGGGTGGTCAAATCAATCCGGAGCCCTCCACTACGGCGCGCCTCATCGCCTGTGTAGCGACGGCGCGTTAAACCTCTCAATGAATCAATCAATTCATCAATCAATAAATTGTTCCGTCAATCAATCAATCAATCAATCAATCAATCAATCAATCAATCAATCACTCACTGCGGTAATTTGTTCTGGATTTTTATGGAGTCGCGCTTCAACCGTACTTGATGAGCCTTTGTCTTATAATATATACTACACAAACTTTAATTTGAAAGCCGATTTATTTACACATCCTTGCCGTAAACAGCAGCGGTACGCATGCATGTCCGTCAAATTTTGTTGTAAGGAAGTCAGTGATATACTTAAAAATTATAGGCCGATCAGCTTACCGTCAGTAACTAACAAGGTACTCACCAAGGTAATCGCTAGCAGAAATTTCTGCCACCTCAGATTTCAGTCAACCTAATGAACAAGCAGGATTTCGTAATGGCTATTCAACGATGGACCATATTCACATGATCGATCAGGTTATGGTGGAATGGGCGGAATATATTGAACCCCTATATATTGCCTTCATAGATTATGATAAAGCATTAGACTCGGTTGAGGCCTCAGCAGTCATTCAGGCATTGCGGAATTAGGGTGTAGACGAGCTTTAATTAAGAATACCAGAGGATATCTGCAATTGGTCCACTGCTACCATCGTCCTCCATAAGGAGAGCAGTAAAATACCTATAAGAAAGGGCGTCAGACAAGCAGACACAATCTCTCCAATGTTATTCACAGCATGTGTACAAGGAGCATTCTGAGCATTCGATTGGGAGCAGGTGCGGGTAAGAGTTAATGGAGAGTACCTCCGTAACCTCAGATTTGCTGATGACATTGCCATGCTGAGTAACTCGGGGAACGATTGCAAAGCATGCTTACCGCTGTGGACAAGCAGAGTAGATTCCTGGGACTGAAAATAATATGCAGAAAGTTAAAGTAATGCTCAAAAACCTCGGGAGAGTACAGCGGTTTGAGATAGGTGGCGAGGCAGTGTAAGTGGTATGCGAATATACCTACTAGGCCAAGTGTGAACCCGGATCCCAACCACGAGGCAGAGATAAATGGAAGGATAAGAACGGGGGAAGCGCATTCGGCAGACATTCTCAAATAATGAATGGCACTCTGCCATTTTCGATGAAGAAGAAAGTGTATGACAGCTGCATCTTATCGGTACTTACCTATGGGACAGAAACGTGGACGCTCACTAAAAGGGGTCAACTTAAATTGAGAACGCCTTAGCGAGCAATGGAAGGGAAGATGATAGGTGTAACATTAAGAGACAAGAAGAGAGCAGAGTGGGTCAGCAAACAAACGCGTGTTAATGACATATCAGTGGAAATTAAGAACAAATGGGCGTTGGCAGGGCATGTAATGCGAAAGCAAGGTAACTGTTGGTCATTAAGGGTAAGAAAGTGGGTCCTTAGAGAAGGCAACCGTGGCAGGGGATGCTGAAAGTTTGATGGGCCAAGGAGATCAAGATGTTTGCGGGGATAAATTGGTCTGGACTGGAACAATTGGAGATCCATGGGAGAGGCGTTTGCCTGCCGTGGGCGTAGATAGGTTGATGATGATGATGATGGCGATTATGATGATGAAACTCAAGAATGCGCCTGAGTGAGCTCTTCAGAATGAATACAAAGAGCAATCAGTGCGATCAAAGCGGCACAATATGACAACAGCCAGCACAACGTTTTATAAAAACAATTACTTGACTTCACTCAATGCAAGCATGAAAATTTTGATTGTGCGAAGTCCCACTGCAGATTACGTTTGTGAGTCAAAGTAGATTCGGGCTTTTTGATTGGCCGAATCTGTTCCTGTGGTCACCGCTATTTTTTATGTAGGCGTATAGTGGCAAAGCTTATACGTTGACATTTCTGTGTGTGCACGTGCCCCAGTCCTTTGTACGCTAGCCATTTTTCTATTCACCATGAAAAGAATGTGAATTTGGTTCTCATTCTGTGGTAATTATGAATGAATGAATTGTTTATTTCCACTTATATGCATACCATGTACGTTTACAGTGGCGGGGCAAAAAAAAAGCTGTACTATGCAGCTTGACTAGTAGCACTTGGCCCCGTAAGGTAAAAAGAAGGACAAGGTGGTCAGCATTTCAGACAACCTATCCGTAACTGAGACAAAAAATCAACGCAAGAAAATGAGAGGCCATTGTTCTCCGGGTAAGGTTAGGCTCCTTGCTGAATTTAATGATCAGTCCGAAATTTAGTACGCATGATTGGTAGGAGGCACATTTGGTTCACACGGGCGATGTCATTCATCATGTGGCTTGCATGCATCTTTTGTGTTTTTTACACGAATACTTAGCTCTGTTCCGAATGCCCGATTAGCGTGGCGCATGTACTCCGCGTCTTGGTCGAGAACTGCCCGGCCTTGCGTGGATTTGTTGCTTACAAGGACACAAAATTTTCCTGGAAGCGAGAGGCCAACAGCTGCGGTGTAAAAATATACGAAAATGATAGATTTTTTGTTTTATTCTTATACATACGATCGCATAATGCGCTGCGAACCTGAGGATCTGGTTTGTGTTCACCCTCTGATACAAGCTGAGAAGCCAGCAACACGGCGTTTGACGTCTACCGCGTGCCAGCCGCACCTAGACCCTTTTTCAACCGTTGTTTGCGGTATTTTAAGTTCAGGGCACTTTAGTGGACCGGCTTCTCGACATAGATCGTCCTTGGTCACACTATCTGGCCACCGCAGCCACGCGGCGTCAAGGACCTAAAGAGAGGCTTCGAAAAGATACCCGATTGTGCCTCGATTCAGCCTTTCGGCGAAAAGGTAAACAACAGGTTTACATGAGCAGAACCGTTCGAAACACCTGAAATCGCTAGAACTGGTCATACATATGCCCATTCCTTAGCGCAAAGAAAACCGACGGTACACCTAACGCAAAATATATGTAATTAACCGGCAGGCACCACATCCGTTTAGCTAGGAATTCTAATGGGGTTGGCTTTACGATTGTAAGTAAAAAAAATTGGACGCCGAACAAAAACTACCAATTCAAAATGGCGCAGAAAGGCTCCGGCACGTCCCAGATGAAGCAAGCCCTAAAAAGTAGCAGTGGCTTAGCTCGTCTATGCCAGGATATACGTAGTGTGAGTTAAGGTTCAGCTGGTTATTCTTAGCTTTCCTGGTTGTCTAGTAATAGCTTGATTGTGATGCTGACTGCTGCTTCAATGACACACACACGGGATACGCGTTATGTGGCACATGTATATTTATCAAGCGGCTCGGGCGCAGGATCACCAATCACCCCATGTCTAAGCTGCTTCTACAGGCGCACGCCGGTGTTGCTGCGATGAACGAGCCATCGGTTTCACACCCGGCCACCCATCGCATGATCATCAATTGGACCGGGCCGCCACGTGCCGCGCTTGCGCAGCACGGCTCTTCAGAAGACACGCGAAGCTGCTCAACCTCGGCCAGTGTAGCTCACGCTACAAAAGAACAGAACTCCTGCTCGGGCGGTTGCAGGCAGGACAAGAAAGAAAAGATAAAGGAACGGATTCGAGATGTCCAGGGAGAAGGCACGCGAACAGAGCGATGGCAGGAAAATTCAATTTCCTACAACAAACAAGTGTTTATATCATCACGAGAGGATCAATACAAGGAGGGCAAACACGAGAGGTGTCGTAGCAACGAGCAATGAGCGGTGCCACAGCTCGCATGGGAAATCACAGTTCTGTACTTCAGACAGCTTTGACGTTGAGTGGAACTGCTTTACTTTTTTGGCCCAGTGGCCACTTCAGCTTGTTTGGCGGCAGCTTTCCTCTATCGCTCATTTTGTGGTTAAAAGTGGAGCCATTCCGCCATAGACGTGCTGGTTCAATCATCTTTTGTCATTTGCTGGATCCTGCCCCTGCTTCACGCTTCACTTTACGGCACGCATCAACATGTACAAAAGGCGTCATGGCGCGTACTTTATGCTCGAGCGAAACGCCGACGTAGGCCGTCGATCAGGTGAGGGATGCCGACACAAGGACACAGAGCGACTACGATTCAACAAATGAAAGAACGAGGAAATATATAAACAAACGAACGAACGAACCCACACGGACGCCTCGCGCTATCAAATGCCTCGCTCTTAAGTGACATGTACAGAAAATTTTCTTAGCTGCAAGGCATTTTCATTTCCCTTTTTTTTTTTTGAGGATGCAGAACAAAGGTGAACGACATCCCACCCTTAAACAGCTCCGTTGTAAACTGGTCCCCAACGCTGCCAGGGTTACTATGAAAGCTTTCTGTTTATATTACGCCGTAGTAAAAAGGTAGTAGGCTATTTATCCTCGATAAACTACAGCGTGTTGTAAGAAGGACACTACTCCTTTTAGACTATTTTATTTAGAAACCCTCTCATCGTTCTCACCCAAATCTTACGCAAAAGGTCTTCATCTAGCGCACATTTGTGTAACAATATCACGGGTGGCCACAGTACACCGTTTTTTTAGCGGTGTAAGATATGCGCCCGTGTAAAAAAAACGCGCCCATCTCCCCGCGAGGGGGGCTCGAGTAAATGCGTCGCATAGGGGGTGGGTGTATTGCGTTAACGTTTAGTGTTTGGGGGGTTGGTGCTATCACGTGTACACCACGCAGCTATCACGCCGCTAGCACGCCGCTGAGTCGCGAGCGCACGCCGCTGATGATGTAGTTTGAATGCGTCAACGATATAAGGCGCGTTCGTAGCCTTTGATTCTGTGTCGGTTTTGTGGCGCTGTGGGAACGGCACCATATACCTCGCGTTCCGCCCACAGGTAGTGAATGCGTTGTATCAGCAGCTTCTTGACGTAGTTTAAATGAGTCAAGTATATAAGGCGCGTTCGTAGCCTTTCATTCTGTGTCGGTTTTGTGGCGCAGTGGGTAGAGCACCATGTACCTTGCGTTCCGCCCGCAGGGTCGTGGGATCGAAACCAGGCGCCGGTAACTGTTATTTCTTTTTATAGTGTAGGGGAGGCTGGCTGCTGCGGACGCCGACGCACGGGTGACATCGTGAGTTATACAAATGCTCTGCATTTAAAATATGGCCGGGTGAATGTTTCCGTACGCAAATACATACAAATGCCAAAAGACTTAGGTTGCGCCCATAGACAAACGAGTTTTAGATGCTACGCTGAGAGGAGCATCTCTTGCCGGCGGCCCTGTCCTTCCTGCGTCGTTGTGGTCCGCGTCCGCACAGCTGCGTCTCTCCTCCGCTCACCCCCTCTCCTCTCACCGTGATATCGCGCCCTCTCCCCCAAATTCTGTGGCGCGCGCAGTACGGCGCGCTCTCTCACTCCGCCGGTGGGCGGCGCTCTGCGCATGTGCAGCGGCCTCTCTCTCCGCGGTCTCCTCTCTTTCGGGCGCGCTGCGCATACAAGCGGAGGGCCGCGTTCCGGTCGGTCTCTCTGTCGACGGTCGTCCGCGCTGCGCTTACAAGCAGATGGCCGCGCTCCGGCCGGTCTCTCTGTCGACGGTCGTCCGCGCTGCGCCTGCTCTCTCTCTCTCTCTCTCTCTCTCTCTCTCTCTCTCTCTCTCTCTCTCTCTCTCTCTCTCTTTCGCATTACAAGACGATTGCTCACGCAATTCGAGTAATCGACCCAACGGAAACGCACAATGGAACCCCCTTCAGCGTCGCATCCCACCAGGGTTCCCGCGAGGAGAGGTGGGTGCAATTTTTTTTCATCGTCAACAAACAGAAACTAGTATAATGTGCTGTTGGGCTAGTTGGTGCATTATGTATCACAAAACGTGCGCTAAAAGGACATAGAGACTGACAAAGGAAGACGGACGATGCGCAACTCACAACTATTTATTTGCAGGAACAGAAGTTGCCTTAAATAGGCTTCTACAAGACAGAAAAAACACAAAAGCAGATAGTAAAATCGATGGCAACACCACAATACTCAGAGCCCGCCTACCGCTTCTTGTCTAAAAAAACGAAACTCATTGCTAAAAAAGTGGTAATGATGGTTCACTGATACACCCCTCGCAATTTTTTTTAATTAAGTAGGATTCTGAAAGCTCACTCGCCACAGTGTCATGGTTTCTGTCAATGATAATGGTTTCTTTGAGGCGTGGCGTACAACCACAATCACGGCAATGCAAGGGAAAGTGTGATCCTGTGCCTATCTTGATTGATAAATCGTCCTCCCTGAGGCGATCATTTATGCAACGTCCGCTGTGCCCAATATATACCTCGTCACAAGTGAGCGGTATCTGGTAAACTATGCCAACTTTGCATCCCACGTACTCTTGGCGTGATTCTTACCACATGCATTAGGCTTCTTTTTTTCCGGCGACACGGCTGCACAACCCACCTAGCTTGCGTGTGGTGCAGAAAACACAATCGGAACCCGATACTTCGTAGGAACCCACATAAGGTTGTGAGCTACTTAATGGGAATATGGCACCACCTCAGGCCTCGTTTTCTTTTTGGCTGCAACCTTAGGTTTGACCCGCTTACGCTTTAGTTTTTGAAGCAACGCCTCAGAAACAGCCGCCAGTAGTGACCGAGGGTACCGGGCATCCAATATTCGAGAGACCTGGGGGTAAAACTGGTTTGCATACGATAAGTACAAGACTTTTGTATAGAGGACTCCAAGCACATCAAGGCTATCGCACGTTTTACAGTTTTTGAGTCAGCTGATTCAAAGGGCAGGATCCCTTTGGTCGCGCGGGGACAAAACATTCAACACACATGTTTTTCTGCTACGCAGAAGTCAATATCTAAAAACCTCAGGTTATGCCCCTTTTGCATTTCGTGCGTAAACTTCAAGCTGCCACCCAAGTTTCTGAACGTCGCTAAAACTTCTGCGACGCTTTCTCGGTAACTCAGACCCTCCCGCCTTTTCAAAACGATCAAGCTGTCATCCACGTATATAAAGATTTTTTGGACCATTCCACTGTCCATATCACGTAGTAAATTA
Source organism: Haemaphysalis longicornis (assembly GCA_013339765.2). Lineage (NCBI taxonomy): Eukaryota > Metazoa > Arthropoda > Arachnida > Ixodida > Ixodidae > Haemaphysalis > Haemaphysalis longicornis. The sequence goes on from CM023449.1 coordinate 110,132,515, forward strand.
CAGTGTAACCACGAAAAAAAATTGCGCCTCAAAGAAACCATTATCATTGACAGAAGCCATGACACTGTGGCGCGTGAGCTTTCAGAATCGTACTTCATTAAAAAAAAATTGCGAGGGTTGCATCAGTGAACCATCAGTACCACTTTTTAGCAATGAGTTTCGTTTTTTTAGACAAGAAGCGGTTGGCGGGCTCTGAGTATTGTGGTGTTGCCATCGATTTTACTATCTGCTTTTATGTGTTTTTTCTGTCTTGTAGAAGCCTGTATAAGGCAACTTCTTTTCCTGCAAATAAATAGTTGTGAGTTGCGCATCGTTCGTCTTCCTTCGTTTGTCTGTATGTCCATTTAGCGCAAATTTTCGTGATACATAAACAGAAACTAAACGCACCGGGTGCATTGAATAACAACTGACAAGGAAATTCAGATTGCAACCTCTGTGTAACTTTCTTGCGCGATCAAGGCAGCCGTTTCCACAAATACATTTTTGAAGACGCTCTTTCTTGTTGGAACACCCTGTGCAGAACTGAACGCGAACGTAAATATCCGTAAATATTTTACAGTGTTGTGGTTAGAGCTAGTTCTAATCCATTTACCATTTTTAAGTACCAGATATTTAGACACAGGTTGAAAATAGACATGTCTAGAGCATGCATCTCCTTATCGACCCCTGTCTCAATGTTTGGCGCTTGAAAATCTTATTACGTAAATGTAGTATAGGTAAATGTCGTGAATACCGTACGTAAAAGCACACGATGTTCGTTTGCGCAAACCCGTTAATTTCCTAGAGGCCGAGACAATGTCTGAAAATAGGGTGGCACTTTCTGGAATTTTTCAGTTTAAATGGAATAAGTTGTGTTGGAAATAACCATAACACTTTTTTATATTTTAATATGATGAATTGTTGTTTTTCGGATAGGTGCTTTTATATTAGAGACCTCATGTCATATTCCTTTCTAAAACGCTAAACAAGAAATATTTGAAGCATCTACACCCTCGGAAATTATACGTCGCTAAGAAGCAGTAGGAGCAAGCTCTCCTTCAGGGAAGCGAGGTTTGTCACTGTTCTCACAGAATTCCGGGGAGTAATTATTGCGTTGTTACTTTTGCAGTAGCGCGAGCGTCCCGAGTTCAATTTACACAGCACCGACCAGCGATCGGCTTTATTCTGTCGCTTGCAGCCCTCCCATATTTATTAGAATATAGTAAGTTCAGAAACGCATATTGCGTTTCTACATGGAAAGCACGCTCTCACAAAGTAAGTGTAGAACATATAAAAATTCTATAATGGCAATTCCTTCAAACGAAAAAATAAAATCAATGGTCTAGCAGTTTCGACATCGTGCACGAGCCACCCTAGTTTCCCCTACCCTGCCATCATTTTAAGCGTTCCCATTCTGTTTTTCTGTCGTTCCCACCAGGCGAGCAAACGGAGACTGTCCACTTCTCCAGAGGGTTTTTGATACTCCTCGGTGGCGTTCACGTCTTACTATCCTATGAAATATGCATGACGTCACTGTCGTTCCGCTGCCAAATGCTAATGATTCCGTGGATATACGGCCCTCGAATCCTACATGTCCTACTGGGTTCCCAGTACTTTAGTACACGCGGTACTTTTTCCGCTATTTGTGTACTTGTTTGTAGTGTAGGAAGTAGTGCTTGTTGGGCTGTATATGGAAACCGATTGTGTATCTACCTGTCTATGTGTCTGTCTGTCTGTTTGTCTGTTGGTCTGTCACCCGAATCAACCGGTCGTATCGTGACCCACAACTGGGCCGCCGAAAAGTAACGCGTCAGCCGCATATCGCCCGTGGGATTTTATTGGTCACGGGACCATGGATGGATCAATGCACCTTACTAATGGAGAAGAAGCTAACGGAGAAATGCAGGAGAAATGGAAAAGAAGTTTGCTTTAGAGGAGCGCGAAGGGAGGAGAGAATAAAAAAGAAAGGATAAATGTAATAAGACAGACGAAGAAGAAAACACATGCACCCCCCCGTCAAATGACGACGATGGTTGAACGCGAAGCTTTCTCTTCACGGATCCTTTGGTTTCCCGTCCAGGTTTTCCCAACTGCTTCGACCGTGTCGAAATGGAGAAATCGGTTCGACGCCGGCTTCATAGCGGGAGGGACCGAGGTTCGATTCCGGCCACCCGAAGTGTTTCTTTCTTTCCTTCGGCGTTTCCGCGTTGAAAACGTCATCACTATGCGTCATCACTTTAAAGTTTTGTAGATAGAGGAGGCTATGTGAAAACAGGAGGGAGAGGTAGGTGGTAACAAGTGCGTTGCGTGTGGGGACAGCGTGGGAAAGCAAAGAGATAGATGATGTTGCCTAGTAGTGGGTAGAAGGAGTTCCAGGGGAGGTAGAGAAATATCAGGAAAGTGGAGGAGGAGAGGCCGAGAAAAAAAGGCGGTGAGGGGCACTTAAGTATAGCGGAAGAAGGAAGGCATAATAGAGTCAAATGGGGTTGGCAAAAGAATTGGGCGATCATCCGCACTGATCGTCCGGCCAAAGTTGGTGTGCGAAACCCCTCAAATATCCTTCCTGTTAACTGATTCTGTCCTGTTACCAGCTCGCACTAGAATTGCCTTCCATCCTCCATTTTTTTCATCAGTGACGCTGCGCATTTTGAATCCGCCCTCAACGACCATTTCTTTTAACTGCCCGACTGTTTTTTTCGTTGTTGTTTATGGTTTTAAGTTCTCCTTTCTGTAACGCTTCACGGGCTTGAGAGCAAAACAAATGAAATGAAATGAAATGGAATAAGCATGAATCCAATATATGCAGAATGGGTACAGGAAGAAGTGAAATCGCATGAGGAAGGTGTGGTAGCGAGAAGGGGTGACACGCATCATCATCCAGAGCCCATTCATGTCCCCTGGAATACATAGGCATCTCCAATTCATCTTCAACCACTCCTGATATGGTCTTCTTGAGCCCATTCTATGCCACCAAACGTTCCTATTTCGGGAGAAAATACCAAGGGGATTGGGAGGTAATCGAATAGATACAGGGCGATAGGGATAATATTAGGTAAAGGAGAGCGATGAGAATTGAGGTGTGGGGAATAAGAAAGAAGATATTGAAAGGAGAAAGCAGAAGGAAGGGGGAAGAGAAGCAGCAGAAGATAGAAGATCGGATGGCACTGATTGTGAATGAAAGTGGTAGGACTGAGAAAGGTTGAGGAAAAGGGCATTGTAAGGGGAAGTTAAGAAGGAAACAAATAGAGGGGAAAAGACACGGGAGTAAAGTTAGCGTAGAGATATCTGCGCGGGAGTGGGGAAGGGGAACGTTAAAAGGGTGACACTGAAATGTAGCATTGAGGCAGTGTGGGTGCTTCAAAGAGTATAAAGGGACAGAAGAAGGTGAATGAGAGGATCGAAGGCTGAGGGGTGGAACATGATGGTATGAAGCGGAGAAAAAAGAGGCCGTTCTGCTGCTTCGCAAAGAAAACGGCGGGAGATTTTTCTTCCAGAATGTTACCGTCGAGAGCTTGTTGCTGCTCCTAAGGAGTGGGTACCGGTCCAGCGTGTGTTGTTGGTGTACCTTGGCGTACGAGGATGCGTGCTCAAGAGGACTCATATTGGTATATGGAACCAAGCCCCGGCTCTCTGCCCCGGGGCTCGCCGAAAACACATGACACATGTAGGCGCTGTGTGGCCGCTTTAAGTAAAGCCTCTGGGGTGGAGTGAGTGCAAGCAGGTGATAACTTTGACATTTACACGCAGTGCAACCGTACGGGCACTAAGAAAATGTGTTCCTTGCAGCCGTGTAGCTGTGTTACGGGTGGATATAAACTGTGCGTGTCGCATTTTGCCATGCACCTGCATTAAAAGTTGCTTGAAAAATTTCGTGTTGCATGTAGGCGATGCACATTACGACATAGAGACGTCGCCTTTGTTAAGTAAATTTATTCACCTTTCAGATTTACCAGTTTCAGGAACGAAAACTACTATACCCGATTATTTGTATCACGCTTCTTTAACTGCAAAAGCATCGGATATTGCGAAACACGTTGTGTGTGACTCGTTCGAGTGGTCGTTTGAGCTTTGATAACGCTTGCGTTCTAAGGACGTCTGCTCTTTATCAGAGAAGCTGGTTCTGCCATAACCAATGCAAGGTGAGCGCAGTGAAACCAAGAAAAAGTGTTTTCTTTGAGATTATTTCGATATAAATATTCTGAAAATCACATTAAATCTATTTATTTCACTGATATGGTAGCCTATCCCGCAATCGTACGCTAAACAGAAATTCAGAAAAATTTTTGGGGTTTATGCTTTCAAACTAATCGTTCTCAATACAAAATGTTATGATTTTGAGATTCATTTCTACGAAACACATGCCCTACTTTGGTCCTCACGTGAGTGAGGTTCAATTTACACAAGACGGTCTCTGTTCCAGAAAGGAATCATAGTTATTTGTTCTTCTGTTTTGTGCCAAAGGGAAAATGGTTCTTAATATAGGATATCATGCACGTCGTTTTTATTAAGTGATGTACAACACATTTTCGCATATTAACTGGACCCATAAGGGAATGAGAATATTTAGTCCATCATAAATACAACTCAATTGCGGCGGGAATTGATGAACATGTCTGTCGTAATCAGATCAATTCCAAGAATTAGATCAAAAAGTGACATTCGATTAAAGGTCACAGTTAACAATAGTACAATTGACAGCCACAAACTCATCTTCAAAACTTACAAATCCACATAGAGAAAATTATTTCACCTGTACATCAATAAATTTAAGAGTCTTGAGCTATAGGTCAGAATTCAACGATAGGTAACAGCATATTGACATGTAATGAAACTATAGGATTGTTATACACATCAGCCAAAGATTTCAGTGCTTGTCTAATCGGTGGCATTTTTGACACAGTTAAAAATGCGATTAGAGATTAGAGCACCGTTAAGCTTAGTAAACCGTGGGCCATAAGTTTTGCAACACACCGATAAGTAAAATTATTTATCTGTTGCAGCTGTGGTGGCCCTTTCGGGAGTGAAATCTATGGTTGGACGGACGCCCATGTGGTCGGGGTGGGTCATTATACAACGGGGAATAAATTTCGTGAGTATAAAAATATCATGCGGAAACGGCTTTACAACCCTAACATTTTAGGAACAGTTTCATCTTCGTTTAACAAATAGATGAAACTGAACGGTATAACCAGGGCTCCTTGAAAAGCTGTTTGATAGGGTGCGTATGTTTCGAGGACGCAGTAATCCTTAGAACTCTTTTATGCACTTGTCCTACAACTTCATCTCTGTCTCGCATGGTGTGTAGGTTTGCACTTCCACATATCATTCATTGGTAATTATTGTAGAATATTTCACCAGGTTGTTATGTGTGAGCAAATTTTATTGCTACATACAGAACTGTGGTGCGCACCCACTCTCGTTATGGTGAATTATATAGCTAGACTGTCATGTATGAGCACGGTTTTGTTGCTTTATAATTGGCACAGTAGTTTTATTTTGTTCCTAAACTTAGTTGAGAGCACACGAGAACGCTATATACGTATTACTTACTTGGGATACTATTCCTGAGCTTTTTATTTCATGAAGAATTGGAGTGCAGTGCACACTAGGCTAGTGGGTCCCATATTATTTTCAAGTAACAAATTACTGTAATGAACGCTTTTTTACTCACTAGGGACGCTAAATAGTACACCATTCGGAGACAGGAATCCGGCAGAACAGCTGTAGCTGAGACATGCTCTTCAATGTAATTTCGAGATATTGGCTCGACGCAGAATTGTAATGCACCGGAAGCGGTAGAGTAATATGAGCTTTGAGCAGATTTATATTACACTAAGGTGTTTAGAATAAAGCATAAGTTTCGCTACTTCTATTTTTGTATGAGGGCTTTCGGCATTTCCTGAAGCGATTCCCCACTCAGATACTCCACAAGCCATTGCCTGAGGCTGGACGTTAACGCCGGATGCAACTTTCTTTTTTCAAGTAAAGATAGGAAACTCGAACTAGCAAATGCCCTGGGGAAATGAGCCGGAACCTCGATCATGGTAGAAAGCTTTTAGTCGAGGCTTGACTCGAAGTAGAGCCTAATTGGGGGTCTGCATTTAAGAGGCTCCTAATCACCCCGGAAATGCTTAAAAATATTTCTTGCTTTTCAAAGCCGATGCTCCACTTTGTCCGGCATTTTTTTTATGTACCTGGGCTCTCGGGCGTGAAATAAATGCGATTTAAAATAGAACAGAGAACAAGTAGAGTAGGAATGCTTCTTTTCAGTTTTGAACTTCCTTTCTTGGTAACAAATAAAGAAGGCATCTCTCCTGATTTGCCTTCTTGTCTGGAATTTCTGATCTCGAATGCGGGCAAGGGCAACAGATCACGTGGAGATCTGGTGTAACTTGAATACCAAAATAGCTACCTTGTTTTAAAGAGAATGAGTGGGGTTCAATCGGTTTCTATGCACACGGACTACGTCCACATTTACAACATGTTTTAATTTGAAATGATTTTTGCTTAACTAGGCAAAGGACCTAAAGTGGCATTCAAATTTATCAACCAAATTTCTGCCAACGGATGAGATCATGGAGTAGGCTTTGGAGCCAAAATACTACTAGCACAAATACTAGCACAAATATATACGTATTTACAACATACAAAAATCTACTTCACCCCTAATGAATCTAGATGTACCCGATCTCGTTTTGGTTTTGTAACCACGGGCGCATTTCTTCGGTTTTTCAACCTATCTAGAACTTGCTTCGTTTAATCAAAATCTTCACTTATAATGTTTTCATTAATTATACCATACCGTTTCCCAAATATTTCTCATTCATTATAGCTGGTAAGAATGAAGCAGCTTTAACCACGTTATAACGTTATAAAACCGTGACAGCAGCGCCGCTGCCCTGACTATCGGCGTTGTGTCATGTGCAATCGTCAGGCTCCACACCACGTCAAAGAAGCCTTGAATATTGGTTCACTTGCGCTCCCGCATAACTAATGATTGAATGCTGCTACATTTCTCTCTGCAAGTGCCAGCCAGTCACCGACGCGCCGCACTCCCAGCCGCTCAACTCGCTGATAAACTCGCACGGTATTTCTTCAAACGGCTCTACTTCAGGTGGGAAAGTCTAATATCACATTAACTTCTCGTCAGGGTGTATTTTCTTCTCTTTGTGCATTCAAGTCGTGCGCGCACTGACAAATTGTGCGGGCGCCGTCGTTGCTGGCCTCACTTGTACGGACGCTTTTACGCTGACATTAAAGTCTCCCTGCGGACGTTTTGTGCAACACATGCTCAAAATGGTAGCGATTCTGCCCGAAATTTATGAAATGACATACATAAGACGCAAGAAAGAGAAACGAGCATATTTCTGTGTATTCAGGTGATGGCGTCCGTCGCGTCTACGTAAAAATGCAACTATTTCCTTATGGAACGAAGCACCCTGCCCCGGTCCCCCCGCACGGATATGTTTGTTCTGTGCACTATGGGTGCAATTGGGGCAGGGTTTGAACTGCGAAGAGAAGCAAAGCCGACAAATTTGCACGGGAAAGCACAAACCTTGTGTGCGGCCGGAAAAAAATACAAATAAACGCAATATGAAAAAAAAAGGCACTAAAAGCGAGCTTACGCATGCTATTTACGTCATGTTTTCGCGTCAGGAGTCCTGTCAACAATAGGTTTTAGTTGTTTTATGGCGTCAAGTACAGTTGAAAAGGGTCGTGCGATTTTATACTTTTCCCTCTGCTTTTAAAAGAACTCTGAAATGTGAGTTGTAACAAGAGCGGTTTATATTTGGACAGCTGGGATGAATGCAATAATATTACGGTGTACGTATATATTAATGTGGTAAAAATGCATCGGTCACTTCACTTTTCTGGGTCTGTTGGTGGCGATGGTCTTATGCATACCCCTTAACACCCGTCTCCTGCTTAACGTGATTGCCGTTACAACCGCGCAATTTTTATGGCAGGCAAATTTAGCGAATTTGTCAGGGTTCGTTCAAGGACAATCTGCACAAAAATCACGAAACCCAACAAAGAGAGAAAATGAACAGACATAGAGGGGTCACCCCTGTCTTTCTGGTGTTTCGCAACTTTTGCGCTCTTTCTTGTTCAAAAACTTACCAACTCGTCCAATCTTTTGTTTAAGTGTGGTTCGAATGCTCTGGGTATTCCTGTCTGGCTTTTAATCAATATCAGCTGCTCTTCTTTAACTCTTTAACCAATGGTGGCTATAACTGCCAAGTTTTTAAATCTGCCAATATCATTTCCTGCCTCGGTTTTGTCACACCTGCCTGCCTCTCTTCGTGCGCGAGATCGTCACTAATCGTTAAAATTACGACAACCGATTGTCTCTCTCGAATGTCCAGCTGTATATCAACTTATTTTTGAAAAGAAATCTCTGTTTATAAGTATATATTTGTTTGCAGCTTAGTGCTTGCGTACAAACTGCCAAATAATACCTTGTATAATTGATTGCTGTAGGGTTTAACGCGCCGATGCAACGCAGGCGATGAGGCACACCCCAGTGGAGGGCTCCATAATTATTTTGACCACCTGGGGATCTTTACCGTGAGCCAAAATCTCGAACACAGAGGCGTTCTTGCTTTTCGCATGCATGAGAAAAGCGGCAGCCGAGGCCGGAAATCGAACCCGCATCCTCGTGCTCAGCCGCACAAGGCCTGAGCCATTAAGCCCCCGCGGTGGATCCAAATAATGCCGCTGGGCACATAACCAGCCAAGGAATCAGAGCAAATGTCGTACCACCTATCCTTAATCATCAACTACAGGGCCATGTGGAAAATAACTCAGGGACAATCTGTTGCTTTATTTAAGTGTTGTTTTTAATGTCTAGCATTATTCGCCAAGTACCAGCTTCCCCAGCCAAGATGGTGTAACGCCCTGCATTTGCACAAAAATCTTTAATTAACAGAAGTAACACAATTATTTGCTTTAACGGCTTAAACAGATACAAATGGTCGAAAATAATCTTGAAAAACGATATAAACTTAGGAGTAATGTAAAAAATGAAATTTTGACAAAAATTATCCCCCGCAATAAGATGTGCACCTTATACACCTGTAACAAAAAAACGAAGAATACGCCAGTAAACTTGCAAACGAACATTCCAAATGCGAATGAAAAAATAGTGGCAACTAGGAAACCGTGTAGCGTCCTGCATTTTCACAAAAATTCATGCTTGGCGGAAGTAACACATTTATTGGTTATAATAGCGTAAGTGAAATTGCTCTAACAGGTTTCAAAACCAGAAAATACGAAAAATAGAAATAAACAGTTTTCACTAAAGGATCTCACCAAATCAAAAACATACATTGATATATCGGCTCCATGATCAGAATACAAAACAAAAGAATTTCTGCAGTCTGCACTACTGGCCCAAGACTGAGAATTGGGGGAGCTCGCAGCCTCACATAGCTTATTCTTAGTTCGGCTATGTCTATGCGGGGTATGCTTGGAGACTTGGTCAAGTTTTGTGCTTGGTGTCGTCGTTAGCTCTCCCCGAAATAGAATGAACACTCGGTCATTTAAGTGTCTACGAGGTAAGTCAGCCCATAACTGCGGATCTTCTGCTACTCTCTGACGTTTCGCCCCCGCTTTACCAGCGCAAAATTCGGGATTGGACCTGGAGCCGAATTGTCTAAAACGACGGGGCGTCGCTTTGAAACGACGGGGTAGCGCCATGCAAATGCATGTGTTCTGGGGTTGGGGCCGTCGCTTTGGGGTTACCAGCAAGTAGAGTGAGCTGCAGAAAAGCGCTCTGGCAAGGGCGCGAAGCGACACCCACTTCCCCCCCCCGTCGTTTCACTTGTCGCTTCGCGCCCTTGCCACAGCGCTTTTCTGTGGCTCACTCTACCTGCAGAGAACCCCAAAGCGACGGCCCCAACCCCAGAACACACGCATTTGCATGGCGCTACCCCGTCGTTTCAAAGCGACGCCCCGTCGTTTTAGACAATTCGGCCCCTGGTCGTCGCTTCCGTTCTCGAATACCGACGCTGCGGCCTTCATGCCGCGGTTCCTATTCTTCGCGAGTGACGCTCTTCAGTCGCCCGTGCTCTGACATCGCCAGACACCCGGCGTGCCGCACCTTTCAGTGCTTTCTCTCTTTCCTCTGGCGGATTTGCTACTTAGCGCAAGCAAATCCAGCTACATTATTTTAGTGTACTGTTACTTTATTGATCTGTAGTTCACTTCAGAGTTCATTTTATTTCTTATTCCAGGCGTTCACATGAGCTTTTTGTTTTGAAATTTTTCGTCCTGAGAAGTAGTTTCTGCCGTCGGTGGCAGGCTGGGCAATCACGTGACTATGGCCGGCTGGCAAAAAAGAAAGGGGGTGATAGGAGCGCGCCACATTCAAAACAGTTGCTGCTCGTATGACGTATTTCCTCGGCGCGGTCCAGTCTGCCTATCTGCTTTTAAGGCGGAAGCCTGGCGATACGTATTAGCAACTTCTTTTCTAATACATTGTACTTGCGCCTTTTTCCTCGCTTTCGTTATTTGTCTTTTGGCACGGAATAATTTGAGCAACTTCTTTTCAGCTATATGGTGTTTGCGTCAGTTTCTTCTATTTCATTTGTTCGTCTTAGTGTGCAAGCAGACTCGAACACGCCACAGCCTCCCTAGAATCGGGGTTCTGCGAGGGTGGTGTGCACCTGTCCTACTCCCGTGACATTACGTTCAGGGTTCTCGCTTCACGCACTATTCTACAACTGTTACGTTTCAAATTCACAGTGTTGTGAATTTTTCCGTCCCGGCACGTTAGTTGCTCAAAGCTTCAAATTTGCGGTACAATCCCCCCAGTGGCCGGCCATGTGTTACGAAGGAAGAATAGCAACAAAGGGCAACAACTTTTCAGATTTATTTGTTTATTTTATTTTGCTCTTCTCCGCTTTTGTTCAAAGAAGCTCTCCACAGTCGTTTTTTCTTCCATAGAGGTCAATCCTCTCATATCCCTCTCTTCTTTCGCGCCCTCCCCACTCCAGCTTACCCTCCCTCTGGCGTCACTCGGTTACTTTAATTCTTACCTCCCCCTTTACTCGCTTTTCATGCTCAGCTTATTCCCATACGACGGCGACCCTGAACAAAACCCGTTGAAATGTGCAAAGATCGCCTCTGACAATAGGCATGTGCCGTCGATTGTATTCTAGCGATGGTATTGAACGGATGCAACAGGCCATCAGCTATCGGGGTATGCACGGTTACAGCAGGCAACCATGTGGAGGAGTAAGGTAGGGTCTAGTCCAATCGAGACGCTGAGGATATGCCACCAAGACGTGTCAAGGGAAGGACTGTTGTTGTAAACTTTATTAGAAACGAAGGCCAAATGCCACGTGGGGGGAAGGGAATGGGGAGGGTGAAGCACTGTTCTTATGATGCCGGCTTCAAGGGTTCTCTTCAGTAGTGCAGACCACTGCTAAATTGCCCGTACTAGGCCGCTTTTGTGGCATAAAGGATGATTTTGAAGTGTGTGTCGTCTGAGAGGGATTTTGGGTCGATGTAGGTTGAGGTATCGTGGTGAGGGGGAGTGAATGTACTAAATCAAGAAAACTTGGCGCCGTGCCAGATGAGTGGTGGAGATCGGCTGCGATGGAGGGGTGGAGCAGTGGTGGCCGTGTAGGGACATCGGGGGCGTGGGGATAATACATTGTCGAATGGTCTTTGGTGCCGTACAGGTGTTGGTGAGGAACTTATTCAAGACGATCTCTTGTGCTCGGGTCAGGTTGGGGAAGGAGGTGAGGTGGCCTGCAGGGGTGAGTGCTGAGGCAGTTGTTTCAGCTGCTTGAATCTACGGAGCCTGATTGCGGGGCGAGAGAGGGGTCATCGTCAGGGTAGTAGGGCCGGGGGTGGTGCGAGAAGGCAGGCGCCGCGGGTCAATCGGAGGCTATTGTGAGAAGGGCCTTCTGTGTAGCCACGTGAGCTGCTTGTTTCCCAGGAGCGGCTGGTTCATGACCGGGGGTCCAGCCAATTCGGACGTGGCAGCCTGATGTTTGGAGCGCAGTGATTTGATGAATAATGTGGTGGACAGAAGGGTGGGTGGACATGGAATGACAAAGTTCTTGGAGAGCTTCATATCAGTCTGTTAAGATGCGAAGGTTAGGGGGGATGGGGAGATGGTAATCGTACATGAATTAGTCGAGATAATCCTGGATAGCGATGAGATCCGCGTCCGTTGAAGTAAAATTGGCAATACGGTGATATTGGGCTCCCATGATGGATAAATTGTCCGGGCTGATCCATGCTGTGCCGACGTGTGGGTTTATGTGTCTAGCGTCGGTGTAGACGTCAATTTCACATGGTTGTTTAGTTAAAGCAAGGCGTCGGCAGCGTTGCTGTCGAAGCTTGGGCATTCTGCGTGCGACGGGTTCAGAGGTCACGGATTGAGTGAAGTGGGGCCACTGTCGGGGGGTATTAGGGCTAGAAAATTAGGTAGGGGAATATTCCTTCGTTGATCCCACGCGGTGAGGAGCACGCCTTGGTGGGTGAGTGGTCGTTTAATATTGTATTGATACCTTTGTTCTTGAATGATGCGGTCAATTGGTGGGAGGGTCGCTGCTTTTTGGAGGTTTGCAATTTTTGTATGACGATGAAGGCCAGTGATGGTGGGTAGGCTGGAATTCTGAAGAACTTGTAGCGTGCGTCGTTGGGTGCAGTTGAGGTCATAATGTGTCCCTCCGTAGGAAAAAATGCCCACCGCAACTGCTCTGCCGAGGTTGGTGATAGCCTTTTTCTTGGCTCCCCCATGTTTGTTTGAGAGCCGTCGGAGGGTGTCCTGCACGAAGTTCCATTTCTGCTTAGGGCATTAAGCCATATTTTGGGTCTGTTTCTGGTTCCAATGTAGACTCCAAAGGGTTTAATTGGTTCGAGTCTGGCTGACACAGAAATGGAGGCGACACTGACTTCAAGTGGCACGTAATCTGTGGGAGGTTGACGTCCGAAGATGACGAGGAATTCTGTTTTGTGAGGTGCGAGGGACAGGCCAAGGTCGGGGAGGACCTTTTCGAGTCCCGTCACTGCCCGCTTGGAAGTCGGTAATCATGGCGTCTTTATTTGGGTATTGGGCTGATTTGGTCCGTATTGTAATATCGTCGGCGTAGATGGTAAAGCGGCTGTGGACTAATTGGTGATCCGTCGTGCTATTCTGGTCGTAGCTAAGTTAAAAAGAGTTGGGCCAAGTATGGAGCCTTACGGTACACCCCTGTCAATGTAAAAGACTCGGGGAGACCAGCCGGGTGGGGTTACGTATAATTGAATGGGGCGAGCTTCAAGGAAGTTTCGGATACAGGTTTGAGCTTTCTGGCTGGGAAATGGCTCAGCAAGTTCTTCGGTGATTGCTGGTTGGCTAAGACTTTGAACCCCATGAGGTACATGCGCGAGAACCGAGCTGGGTTATCTCGAGGCTCGGACCTGCGTCCTATCGGCTTCACCCCTGCGAATAAATTTACCCCCTCAACCGGCTATGGGTGCGTGGGCTGTCTCCTTGACAGTATATGTACTACGTATAAGCTGTCCTACCAGTAACCTTTAACAATAAATGCGCATCACGCAACCCCTTAAGGGAGTCTGTCTGCCGCGCTGATGACAAACAAAATGCACAGTCATGCAGCGGTTCGTTCGAAACTGTTTTGGGAGCAGACGATAACTGAAGCGCACGCTCCAGCTGCAGACGGATAGACGCGCAGTAGGAACCTGCGGAAGCCATGTCCACCAAACCACCTATACGGAAGGCGAGGTCTGGGAAACACGTCTCCTCTGACCGTATAAGCGCACATGCCGGTTGAAGGTCGAGTGGTAGCGGTCGATGGTGCGGTCGCCACCAACGCTTCTGTAGAAGCTCCCCGTCGCATAAAACCGGAAGCGCACACTACACTTGCTCCTCGACAGTCGTTCAGCAAAAGCCGCCTCTAAGTGATCGCAAACTGGGGTCTGTCGCTAGACGACTGCACAACCAATGCACAGCACATTTTTGATAGCTAAAAAAGAGCTTGAATTCCGCCTTCTGTTTGAAAGACCTATCGGGGTCATTATTGTACACGTTTCAATTTGAGACGAATTATTGTGTGGAGACCGCCCGCTTACCCAATGCAAGGCAATAACATGATGCCTAGAGTGGCACCTGACGAGTGGTGAGTACGTATCATCTAATTATAATTATAATTCTCCACTTTTAGGGGCGAAAACACCAAAGGGGTCGGGCTGTTGGCGTCTCATGTCGTCGTCGTCTTTTGTCGTCGTATTCTCGTGTGGTCACGTGTACTAAAACACCGGGACACTCGTTTTGCAACGCCTCGCGCTAGAAAGTTTCATCTCAATGGCAAAAAACGCGTAGTAAGGAACACATTGGGACACCCGTCATTCGTTGGTGCTTGCTTGCTTGGTTCTATTTCGCTTTGTACTCGCTTTAACTTTATTATTTGCAGGTCTCCGTTTAGAATTTCCCTTCTCCTCCGTCTAAGTAATTGGCATGTAGCGTATATATATCAGCGCACCGTGTAGCAAGAGAGAGGCTTAGAATCTTTGAGTACACTGCATGATTCGCCCCTCGCCAGGTTTCACGTTCCTGGAGAAGGCCCGGTATTTTCTGGTGGCTTTCCGCCTTTCGGGTACTGTGGCCGATATTTCACCAACCACCGTTCTTAGCCCAAACACATGCCAAAAAAACGGGAATTCGTCCTGCCATTCCAATAGGTGATATGCTAAAACTAGAGACCGGATTTTAGGGAAATGCCTACTTTCTTTCTTGCGTTCCTATCGCCCCGCTTTGATATATGACCATTAATTACATGTTAAGAAGGGCTTAATGGTGCTTTTATAGTGCCCATATATGCCATTTTGGCGTTTCGTGCCTGAGTGTTTAAAAATTCCTATAAATGCCTTTTTTCAAAATCACCAACAACAGACCACTATTTATCTTCAAGATTCGATTTCGAGTAGAGTTTGAAGTCGTTATTCCCATTACCGGGGAGCTTCAACTGTGGGGAAATCTGGAGTTCAACCCAGTCTTCTACTTCAACCAACGACCGGAAAACAGTTGCTAGCACCGGTAGAATGGCTCGCTCATTCTGAGTGAAAAGAGGCAGAATTTTGAATTAAATAATTGGGAGGTCGTGGTAGTTTACTATTGTTTCCCCAATTTTCACAGTAATTTTTAGACTACGCTTCGCGTGCTCTCTAAACAGGGTTCTCCAAACAGTCACATCGTCGTTTCTAGAAGCATACTCGAATCCAACTATGTTTACAGTGCAATGGTGGAGCATCGAACACGCCTTAGTTAGCAGATAACTCTCACATTGATCAGGCACGGCGAACCATCACCATGCACCGGCGTTTCCTTACGCCTCAAAATATACACTGCCGAAAGGTTCTAAAATACGTATTCCCATCAAAAATCTCTGGCTGCTAAACACCCTTTGAAAAATGCTCTTCCATTTGTGGAAGTGTATTTGGCAGTGTTGCGACGTTTTTCCTGAATAATTGGCATTTTACTGTATATGAGCAATTTTCCATAGTAGGGTTTAACTGTCCTCATGTAAGATCATGTTAGTGTGTTGATAAATCGTCCTCACTCGCATTTATTGTCTGTGTTTCTTTTTGCGGCGTCGTAATAAATTGCGACAGAGACATAAAGAAACCGCCGTTTAGAGAAGTATTTCTATGTTTAAGTTGTTCTGTGTCATGCCTGTTTCACTATATTCGACGCTAGGTAAAATGAGAGGTGCCATTGAAAATAAATGTGGATAGTAGCCTTGTGAATTAACTCGACGGATTGCCACTAGTCTCGCCGCTTAAAGGGACAATTGCACAGCTATGTTTGGCGCCTTGTGCCACCATAAACAAAACACTTTTTGGTTTCGCGGTCGAAGATGCAGGACGCGGACGACGTCGTTTAAATTTGATTGATTGATTGATTGATTGATTGATTGATTGATTGATTGATTGATTGATTGATTGATTGATTGATTGATTGATTGATTGATCGATCGATCGATCGATCGATTTATTGCTTGATTGAATGACTGATTGTTTGATTGAATGATTGTTTGATTGATTGATTGATTGATTGATTGACTGAATGAATGAATGAATGAATGAATGAATGAATGATGAATGAATGAATGAATGAATGAATGAATGAATGCAGGGTTTAACGCGCCGACGACACAGAGGTGGTAAGGCGCGCCGCAGTGGAGGGCTAGAGATAATTTTGATCACCTGGACATCTTTAAGGAGCGACGAAATCTCGTACAAACGGGAGTTTTTGCGTTTCGCCTCCATCAGAAAAGCGGCCACCACGACTGGGAGCTGAACCCACGACCTCTTGCTTAGGAGCACAACGCCTTAACCACCGTTTGAAATTAACTGCGTTGGTGTAAAATTTTATGGTGGCTCTCTCTATGACTTTGGAGACCTAAAACCGTGTTTTACGTGTCTGTTTTTGGCGCCTAAACAGCGCCTTTTTACTATGCTGAACTTACTATGCTGAACTTTCTCCTGTATTACTAAGTACATGTCTCTAACTCTCGTTTCAAAGGTGAAGGCCGGAACCCATTAACTTGGTTTGCCTCTGGCCCTACAGAATCATCAAACTCTGGTGTTCCAGCGTTTCTGTTTGTATCTAATACCGGCGGACGTTGGTTTGCGTAACTCCCAGGGCATGTTTTAATTCCAAATCATTAGGTTTGTGCACAGGAGCTTCTTAGAGAAATGGGTCGTTGTCATACGAGCATTCATTAAACTGCTTTGTATCCATCGAACAGTTGGCCATTTAGTGTGCTGTCCGTAAGCCCTTTTCTGTGTCACGTCGCTTTAGTTTTGTTCGGGATATTGAACAAAAGCACTAAAAGGTGTCTGAGCAGACGCGAGATATTCACTGTCCCAAAATATGCTTGGGAAGTGTGCGAATAATGCGAACCATAAATAAAGTAAAAAAGAACCCATATTGCAAACATCATATACAGGAGCAAGAGGGGCCAAGCGCCTGCTACGTATAAGGAACATAGGAGAGGGAGTTTGGCGCGTTGATTTGGAGGTTATCCCTTTCGACGGCATTTGGAACGGAGCAAGCAGGTACGCAGGGCATTTTTGTAAAGCTGCATTTAAAAAAAATTCTAGTGAGCGTTTCCCAGAAGCCGTATTTCTTTTAGGCTTACCAGTATTGCAGCCTAATTTCAACACAGCTTTGTGTGCGCCAGTGATTCTCAAACAGAGTCTCAATCAAGAGATAAAAAAAATTGCGAAAACATAGTCCCTGCCACCACATCCCAAGAACGCTACCAGATTGATCAAAGCTACACAAAGCGCTCTCGGGAACGCTGAACTGACTTTTGCTGGAACATAACCCAAAGCGGCAGGTGCATTATAGCTTCCTTGAAATGAATCCGCGGTCTGCTCTAAGTTTTTAGTTTGCAGTGAATCTGTGCCCAATTTAAATGTCCTCGCCATTGCTATCATCCTCATATCAAAACCATCATAAGTGCGTGGTATTCACTCCAAGACAAAATTCTCTCAAAATACTTTCCATATTCATAAATTCTTCAGAGCATACTGCTTTAAATCAATAAAGAAAAACCAGCGGCATAATATTTGTGTCGTCCAGAATAAATCTACCGAAGATAATTATTTTCTCTTTAAACATGCCTTCAGATAAAAAAACAGGAACGTCTTTTCGACATAAGTAGAAAGTCCCTAATGCAATGAAAGGGAACTGGGAAGTTGTGTATTTGTTTCTCATTTCGCAGGCCATGTCGATGTTATACTCCGGCAGGTACAAAACAGAACCGGAGGTTTGTGATGGCTTTTTTTCCTTGGACATTTTTACCAAACCAGCCGACAGGAAAAGACGCTGTATGTCCGAGTAATGACCATAAAAGCCTCCTGTTGTACTTAAACCCTACAGAGAATTCCCTGGCGTAAGGACCATTCTCATTACTGGCAATCAAAATAGTTAAGTTAATTCTCTGCTTCGCCTGGGGAGTAATTACTTAATCAAAAGTGTCCCTCTGACGCGTCAGCACTCACTACAATATTTATGCCGTGACTCGGGGTCTGGTGGCCTCTTGAGACGCGTAATTAAAACTTCAGCAGTCGGCCCGTCTATAGGGATCATGCTTCAAGTTAACGAAGGTCATATAGTGCGCGAACAGTATAGTCCACATATTTGTCTTCGCTTCTATCTTTTGTGGCACCAAACCGCTTCAGCAGATCACAATATTAGGACTCGTAATTGCGAAATGCGATGCATAATGGAGAAACGTACCGACTGTGCTTCGAAAAAAACTCGGCGTGCTATTTCTTTTGTTGCAGCAGCACTTCCATAGGAACGAAGTGTGACAGTGTGAGCAATAGAAACACTGCGCCAGAAATCCAGAAAAACAGCAGATAACTGAGCTTAAGAACATTTGAAAACTTCTGAGATATCTCAAATGCTTGATGGGGAAGCCTTCCTGTTGCAAATTATAGCGGCCATTGTTGCGTGTCAGTTGTGTTTGAAGCAAAAATCACAGAAAGTTGCATAATTTATATTTTGTGAACAACCAGGGCCCCCTGGGAAGCTGGACAACACAGCGAATAAAAAAATGGTTCTTAACGTTATGTGCAAGAAGTACTTATTGCAGATGGTCAGTTGCCATTCAAGCCGAACATGCCCATGGAAGTACGTTACCCTAAATTTTCAAACTTTTGTGCGTCTGTGTTTGTGCATGAATGTTAAAATTGAGTGCACACAAAAAATGAATTGCGTTTCAAATGAATCTCGTATCCTCGACTCTAAATTCATTCAGAGATTATACAAGGGTGATACGAATTGTGGGGATACGTATGATCACAGGCAACAGAAGGCTTTCGGTGTCGACCCCACACATATACCAAAAACTCCTGCAGGAGGCCTCGAGAGCTTTGTTCGCGCGCGCTCTGCCGGGATAAAATGTGATCAGCACACTCCTGTGACAGTAGTCGTTAACTTAAAGGGACACTGAAGTGATATGTAAACATTGCGGGATTACTTGCGCAAATTGTAGTCCGGAGTACCCAGGCCATGTTTCGACCACCCTGGGCGCGTTTACGCGATTTTATTTAGTAGAAAAATTAATTCGAAAATGCTGTCCTCCTCTCTTTACGCTCGCCCATTTTCTGCGGAGTTTTCGTGTGACGTCAGGAGGGGATAAGCTGGCAATTGGCTGCGCTACTGCACGGCTCCCGGCCTTCAGACGGAGTCAGTCGGCCCAGCGTTTCGTCCGCCGGCCGCAGACAGGTCGTCGCAATTCGTTCACTCAGTTGAAACGAAGCCAGGACACGTTTGTGAATGGTAGAATTTGCCTTTCTTTACTTTACTTAGTTGTACACTGTATCTAGCTCCAAGTCAAGGTCACACAAGCGCTTCACACAAGCGCTGCACAAGCGCACATGCGACGCTTCGCTGACTGGTATGCCAGTAGGAAAATATAAGGCGGAAAACTCTTGAACTTTTTGCGGCGGGAGAAGAGTCAGCGAAGTGCGAAGCGCGAAGCAATGCTAATATAGGCAATACAACAAATAGTCACCTACTAAGGAAATAAAATCAACTGATATTTTTACCGTACAGACAGACGAAAACTAGGGTGCGGGAAGCACTTTTTTTGCGCTGGGCGAACAAGCACAGCGGTCAGCAGCACGACTACGCATCTGCGAACGCTTTTCCGTCTACGAAATGCAATTGCTAGACGTGAGCTATTGTGGAAACTCGGGCGACGCTTACTGCACGAGCGCAATAGCGCTCAACAAATAGTCACCTAAGCTGCTTGAAATGCCAGCTAAATAAAAACGTAATACTGAACTGTTGTACAATATATACCCTATATTACCATTGCCAGCCGAGCCCGCTCCGTGGCCGAGCGGTCTGGGTTGCTAGGTATGCAACCGTAAGTATTTTGCAAGTCACGAGTTCGAATCCCCGCGGGTACGTGCTTTTTTTTGTAAGTTAACTTTTTCGTTTTCCACCGATGTTTTCTATATTGAGTTCACCTTTTTTTGGGCCGCAACGTTCATGGCCCCACGAACTAGTTCACAAAACGCGCGCAGGCTGGCACTGGCGCGCTAGCGAGTTCTCGTTGGCGTGCTGTTGCCATAAGCACCGACTGCTTGCAGGCAGTGGGCACAGGCCAGAATGAACAGACCCTTGGCCTGGTGCGAACACGCTTTTTACGACACAGGCATGAGGGAGGCAAGATCCAAATATGGGGGAAAAGCGCATCACACTTGGGCGTCTGCGGGTACGCGGAGGGCGTTCATGCACTGCGTAGGTTTCGGCTAGTGAATGCTACGATTCCAATCCGTCCTAGGAGGCTTATCTTTATGCATTTTTACAGCTGACAACATGGCAGAAGCGCGGTACGATGATTACTGAGTTATTGAGAATGCCCATCCAACAACGCCAACGGTTGTGTTTTACAGAACCGAAACCGAAACCGAAACTTGTTTGGTTGCTCACCTTGGGCATCGTCCAATCACGGTGCCCGCTCCTCCTAACGTCACAGCTTTAGTTGGTGCGGCCGCCGCAAAACGCGCATGGTAGTTTTTCTTCTTTCGCGCTTTGTAAAATAATTACCGATTTGTCAACCGAATAAACGATGAAAAGTGTGCTAATTTGAGCCAGTCTACGCAGTGCAAGCAAAAACGGGAGCTTGACAAATTGACTTCAGTGTCCCTTTAAATGTATATGTCCCAAACTAGAACAGATGTAAGTCATCCAGTTCACGTACGAATAGATTGGACGACACTACTGCAATAATTAACACACACACACCGTTATGAGTAGGCAATGCAAAGCGTGAACTTTCGCTAAACACCTGCCATAAGTTGTAACCGTAGCACTCCGCATATGCATCAGTGATAAGTGATCACGAAAGCGCTATCAAGAGGATTTCAGAATGTATGAAGGAATTTTTTCAGTGTCTTTGGTACATAAATTGTGGTTTGTCTAAGCAGCTTCGCTTGCCATCCACCTTCACTGAGTGTAATCATTCGCATGTCAACCATTATCTTTTAAGTGCGGCGCCCTTTAGGGTTCCGGCTTGTCGTCGTAGCTCTTCCGGCGTCGCTGTATCTAGCCTCTGTAGTAGCCCTTAACGGGTGACTTTGCGTCACGCACCCAAATAGAGGCTTTGAGAAGATCCTCGCTTCCCCTGGTCGTGTTAGATGGTGGGTTCATCATGTTACGAAGCTGATTTGAACACCATTCGCCCACTCAGGCACATATTAGTCCCAGGCAAACAGTTGGGGGTGATCTTTGCGCTGCGCCGTTGCCACGGAGGCTGCCGTCACTAGTCCGCAATAAAGTACACGAAAACAGGAATCAGAAAAAAATAATGAAGAAACACATTTATTACCTAAAATAAGGAAAACTCAAACCAGTGTCTTCTTAAAGGCATCTTCAGGGACCGCGGCGCCATCTCTTGACTACGTTTGATATCAGCGCAGGGTGATACTGGAACTAGTCAACAGATGGTGCCGCAGCACCTTTGGCAAATTACTGCTCCGCATCACACAGCTTTCACGTCAGCTGGAACTAGTTATTTTTTAATTTACCTACATGTTCCTTATAGAAACCATTACATTACAGTATAACAAATACCGGTCACCAAAGGGTTTTTGTGCGTTTAAAGGTTTTGCGTATACCCTCGCTTCAGATGTTATTCATTTCTTTGGCACACTGGCGGAATACCGTCACAAAACACGGGCACTGGCGCTGGTACAACACCCGCAAGAAAGAAGACGGGTAGAAGTGCTATTTTCATCATTATAAATCACCCCACGTCTACAACAGATACAGATAATCTTGCCGGGGCAAATACCAAACATTGCGTGAAAGCATCATACACGGCTGGTTACACAGCGTCCGTGGATACACTTCACATGGTACGGACTATTTTCAATAGAATTGTAAATATAAGGCATAAAACGAAACACACACTAAGATCCAGAATGCGGAGCATAGATTTGTTGTAGACCCTCATGGTGGCTGCGCCCAACGTAATTGATTCAATGAGTAGATAAATGTTTGCTTGTTACAAGGCCCCAGCATGCAGCCAGGATAACGCGCTGCCAAATACAGCACTGAGGGTATGCGTACCCGTGTGGGTATGTACTCCTTTGCTATGCTACTACCTAAAACCGTAGAGTATTCCCAACGTTTAGCACCTCAGGTCCAAGGTTCGCTTTAGTGCCCTGGGGCTTCGCTCGGTGCCTCCAGCTAGAAGTAAAATGTTCGGAATGGGTACTTTTTCCAGCGGTCCCACATGGCCACATGAGAATTGGAAGCGTGAATTTAATTCAAACCTAGTCTCTTTGAACTCAACGTTAGACCACATTCTAGTTAAGCCTTACGACAATTCAAGCAGCACCACACCAATTTCACGTTGAGGTGCGACATCAGACTGCAAAGCACATGGTAGGCACATTAGGGTTTATGTCGGCGCGTCACATTCTCACATGGCCCTTTCCCCCGCTGGACTCCAGTTTGGCGCAAAATATAAATTGGAAATTACTGGACCCTTCATAAGCTAGGCTCGACAAATTTCGTGCGAAACAGGCGGATGAATGCTGATAGTGTTTTCGCACCAAAAATCAGTTATTGCCCTAACTGGAAGACGCATAACCGACGATGTCACCTTGACGAAATTGTAAATTCCAAGGATGGGACGAAATCAATTATCGCTTGCATCCTTTGATATATGAGCTGGGATTTTTTGAAACCATAATTTTTTGGCAAAAGAAAAACTCACAGTAAAATGTACCACATGTGTTAGTGACACGTCGGTGGCGCCAGGTACCGCCGGAATGTGTTCTCTAGTTAAATTCTTTAATAAATCCTGCGGCCGAATCCTCCAAAAGACATGGCTTGGTTTTAAAACGACGCGGTGTTGGCATGCCTTTGCATGTCTTTTTGGTCTGGGACGTCTCTGAGGGGCGAGTAGGGAGTGAAAATGCCATAGGGGAGCACTTCTAGCAAGGCGACGCGCACTGCACCCCGTCGTTTCGCTTGTCGCCTTTCGCCCTTGCTACAGTGCTCTTATGTGGCATTTCCACTCCCTACCTGACCCTCAAAGCGACGCCTCAATCCAAGAATGCACGTAGACGCATGCCATCACCGCGTCGGTTCCAAACGATGCCCCTTTTTTGGAGAATTCGACCCCAGCTGGTACGTGCGAGGTGTTGTTTCGGCGCAAATATCTGAGGTTTGTTATAAATAAGTGGCATAAAATAGGTGCAGAGACATGTACGTTTGTATCCTAAGATGGAAGGCGCAATAGCGATACTTCGAGTTCCACAGAGCGTGTTTGTACGCAGATGCTGCATTTCCGATCAGTGCTTCCCGAGCACTAAAGATCATCGAAAAGAGAAAAACAAGCAACGAGGGTTTTTAATCGCCATGTCCCCGGATAGACAAAGGCTCTCTGCGCTTGTGTGGCTTAAGATGTGAGCGTGAAAATTGCGGATGCGAGATCTGGTAAGTTTTAGCGAGGAGGCGTCAGTGTCAGTGTATCAATATGTTTATTCGGTGAGGCTAGGTCGGGCTGAACAATATTGCTTTGTTCGGAGAGAGCGAGCGAGAGAGAGAGAGAGAGAGAGAGAGAGAGAGAGAGAGAGAGAGAGAGAGAGAGAGAGAGAGAGAGAGAGAGAGAGAGAGAGAGAGAGAGAGAGAGAAAGTTTTCTGCAGAAAGAAATAGTTTTGGTAGGAAATTGGGGTAAAGAGATGGGCGGGAGCTCAAAGGTGGCACCTACGGCACCAGATTCAGCAGCTCCTTCCCTCGCGCTCTCAAAGGTAACGAGCCGGTCAAAGCTGCCTCACATTTCTCGAAGTAGAATATGTTATTTGTTTGAGATGGCTAGGTTGCGTGCAAGAGGTGGATCTTTCACTGATTTTAGGCCAGTTTTAAGGTCATGTCTGGTGTTCCTACAAACCACCTTAACGCACATAGATTTTCAGATTCTTGTTGTGGTTTTTAGTCCACAGAGTTCGTGATTCTTCGGCATTGAGACCTCGTTGCAACAACGGGAAATATCGTGTTCCTAATCATGGGATGAGGACTCGTCCTTAACGTTTATCTAGGAAGGCAGCGTGGTAGTCGTGGTCACAAGGAGCACGGTATGCGAGTTCTGATGGCTTTTGGCCAGTGCGTCGTTCTCTTCCAGACCATTGGGTGCGGGTGCCCAGGGGACGTTACATTTTTCTATTGTGAATGGGAGTATGCTACCGAAGCGTTTAGGTATTCTTTCTGCCGAAAATAGTATAATGTCCTTTGAGAGTCTGCAATGTTACGGTTTTATTTGATACTTCCGCTATGCGGATTGAGAGGATGGCTCCAACTTGGACTTGTTTGTTCCTGTATGTTCGAGGGTCATTCAGCCACAAAGATTTCCTGAATAGTCAACTACGACAATTAAGTCCTCGTGCTTTTAACATCCCGGAGTCGGTGTATAGTATGGTCTCATGATATTGAAACTTTCCTAGAATGAACTTGATCCTGCCATATCGCCTCTTCATGTGTAGGGTTGGATCCATATTTTTGGCAGAAGAGGTTTTATGCGGGATCGCTGAATCGGTGCCATGTCTATCATGGCGTGCATTAGTTCCTTTTCATAGTGGCGGAGGGGTGCTGGTCTGCTGTTCGATAGCCACTCCTGGTTTTGTTTTTTTCATCACTTTTTCATCCACTTACTTGGTGCTAGGAGAGTGATTTTTTTGTTTTCTTGTTATTGAATTTTGTACAGTTGTGCATAGATGATAATTTAGACACAACTTGAGGACATATTCATCGCCATTATAATCCACATCCTATTTCAGACCGACTTGACGCCTGCAGGGCGAAGGACTCTCCCAATGCTCTTGTTCCTTAAACCGCTCTTGCCCGGCGCTTCCCAGTCTATTCTTTGCTCCGAATACTTTTATTTTATATCTGCATCAAGAGTATTACTTTCCCTGCCTAGACCCGGCTATGCATGTTCATTCTGTCACCCTTTGTCAGTTCGCCTCACGGTGAAAATTGCCAGGTTGAGGACTGCCTTACATGGTGTCCTGATGATGGTGTTCCTTGCGTTTTCTTTGGTGCCGATAAATCTGTAGTGTGGTAGGCGCTCGAATATTCGGGTCGTAATCCGTGGTTGCATGAGTCTTACCATTTATTTTTTTTTTCTTGTTCTTGCTCTGCTCTCGGGTAGGCGTTTTGTTTGTTGGCAATTGATTAAGCTTTGTTTTTGGCGATTGTGAGTTCGGCACTACCCCTTGTCTCAAAAGCAAAGCGACCCTTCGTACTCGAGTGTTCTCTGAGAGAACATCGGTTATATTTTTGGGGGATTTTTAGCTTGGCCCCGTGGCTCCATCTGTCGCTTGTCAAACCAAGCTTGCAGCAGAGACGGAACCAGGGAAGTATTGACAAGTATTTTGAAAACCTATGTCATTAGACGCTGTATAGTGGGCTTTATTTTAGTTCTTTCGTGCTTATAGTTTATGCCTTCCTTCATTTCTGAGAGACCGACGTTAATCATTAACCTCCTGCTTTAGTTTGGTCCCGCAATGTTGGTGCCGGCATGAGAATCGCTAGAAAACACACCTGGTGGCTCAGTGGCTAAGGCATTCAGCTACTAATCCCAAGGGCGTAGGTTCGATTCCTGGCCGCGGCGGCCGTTTTCCTGATGGAAGCAGGAAGCAAAAAAGTAGTGCCCTTCTACTCTGTGAAGAAGGATGACCTGCCAAGCTGGACGCAGTCCACGGAGTGCACGGAACAAAACATGTTTATCGTGATTTCTGATGGAGCGTATTTCCTAGCCAATTAGCTGAATGAACCTTTGACGGATCAAGCTTTGTTCGTGCAGATAAACATGGAACTGCCTGTGTCCCTCCAACGTCATAACCATCTTACTGTATGCGTAAGTCGGGGTTCAGACTGTTGCGCAACTGTCATAATAACTTTAAGGAATCACGTCATTTCACGTCTCAGCCAAACGAACTGCGTGACCTGGTATTTTTTATGTCCATACATCAGGATCCGGGTTTTCCGTCGGTAATCTGAACATTGCCTAACACACAAACCCAATCCACTCTACCACTAAGGACTCCGGACCGGTCCCATTGGGACGGTTAACGCCCAGCGTTTAAATATCGCACCAGCACAGTGGACATGTCATCCATCAGCACTCGCATGAAACCTATAGTTGCGCGTGCATGGCTCACCTCCTGCATCCTACTATTCTCCTCTTTAAACCCGCGCACGCCAAAACCGGGAACCGGTCATGTGCGCGTGCTTACAAGTGACAGACGCCATCGAAAATGTCCCCTGAAAGCCCTCTGAAGAAGTGATAATGGCTCATGCCGGCGTTCCAAGCAGCCAAGTTGCTGTTTATCCGGAAAGGATTCGCTGCTACTCCACGAGCTAAACTGGAGACGGTAACGGCGGGGCCAGCAGCTTTTTGTTGTTTTTGCACCCATTCGCGCTTGTGTTCGGGCCGACGCTTCAATTCGTGCTCTTCCTCCAAACAAACGGCATGCATCCGTCCCATAACGATTTAAAACCTCGAAGCCCTTAAGCTCTATTCTTGCGTACAAACACGTGGCTGTCCGTTTTTCTTCCCCCTCGTATGCAACTTACCGTGTGTGTAAGATGTCTGTATCAACCCACATCAACCCACACCCAAACCACTCAATTGAGCAGGGCAACCGACTAACCACATGAGGCATGCAATTTTACATCTAAATAGCAGCAAAATCGACATTTCATCGGTAGCGGCAGGAAGCCTAGCTGTTCGTGCACGTCCCCCTTTTTTTGCTCGAAAACCGTGCACGCATAAACCGGCAACCGGTGATGGCGCACACTTAGGCGTGAAAGACACCGAAGCCGAAGCCTTTCCAAGCCGAAACAAAATATGGGCTCAAGCCGGCGTTGCAACTGGGAAAGTTTCTTTTCTACCGGTAGGGATTCGCAGCTACTTGGCGAAGTGAATTTGAGGGGAAACGGCGATGGCGGGTTTCGGGAGTTCTAGGGGGCAGCCCTTTGGCACCGTCACCTGGGCTTCGCTGGAGCGGCATCTGTTTGTCCGCGTAACCGAGTGAGCAAACGCAGCAGCGACAAAAGAAAAAAACGCAGGGAGCATCTAAAGAAGGTTGAAGTGGAGTGCGACACGCGCGGCTATGGAGCCATCTCTCTCACTGCCTTTCCCTCACACAATTCTCGTGCGTCGCCACCAAGGAGCGCCCTCCGCCGTATACTTTCCCCAGACGCTGTTGCATTCTCCGCTATCCAAACCACGTGCAGTTTTCGCGGGAGGTTCAAACATGGTCTGTAACAAATGCTCGCTGCTCCCTTGTGCGGGGCTAATTCGAACCGCGTGACATTTGTGCGGGAGGTTCAAACACAATTTGCAACATTCTGGCGGGCGGCTGCGGCGCACTGAAGGTAGCAGCAGAGTAGCGCACGTTGGAGGGCGTTTTCTGATAACGTGAACACTTCCTGAAACGCAGCCGACATGCGCGGTGACCGAGAAGACTGGAGCTCGCGCTGCGCACAAATTTTATAATAAGGAGTGCAGTAATCGTCAGTACATTTTTTACGCCCATCCGTGCTTCTGAATATTTTTCGCAATCATCTGATAACCGCTACTGCCGTTAGCTGCAAACTTTGCAAACGGCAATAGGTGGAGGCGAGGGGGAAATAATTGCGACAGAGGTTCCAGCGTTGGCGAAGAGGAGCCCCGGAGTGGCGCCGAGTAAATCGTGACACCGGAATGAAAACTCGGGGGGGGGGGTGGAAGCAGGGGAGGGGGGGTCAGACATATACTTCGGCGTGAAAGACACCGTAGCCGAAGCCTTTCCAAGCCGAAACAAAATACGGGCTCAAGCGGCGTTGCAACTGGGAAAGTTTCTTTTCTACCGGTAGGGATTCGCAGCTACTTGGCGAGGTGAATTTTGAGCGGAAACGGCGATGGCGGGTTTCGGTAGTTTTCGGTGGGCGCCCTTTTAGGGGGGGCAGGTAGTTTTAGGGGGCAGGGGGAAAGCGGTAACAGACAGTCCAGCATAGACTACAGTTTAGTGTCCGACACAGCAAACGGAAGGCTGAGGGAAATGAGGATAGATGAAAATGGAACAGACAGCTTAGGAAGCGACCACAAGCACTTTGGAGGCGCAACCCGGACAAATGTAGAAATAATAGGACAAAATAATTTGAATAATGAGCAGTTGAAGATCATCGCTGATAGATTGGAAGATAAAATCAATAAACAACCAGGCGAAAATTGGGATTACGACGAAATTATTGCGTTCATAAAGGGTAAGATGAATGAAGCAAAGCAACGAAACCGATGGAAAGGGAAGAGAAAGCCGAGAAGCTGGTGGAATAAGAAAAAAATGAGGCTATTGACCAGCCAAGAAAGGCGTCGAAAGAACGTAGAGAAGCAAGAAGAACTGTTATGGAACCGGAGGTAGTGAAGGACAAATGAAATATCTACAGTGGGAAAAAACTAGAAGTGCAGAAAATGGTTCAAGCAAATATCAAGCAGAAAAGCGAACAATGGATGGCAGAAATACGGAAGAAGGACAAAAGCGCATCCAAGAAGTTTTGGAACCACGTAAAATCACTAATCTCAAAAAACGATAACCATCAAAAATTCCTGATTGATGAAAAGGGGGTACATTTAGAACGAGAGCATGCGTTGGCGCATATTCATCGAGTGATTAGTGAGAATATTAGGACAATAGTGGTAGGGAAACCAGCACCGGTAACATCAGTGCCACAGAAGACTGCGGAAAGGGAAATAAGTTTGAGCAACCTTAATTGGAAAAAAGCAGAGCAAAAGGTTTCCCCCAGACAGCAGTGGGCCCGGACGGAATACCAATGCAACTGATAAACCTGCTTGGACCTAAAAGTAAGGAATCGTTTATGAGGGCAATAGATAAGGTGATAGAAACCAAACAATATCCAGAGGACTGGTTAGAAAGTAGGATGAATTTAGTATATAAAGGCAGAGGAGAGAAAACCAGTATTGATTCATACAGACCACTCACAGTAACGTCAGTGGTGTATAGATTCGTAAGGCAGGCGATAAAATCAGAAATTCAAGCATGGATGGAAGAAAATGAAATACTTGGGGAACTGCAACAATGAATTTAGACAAGACAGGCGACTGGATGACAATTTGTTCGTGATAACGCAATGCATTGAAATTGCGAAAGCGCAGAATAGACCACTATGGATTACGTTCTTAGACATTAAAGGGGCATATGACAACGTAAACAGAGAACGGCTGTGGAGAACGCTGAAACTCAAGGGATTAGATGACGAGTTAGTACAGTTCCTTTTAGCAATCTATAAAGACAATAGAGTGCACCTTACTTGGGAAGGACAGAAATGCGCCCAGAACGTCAACATCTATGGGGGACTAAAACAGGAATGCCCTTTCAGCCCAATACTGTTCATGCTTTACATGGCAGGGTTCGAAAAGAAACTGGAAGAGAGTCAAGTAGGGTTTAGCCTAACCCATATGCTTCAAGGCGAAGTGGTACAACAGCAATTTCCGGGAAAGTTATACGCAGACGACATTGTTCTTTTAGCTGATAACCAAACCGGTATGCAGCGGCTAAAAAATATTAGCGGCCAGGAAGCCACTGACCTCGGGTTAGATTTCAGTGCAGAAAAATCAGGAATACTGGTTTTCAATGACGCTACCACTGATGTAGTGTCTTCCAGCAAGGTGAATTGCCTAGAGTGAAGGGATATCAATATATGGGAGTGTGGATAAACGAAGGGGATAGCTACTTAAGAACTCACAAGGAGCAACTTAAGGTTAAGGGAAAGCGAAACGCAGCTATAATGAAGCATAGAGCTCTTTGGGGGTATAAAAATATGAAGTAGTATGAGGAATATGGAAAGGAGTAATGGTTCCGGTCTTACATTTGCGAATGCTGTACTCTGCCTAAAATCAGACGTTCTATCAGGCCTTGAAGTAAACCAGAGAACGGTAGGACGTTTGGCCTTAGGCGCGCATGGAAAAACAACTAACGAAGCAGTTCAGGGAGATATGGGCTGGGCGTCGTTTGAAGTTAGAGTAGCTCAGAGTAAAATATGCTTTGAAATGAGGTTGAGGGTAATGGACCAACAAAGGTGGGCAGCTAAGGTTTTTAGGTACCTATACTTGAAAAGCGTGGACACGCAGTGGTTAAGAAAGACTAGAAGGCTAACGATGAAATACGGAAAGAAAATTGAAGAATCCAAAACAGCCTTGGTAACAAAAAAAGAGGCAAGGCAGATTGAAATGAATAAATGGAGGGAAAAAATGGAAGCTACAACGTCGTTAGAGATGTACAGGGCTGAGAAATTGAACATCAGAAAGGAAAATTTCTACGATAATTCCCAGGGCAGTGCTTTGCTTTTTGAGGCTAGAGTAGGTTGCCTGCGAACTAAAAGTTTTGTGGGAGAAGTATTCACAAAATGATGGGGTATGCGTGGTCTGCGGAAAAGAAACAGAAACTATGCGGTACACAGTGTTAGAATGTGAGGGTATCCATCCAAATCTACATGAAGGGAATATTGGGCTTTCAGAAGCCCTAGGATTTAAGGGTATCACAGAGGAAGTTAACTTCGAGGCGGTCGAGAGGACGAAAAGAAGATTAAATGCTGGTGGACGAAAAGCAGAGAGGGGAATTTGCCTAGGACAGTTACCACCTGTAACAGAGAAAAAAAAGTATTACGGGCCTAATAAGCTTTAGTACCTGCCCTAAGCAGCGCTAAGTATTAAACCAAGAGTGTAAAACATGATTACATTAGTCCTTTTTGGTAGGATGACATGTCATCACCCCGCTTCAAAGGGGAGACCAATAGCAATCATCATCATCAGCATCATACTGCTCTGCAGTAAAGCGCCGTGTGTCGAGATTTCGGCGCACGTTAAAGACCTAGTGTGGCGTAAATTCTTCCGGAGGTATTCGGTACAGCGTGCATCGCGGCCCGCGTGTAGCTTCGGCGCGTGAATTGCCCGAAATATATTTTTTTTTGATCGTCTGGTGGAAACAGGCTTTGTGTGATGGCGTAAGTATCGGGCACTGCTGGCGACGATGTCTGCCGGGCATGGTACGAACGACATAGAAGGAACTTCACCGCGCAGGCGCAGGACCTGCTGAAAACGCGTGTCTATTATTTCGTATCAGACGTTGTATCATTGCCCTCCTTTCCAAACTTCTGTTACCGTTCCGCCACATTACACATTCAGCGGAGACCTCAAAACGTGTGCAATCAGCGTAGCTTCCGGGTGGCAGAGGTGGCGTATTTACGTGGACGCCAGATGAGCACGGCTGATAGCGGACGGCTAGGATCCACGGGGAAATCGAAAAATGAACCTAATAACGCTATCGCATTAATATTCCTAAGAATGAGTTACAAGTGCCGCACGTAAGTGCCTTCCTTACGGCGTCTGTTTTACTCTTGTTAATAACAGTACACCTTACAAATTACCAACAGCCAAGCTCTACTTATACATTGGGGTCCCGACTGCGGCTGCAGTTGTCAATGGTCTCGATAATGCGCAGAAAATCCTTGCACATGCTCTGACAGCACACAAAAATCGCCGATTTATCAACTGAAAGGAGCGCATCCTGCACACACCAGGGCCAGAAACATCTGTCGCCGCTAGTTCCGAGAGACACGTTGCACAAGTGTCAAGGACATTGTTATTTTCCTTCGTGTCCAATCTGTAGCATGGACTTTTGTCCTTTTTTTCTGATATTCACATAACGTGTAACCGGAAAGAGAAACATTTGTTGGGCGCGTACGTTCACGCGACGCTACCCGCTGAATTCAAAAGCGATTTCAAAACAGCGCACGCACAAAACAGACCAAAACACCCTCCTAACGCTACCAGCCCGCACGGAAGAAGCTTCATGAAATTGATTCCTTAATAGGGTGCCGCTGTACACCAAACCTGCATACTCTACTCCTGTCAAAAGAATTGCCTTTGGACTGTCATAATGCGCTTACGAATGCGTATTTTTTACCAATTCTTCAAGGATATGCCGAACTTATAACACGTCTAAGATGTAGTAAAAGAGCAGCATTCAGGGAAACACCCGATTCGGGCATTGTCATCTCATGCCGGGTTGTGCGATTTATTTCGGACTCCAAACACAGATTTACACAACACGACTGCATGCCTGCAGTTCCTGACACAAAATAGGCTGTCGAATGGTCTCTAAAGAACCTCCCGAGCCTGTATGGCCGAGCAGAAGATTTGTTCACACATTTCTGTTGACTGACGCATTAGCGCTAAGCGGCAGAAATCCACTCATTTCAACGGCAATGGCACACCGAGCCCCCTTACCTGCACTCTAGTCGTTTAGAGCGGGAGCGAATGGGTGGAAACAGTGTTTATTCAGCCGCTGTTGCACGGTAAACTCCACTAAAGCAAACACTTGCCAATATGACGTTCCGCTTGTTTTATTGATCGCACGGACCTTCCAGACTTTTCCCTTTTCCGGTTTATTTTCGGGTAAATCATACCAAAAAGAGCCCGTATGATATCACTTGGTCAAAGTCGCGAAAGTCTTTTTAGACAAAGCCTAGTCATCCGCTGCGGAGAGAATTACATTGTTATAGGCTACCAAACCTCATGGAAGCTGCGAATGCAATGAACACTCATAAACCAGCGGCTGTTTTCGAAAACGTACATCGGAAGCGTCGAAAGTGACGCCGGTGGTTGGCCTTACCCGAAGGGCAACTAATCCACCCATAGATGTGTAAAATTCTAAGCTGCATTGGCATACTGTGGACCATTGGCTATGCCAACAACCACAACTAGTGCCGAATTACTCGGCCATTTATATTTTGGTAAATTCCTGTTTATTGCTGGCGTCTTTCGGCTTTCGAGGTCATGCTTAAAGTTTCGATTTATTTTATGCACTTTCCTTGTGGATAGGCTATAACACAAGCCCGGTAATTCATATGTATTAGGTTTTCGGCCAGGGCATTTTTTCGTGATGGGTTTAGAGATCACACAAAACAAAAAACCCTACAACACCCCCAATACTCTCGCGTGCACTGTATAGACGCAACTTT